>OX382342.1:12532032-12951700 GCA_947507615.1 Hemithea aestivaria
AGCAACCAAATTGACATCCTCAGAAGAGCCATAGAGGAGGTGAAAAACTCCATAATGAGCCCGGATTACTGGATGATAAATTCCAACAAATATTTGACATAACAACTCAGATGACAACACAGCTACAAAACATCATGACACACATCACATTCCCCCTCCCCCCCCCCCCCCCGCAACACCACCTCTTGTCGATATGACCCCACACCTCCACTCCATCTATGAAAGACTGAAAATAGTGTCTGACCTCCGAGCTCTCCGCGACTCGGCAACGAGGCCGGCTAGTCCTCGGCCTACCCTCGGTGCCGAGCTAGAGATGGCGGAGGTCAAGAAGACGCTAACGTCTTTCGCAACTGGAGTGACTGAGCTGGCAAGCTCAGATAGACCGCAGCAGAGCGCATCAACATATGCTCACGTAGCGGCCAAGCCAAAGCTCCCGAACCACACCCTCATCATCTCCTCCACCGACTCGAAAGCGACCAGTGACCGAGTCATTAAAAAGGTCGAAGTAGCCCAGGATTTCAAAAATACCGGAGCCAGGGACGATAGATATGTCGAAAGGCGCGGAACCAGAAAATAGTCCTCAGCTGCGCTACGAAAGAGGACTTAGCGATGGTAAAGAGGAGAGTAGACTGGACTAAAGGCCTAAAAGTGACGGAGCCGAAAAGCGGAAACCCCCTGGCTTGCATCCGGAATGTCCTGAGCAGCCACACGGATAGTGAAATAGTTGAAATGCTTAAAGCGCAGAAAAAACATCTTCTGCAAAACATCCGTGTGGCTCTGACCAAACAATCCGGGTCAGATATAGGAAAAGAGCCCGAAACGCTCTAGAGTGTCACCCTGTCTTGAATCTCTCTCCGGAAATATGGCAGCGTGTCACAGAGGCCGGAAAAGTCCACCTAGGGATCAGAAGAAGCCCGATCGAGGATCAGTCTCCCCTTGTCCTGTGCACAAAGTGCTTTGGATACGGACCCACAAAACGTAAAACATAAAATGCATAAATATATTTTAATTGGCTAATTGCATTCCATGCAAATGATGAGGCAATAATATACTGTCAAAATTCATTCATGGGATGCAATAAAAAAATCATATTATCACCCAGATAAAGAAACCTAGCTGCCATTGTAGTTCTTTAGATGTAAAAATGTTTTTACAGTGGTTGTGCATCTTAATCATTTTTTAAAAAATCTTAGTTGGCATAAAACCCCTAAACATACCTCAAGATATACAGCTAGCCGACCCTACATTTTATGAACCAGCGCCGATAGATATTTTGATAGGCGCAGAGATTCTGGGATCTGCTAGGCACTGAACAGCGTTCTTTAGACGACAGCAATAAAAGTTTTAAGTTAAGAGACACAAAGTTAGGTTGGATCATTTCAGGTCCTGTCAACTCAATGACTCCAAATAAAAGCACATCATGCAATCATGTTACCTTCTCTGACACCCAAACTGAAGACATTCAACGTATGCTCACGCAGTTTTGGGAGCTAGAAGAAGTTCCTAAATCACCTATTTTTAGTCAAAATGACCAATACTGTAAAAATCATTTCACCAAAAATACTACTAGAGATATGACTGGGCGATTTTGTGTAAAATTACCATTAAAAGATTCCACAGATTGTCTAGGCGAAACGCATCATATAGCTAAGAAGCGATTAATGTTTTTGGAAAAAAGATTTAGAAAAAATACAGTGCTCAAGTCAGAAAACACCAAGTTCATACATGAATATGCCGAGCTAGGTAATTTATCCTATACTAATAATGATAACATTCCCGCAGAACCACACTATTATTTATGCCATCATGCAGTTTTGAAACAAGATAGCGAGTCCACAAAGCTCCGAGTAGTTTTTGATGGCTCTGCCCCCTCCATTTCCGGTTTTTCGCTGAATGATATATTACAAGTAGGCCCGAATATTCAAGATTCATTGTTCGCTTTTTTATTACGTTCTAGGCAATATAAATATCTGCTCACAGGTGATATTTCGAAATTTTATCGCCAAATTCAAGTACATGAATCCGATCGCAACCTGCAATTAATTTTGTGGCGCGAACATGAGTCTGAGCCTATAAAAACACTCCAGTTAAACACAGTGACGTACGGTAAAGCGAGCGCCAGCTACCTTAGTACTCGCTGCCTTTTTTTTTATCCCAGGAAAAATGCGTTACGCATCATCACCCCACGCCGGGGGGCGCGGGGCGGTATATGGGACTCCCCCGCCAAAGATGGGAGCGACGGGGATACCCACTAAGAAACCACCGCGCGCGCCACCTCGTGGGTCTGTTCTTGCGGCAACAAGTACCCCCCCGTACTCGCCGCCTAGACCCAGGTTATGGGGGCTGGAGAAGGGCGTAAGTTTGTTATCTGAACTTCTTCATCCTATACCTATAACACTTCGCGAGAAGTCGTAATATGATTTCTTCCCATACTACCATTCATTATTTAGCAATACTTGCTACACAGTCCTCACTCGACAGTCACTTTGGCAACACCACTCGGGAGCCTACGAAGTTCTCGCCACAAGCTATACGCTGACGGGTTCATCATCTAAACCAGCATCATCTTGTCTCAATCATCGATCTTCATCATGGGTCAGCAACCTGGCAAGACAAACATTGTGGCGCAGAACGCCGCTGGCGGAGCGCCCAACCACGCAAAGCTGGAGGACACCAACAACAGCCACACCATGTCGCTTGTTGCCGTCGTGGTGGTGGCTGCCACAATCTCCCTCGGCATCGCCTACTTGGGATGGCGCTACTGCAAAAGGAGAATCAAAGCCGCAGTCGATCATCGCATCGAGAGACTCGCGGTCGCAGCACGAGCTCTCACCGGAAGTACTACGAGCACCACCGCGCCAAGCGACCAGCATTTATTCATCAATCAATAAACAGTCAGTGCTAACAGTGTGAGTAAAGTTCAAAAGTGCTATTGTCAATCAAGTACCGTCTAACAAAACGCGCCCGCGCAAAATCATATCGTAAGTTTAAGAGCGGTTCGTATCTAAAAATAGACGCGGCACACACAAGGTCAAGGACAAATTCTTTCATTATCAACTTGCTTAGTACTTACCACTAGTACTTTTGTTTGTATACAAGTTTTTAAAGTATCTCATTTTATATTAAACTAGATGACCCGGTGAACTTCGTATCACCATATGTATTTCAGAGCCTTATAAAGGCATCATCAGAGCACCTAAGTGACGTTTCAATACATTTTCGCCTTAAAACGTGTGCATAAAACCTATCGTGCTAGGTACTCAGATAGTCTAAGTATCGGCTCCATAGTGTGCGGAAAGAGTGGGTAAATCACGCACACATGTCCAGCATAATGTTCATAATTATTTTGTATGACATACAAAATAATTATAAGTCACGTTATTAGATTATAGACACTTATGTTAACAAATAAGGTAAAGCCTATTTTTTTTCGGTCTTTATCAATTGCGCCACATTACTAAACGTAATAGTAGTATAGTAACCAGGCAACACTGACTGTCACTGTGAGGTGATATGCGACCTCCGCATTGTATACGATCTCCATAGTATCGTCCAAAGAAAAAAGTCAATACTAAATTGTGACAACTGTCATACTTTATTAATAATGTCTATATAGTGGAATTCTTTCAGTTGAATAAAACCAATGTTCCTCTTGGTTATTCGTTTATTTCGCCACAATTTATTCAACTGAAAATGCCTTATGAAAAACTAAGCAAGCCTTCGCTATCAAGATATCTGCGACCCGATAAGTTTGACGTCGAGCCAGATGTCGCGGATGCAGATGCAAAATGGCTACATTGGAAATCGACATTCGAAAGCTTCTTAGCAGAAGAGATTACTGAAGATGTACCAGATTCACTTAAGTGTAAGCTGCTAGTTAACCATTTATCGGCATCGATTTTCAAGCATATCAAAACATGCTCCACTTATAAAGATTCGATGAAAGTTCTAGAAGACATCTATGTCAAACCGAAAAATACTGTTCTAGCTCGACACATTCTCTACAATCGCAAGCAACGAGCTGACGAAACAATCTCTGACTATGTAAGAGCTCTCCGACTTTCCGCGAAAGATTGTAAATTCGAAGACGTCATAGCCCAAGAGCATGAAGACCAAGCAGTTCGTAGTGCTCTCATATCCGGCTTACTATCTCGAAGGATTCGCGAGCGATTACTAGAAAACTCTAAACTCACTCTCTCAGAAGCACTTAATCAAGCCGTGGCTCTGGAAACAGCAGAGAAGGATGCAGTTGCTCTTGGTATCAACTCTCCGCAACTTACCGCCATATCGCAAGGTAGTTCACGGGACAAGGAATCCGAAAATCAAGCGGCAGCTTCATCATCACGAACTTTTCAAGCCGCTCCGATCACGCCACCTTCGGCTAAATCCTGCTTTTTTTGCGGCGGAAGTCTTTATCCAAGGTTCAGATGTCCGGCCAACAAAGCCACCTGCAAAAAGTGCTCAAAGAAAGGACACTTCGCAAGCGTCTGTAGATCGGGCAATATAAACTTGAACTCCACGACAGTTGAAGATCTTACGACCCCTAACAACGATCAGTTCTACAGTAGAGCTATTTCTGCTGCCTCTCCTTCGAGCCTCAGGAGTGCGACAATTCCAATCATGGTCAATGAATACAAGGCTGATGCTCTCGTTGATACAGGAAGTTCGGTCAGCTTTATTAACGGTAAAGTTGCTCGCATAATGAAACTACGCAAAAAACCCTGCAAGCAGACAGTCAATCTCGCTTCTCTCAATCAAGTTTCTTTTGTCGAAGGTGTCTGTTTTGCTACCATTACGATGAATAAGCATACTTACAAGCAAACACCTCTTTTAGTTGTCGACAACCTCTGTGCCGACGTAATTGTCGGTCATGACTTGCTCAAACATCACTCGAGCGTTCATTTCGATCTTGGTGGGCCTGGCGAACCTTTAGAAATATGCAACGTGTTACGAGCTTCGGTGCCGCCAGCCTCCGTTTTTACAAATCTGTCACCGAACATTCAACCGATCGCCGTGAGAAGCCGGCGCTACAGTAAGGAAGATGAGGTCTTTATAAAAGAAGAAGTGTCCAAATTACTTGAAGACGGGGTCATTGAAACAAGTATTTCTCCCTGGAGAGCCCAAGTCCTCGTAGCGGGAGGAGGAGTTCATCGAAAACGACTTGTCATTGACTACTCCATGACCATAAACAAATACACCGATCTGGATGCCTTCCCCTTGCCAAACATAGAATCAGTCGTGAACAACGTATCAAGATTTAAAGTGTTCAGTCAAATCGACCTAAAGAGCGCATACCATCAAGTACCTATATTAGAAAATGAAAAGATATATACAGCTTTCGAAGCATGCGGTAAATTGTACCAGTTTACACGCATTCCATTTGGCGTGACTAATGGCGTTGCAGCTTTTCAACGAACCCTGGACTTCATCATCACAGAAGAGGGACTAGAAGGAACGTTCGCCTACTTAGACGATGTAACTGTCTGCGGCAAAGATCAAAGGGATCATGACCACAACCTAAAACGCTTTATGGACGCCGCTAATAAATTTCATTTAACTCTAAATGAACAGAAGAGTGCTTTCAATAAGACTAAAATCAACTTGCTTGGGTATACTGTTGAAAATAATACAATCACTCCTGACCCGGAAAGACTAAAACCTCTTCTAGAGCTTCCCGCTCCAACTAAAACTAGTGAACTAAAACGAGTCTTAGGGATGTTTGCTCATTATGCTAAATGGATTGCGCGTTTCTCCGAAAAAATAAAGCCACTTACATGCGTGACAACTTTCCCGTTGACACCTGATGCGCTCAAGTGTTTTGAAGAAAGAAAGAAAGAAAGAAAGATAAATATTTATTGAGCACAGAAGCACAGGCACAAGAATAATTGAAGACCTCAAGCAAGATATCAAGGCAGCCGCTCTAATAGCCATCAACGACAATGAAATGTTTGCAGTCGAAACAGACGCTTCGGAATTCGCGCTAAGGGCTACGCTGACCCAACATGGAAGACCAGTTGCCTTTTTCTCTCGGACATTGAATAACTCTGAATGCAAACAATCCTCAATCGAAAAAGAGGCTTGCGCGATAGTAGAGAGCCTAAAGAAATGGAGACACTACCTGATTGGTAGAAATTTTCTTCTTATAACAGACCAACAATCGGTGGCCTTCATGTTCAATCAAACTCATAACAGTAAAATAAAAAATGAGAAGATCCAACGTTGGCGATTAGAACTGTCTTGTTTCAAATATGATATAGTTTATAGACCAGGCACTGAGAACGCTGCTGCGGACGCTCTATCCCGCGTATGCGCCTACATGAATATAAACAAGTTGAAAGAACTTCATAACGCACTCTGCCACCCGGGAGTAACTAGAATGAATCACTGGGTAAGATCTAAAAACTTGCCCTACTCAGCTAATGATATCAAGGAGATGACCGCCTCGTGCCCTACCTGTGCCGAAATAAAACCGAGGTTTCTTAAGGCCAAGGGTAAATTGATAAAAGCTACGTCGCCATTTGAACGGATCAACATAGATTTTAAAGGACCACTACCTTCTAAAACAGCCAACAAGTACATACTTACGATTATTGATGAGTACAGTCGGTTTCCTTTTGCTTACCCATGTAAGGATATGACCTCAGCCACCGTCATTACTTGCCTGAAAGATCTTTTTCTGACATTTGGCCAACCTCTCTACATTCATAGCGATAGAGGGTCGTCATTCATGTCCGAAGAGTTCAAATCATTTCTACGACAGTCAAACATAGCCTCGTCCAGAACGACGCCCTATAACCCCCAGGGTAATGGCCAAGTGGAGCGTCTAAACGGAACGCTCTGGCGAACTATTCAACTCAGCCTTCGGTCAAAGGTATTATCGGTGGAAAATTGGGAAGTAGTGCTGAAGGACGCATTGCATTGTGTCCGCTCTCTCCTGTGTACAGCAACAAACGCTACTCCGCACGAGAAACTTTTTACTTACCCTAGAAGATCCCCGAACGGAGATTCACTACCATCTTGGCTCACGCCGGGACCGATCCTCGTTAAGAAGAACGTCCGCTCTTCAAAAACAGACCCTCTTGTCGAGGAAGCCGAGCTCCTAGAGACCAATCCCTACTACTCTCTCATAAGACGGGATAATGGAGAAACCTCAACGGTATCAAACCGTCAATTGGCTCCCTTCCCCAGTACTACTGATGATAGCAGGGACGATAACTTTGAAACGGCCTCCGAAGATGATAGCCAGACGGATCTGTCTGGAAACAACTTCACACCTCCACGTGAAAATATCGCTCCTTCGTCACCGCCGCGTTTAGAAGGACCGTCAACGTCCTCGCCAGTTCTTCGGACTGGTCTCCCCAGGAGATCTAATAGAACGCGAAAATTACCCTCCTACCTAGCGGACTTTGTGGTTGATGGGAGTGAGACTGAAAACTGAACCGGGGGAGAATGAGGTGATATGCGACCTCCGCATTGTATACGATCTCCATAGTATCGTCCAAAGAAAAAAGTCAATACTAAATTGTGACAACTGTCATACTTTATTAATAATGTCTATATAGTGGAATTCTTTCAGTTGAATAAAACCAATGTTCCTCTTGGTTATTCGTTTATTTCGCCACACACTGTCACCAAACTTTCAAAGAAAATATAATTGTTATTTCAAAACTATTTTTCAGAAGTAATAACTTTTAAAATGCATTGCCCGTTTTGTAAGAAATGGATTGAACGGCAGAACAACAGTAATACCTGTTCTAGTTGCAGACAACAATTGTTAAGATGCGACGAATGCTTCACTATAACCGCTGATACTTTCAAGTTTTGCGTCAAGTGCGGTCACAATTTGAGCCGAATAATAAGACTAAATAGGGCTAAGGAACAGAAAAAGCGAGTCAAACAACAACTGCTTTTAAAACCGAACTTCAGTCACTCAACAATGCCATCATCATCTGAGGAAATTATAATATTTTCTGAATTTAATTTAACTGCCGAAGAACTTAAGGATTTGGAGGAGATAGAAGAAAGCCAGCAACACAACATCGGCAATATTGTGGTTCAACCAGACTTGTCCGAGTCACCGAGGCCTCTCGCCACGCCGTTAAGTCCTGGCGAGCCAAGTGAAGACATTTTCAGTAGGCCGGGTTCGCCTTTGCTGTTCCAGTAATTGATTATGTTGCCGATTCAAGTGTCAATCGCGGAAATTGTAGTAAATATGGTTCGTACCGTAAATGATTGTGATTAATATCTTTAATAAAAATTATTTAAATTGTATCAAATTGAATTTTATTTCAGACATACACATATGTATTAGTAACAACATAATACCCAAATGCACACATGTACTCATTAAGTAATTTATATCATACATGGTTTAAGTTTGAATGGTTATTAAAGAAATCTTGCTAACAATTCAAAATTAATACAATATTTTTGTCTACATTAAATATAACACAGTTATCATCATCATCATATCGGGCAAAAGATGTCCACTGCTGTACATAGTAGCTGGTTATACAGTTCATTTATTTAAAGCTTTCTGATAAACTATATTTCTTGTCTTTTTTTGCGGTGCGTAAATATATAATGATGATGGTTTTCCGACGCGCGAACACGCAACGTATAATTGTCCATGCGCGAAACAGGGAAACTTCAAGTTGATTCCGCAAACTTGCAATGACTGGCCTTGCGATTTATTGATGGTCATAGCAAAAGCCAGACGCACGGGAAATTGTAAACGCTTAAAATCGAATGGCAAATCCGTTGGAATCATCGGTATACGCGGAATCAAGACATCCTCTCCTTTATATTTTCCCTTGATGATCGTGGCTTCGATGACGTTACTCATTAGCTTCTTCACAGCCAGTCTCGTTCCATTGCAAAGTCGAGGTTGATTTATGTTACGCAGTATGATGACAACTGATCCTACTTTTAATTGCAAATTATGTGGTGGTAGTCCAGGCAATTCCAATGGTAAAAGGTAAAAAGTAAAAAATAAAAGGTAAAAACTTAAAAACTAAACACTTAAAAACTAATACTTAACTACAAAACTTAATCTAATAAACAGGTGGAGGAGGGAAAGGTGGCAAGAATGCTGGCGGCATTGCCCCGCTGAATACATAAACTTATTTTTTGAGCAAAATATAAGCCAGCATTCTTGTCACCTGAAGCCTCCACCAAACGTTTAGCGAGGTCTTTGTACAGCTCCCAAGCAGCCGGCCCCCATGGACCCAAGGTTTCAACCCCAAACGGCAAAAATATGTAAGCCCTATCTAGGTTCACATACTTACGCCGTTTGAGGTTTTCAGCCTTGTCGGCTGCAGCACCGGCCTGTGACATTGTCCCTGGAAGATGGGAAGGGGCCAAAGTATCGACACACGTAGCGTCCCAAACCAAGGGCCTTCCCAGCTTCCAGGGAATGAGAGTCATGCCGTCGGGCCTCTTGCCGTCGTCCCGCAACAAACCGTTAGGCTCCAAGGTTGACGGGACGCCGGCACTTACGAGGGCCCGACGTATGATGTCATTCAGACCGGCGTGACGCGGTATGCGGCCGGCGCTCCTCGCGCAGGAGAACCCATGGTGGCCGGTGCGGTCCACTTGTTCACCGCATTGGCATGTATGGGGCGCTGTACAAAGAGCACCCAAACGTAATGATACTGCCAGTCTAAAACTATTATTATCCAAAAGGGTGCCCAAATGACGGGAAGGTATGGCTTGTAACCAAAGCCCCGACTCCCAACGCGCAACGGCAAGCAGACGAGCACGCTCTGCAGAATTTGTATCGTCGAGTAAATTGTTATGTATGTTCAATAGATTTATCTTTATACATAATATTTAACTCTGGGGGAGCACTATTTAAAGTATGAAATTGTATAAGTTTTGTTTTTTCAATATTGACCTGGAGGTTATTAGCTGTTAGCCAAAGAATTGTATTTGATACAGCTTCATTGACCTCCTTTTCATAAGTAATTTTGTCCCCGGCTAGCCCTTCAACAACAATTGTCGTATCATCTGCGAACAGTACACACGGGTGGTTTAGTGCATTCGGAAGGTCATTTATATATAAAATAAATAGGAATGGCCCAAGAATACTCCCTTGTGGGACTCCAAATTTATTCGGCAGGTAGTTCGAGGCAAGTGCCTCAACAGTGTTAGATTCCTTGTTGAGGCAACTAATTTGATAATAGATAAATTGTATGCAATTCCGTGCATTCTGAATCATATACGGATTCAGCAGGGTTATTCACTTATCCGTATTTGGGAACCGAACCGATGGTTAAGGAACTTAACAACGGCTCCCGATTTTGAGCTATTCAAGTATCCGTCAGGGAACCGAGCCGAGACCGAACCGATTTGATACGCTATAAATGTATGAAGTGACGTACAAATCGGTACGATGGCTATTCACTTATGCGAATTTTATACCGAGTCGATGGTTTTTGACGTTGATTAAATCAGTACAATGACAGACTTTCTTCCGACGCTTATTCGCTCCCGAATAAAAAGTATTCGTTTGGGAACCGATTCGCGGTTCGCGCCGTGCCAAGTTAAAACGTCGAAATGAAATGACGTATCTATCGATATGATAGCTATTCACTTATCCGTATTTGAAACCGAGTCGAGGATTTTTGACGTAAAAATCGGTGCAATGGCATATTTTCTTCCGGCACAAATTGATCCGCGGAATGCTTTCGAATCAAAGTTTTATACTTAAAAAATACATATTTTGATGCTATTCTCGCTTATTTAATGCGGTTTTAATATGTGTGATAAATTAAAAATATCGTACTATACTTCAATTACTATTATAATGAGTTAAAAGCATATTTCACTTTTAAATGTCGTGTAAAATTAAATACGCACTTTGCAGTTGACCGCAGTGCGGACCAATGTAAAAAACCGCAGTCTTTGTACGCACGGTAGTGCGGACGTCGTACAGCCGGATGCTGCGATATCCTACACAGTACCTACGCGTCCGGCTAGCCGCAATTTTACAACAGTGTCCCAAGTCCCACGGACAGCCGGACAATCTGCCGTCTGGCTAGCCGCAAAATGCGTATTACTTATACATACACACACACTAGCTGCGCCCAGTGGTTTTGCTCGCTTTACAGTAGCCTATGTGTTATTCCAGGGTCTACGCTGTAACAAATTTTAGCTCAATTGTTCCAGCCGTTTAGGCGTGAAAGTGTAACAAACACACATCTATACAACCTTACATTTTTACAAACTTTCACATTTATAATAATATAAGTAAGATAATTGTAACAGTTAACAGTACCTACGTACTATAAGTACAAATGAAGGACAACAATAAATAACAACAGCAAATAAAGAGTGTTCATTATCATTATATTATTTTTAATTAAATTAAAGGGATACATTATAAATAAGTAGGTTTACCTAATTGAATAATTTAAAGTAAAAAACTTGCAGTTATTAAAGGGGCTATAAAGTTGGATACATTAACATAACACATACACAGTAGGTATAAAACAAAGTTGTTTGTGTTGTCACTTGTCTGTTTGTCCCTATGAATACATAAATTTTAAAAATACTGCAACGGATCTTGATGCTTGAACGGATAACAGCCTTTATAAAATAAATGCGTCCATTCCCAAGAGTCAAATGGTCCCTATAGGGAACGTAAGAAATTTGTTGTGTATCACACTCGTCTTCTGCTAGAATCATTTCCTCGTCCTCTGCGGCTGTGCCGGTTACCTTTGATGCTTTTGGTAAATGAGCGGACGCTTGTATGTTTTAACACAGGCAGCATCTCACAGCACTCCAAGGAATCAAAATATTAACAAGACGTATTTTATTTCTCTACTAGTCGTCCAACTTTCTTTTACACGTCATGTTAGAGTCCGAAACCTCGGCCCCTTGCAAGATTAGGATGTTCCAATTCAATTATTACTCTACTGCTCTTTTTCTCTTAAAAAATCTAAATTTCTTTAATAAATTGTACATTCTAAAATTTCCAATAAAATTGGCTGAAACTGACATTTATTATTCGTACTGACAATCAATGGCACTGATATGTCATTAAAATAATATTACCTCTTTATATCACAATTTTACTGCCGAAATGCCGTGTAAGTGGTGCCTTACTCGGTAGGACCCGAAGATTGCCGATGATCCTTACCAATCGGTTTCGTGAATTGCATTTGACGTTACGATCGGTGCCTTTTCGTTTCGGAAGAGTCATTTTGATAGATTCACTTGATTCGATACCGAAATCCTGTCATTCTTGCTTTCATATTTACGTTTATATAAATAAACGTATATGATTTTTATCTACTTCAATACCTGAATTTAACAGTAAAATGGAAATAAAGATCAGTGAGCCGGAGAGGGAGAGTCACCGCTCTTTTCTGAGATCCTCAGACCGATCTCCTTAACGAAACCGCGCGCTTCACTGCCCCAACTGCCCATGGTCTCTACGGCAACGTGGACGAAATGCCATGGCGTACATAAGCCTCTCCTTCAAACTGGCGTCTTCCGCGGCTGCTGACGGTGAGTGGCTGGCGGCGACAGTGCAGGCACAAGTAGCGTCCCACACTAAGCACTTCCCGTTCTTCCAAGGCACCAGAGTCAGCCCCTTCGGCCTCTTACTGTCGGATCTACTCAGACCCGGAGGCTCGAGCACGCAAGAGACGTTAGCCGATATTAGGGCTATACGTACGATTATATATATTTTTTTGTTTTATTAGTTTACATTTTACATTAAATTAGTACTTTGCTTTCAGGCTTGCAACTCAGTTGACTGCTTTGGAGTTTTAAAGAGCCGTTTTAGATGCCTAAACAAAAGTCCCGTGCTGGAGTATGCACCAGAAAAATGTGGAAGAATTGTTATTGCATGTGCAACACAATGCATGGCATATTGCATTGTGCATATTATTGTCCTACACAATATGTGCTTAAAAAATGGCCTAACTGCGAATATGATACCAGCAGTGATGACTCGATCGCAGAACCTATGGAAAGCCAAGAAAATAATTCCCTATTACAAAGAGGATTACAGGCCCGAGTAGCCATAATTAATAGATTATTATAAATTATCTGCAGGGTTGTATACGATATAATATTCTACTAATATTACAAACGCTAAAGTTTTAAAGAATGTATGTATAATGTATTTTTGTTGCTCTTTCACACTTGAACGGATGGTCATCCGTTCAAGTACCGACCCGATTAAGTTGAAATTTAGTATATAGGTAGCTTAGACCCGGGCATAACATAATGTAGGTTAGTGCGTCAAACATGTTAAGTATTGTTACTTTGCGTGCGTATAAGTAGTAGTTTTAAAACTCAGTAAAAATTAGGTACCTACTTGCATTTTGTTGCAGTAAAAATAAAAGGCTAAGAATTATACTGAGGTTTTATTGGCTTATTTGAGGTGCTTTTTAAGGTATTGAACTGAGACAATGAATAATAATCTAATTTAAGACATTTACAAACAGCTTAATGATCAAAATATAAGCTGTACCAATGTGTGTACCAATTTTCATTTTAAAGCCTCTTCTTGATAAGTCGCGTACGTTTTAATAGTTCTTGATATATTCCCTAGCGCATTTGCTAGATTTGTTGATAGATTATTGCACCCCTCGGTAATGGCCTTGGAAAGGTTCTGCACACCATCTGCCACTCTTTCGAGAGCAGCAGCTTGCCGCTCCAAAGAAGCTTCCAATGGATCTTCTGTGCAAAAACGTAGTAAATGAGAACTAAATTTATTTTATATATCAAACTAAACATTACTTTTACATAACTAATCCTAATACAATAGCGCTGTAAAATATACCTTCAATACAAATATGGAACTAAATGCTTACGCATCGCATCTAATTAAAGTAACTGAAATTATTAGCAAGTAAATTTAAAAAACTTTTTAAAACAAGCTTTCATTATTATTCATGCAAAATTTCAGCTCAGACAGACAGACGGACGCATGAAAGTAAAGTGTGAAAATGAAGTGAAAAACTTGTATAAACCATTATCTTCTCGTGCTTTTTCAATTATACAATAACGAAATAAATGTGCCTTCAAACTATAACTGTAAAAAGACCAAGTGTCGCAGCTCGCAGTTTATCTACCGTAAAAGTTGTGAGATCCATGTATTACCAAATCGATCAAATCTTTTATGTTTTATATTAATAGAACGACTTGGCCATCGCATGAAAAAACAATGTAGGTAGGTATCTCACAAGTAATATACCGACACAATAATAGTGGTTACTCGTGTGCTCTGAGAATACGAACAATTTTAAATCAAATTAATACTCATTACGGATAATATGAACAGGAAGGAATTGTAGGAAAAGTAACTTTATTCATAATTTTAAAATTTAGATAAAATAGCAAATAAAAATCCGTCGATTGAAAACAATGATGATGATTGACATAGACAAATTATAATTTGAGTTGACAAAGATGATTGATGCTTGACAGTGAATGACTGGGGCTCCTGTCATGAGTGATATAAGTCGAAAATCGCCCTTTTCCAGGAGAGAAAAACAAGATTCAAAAAAATCTGGTACACGAACTATGTGTGCTACATTAGCTTTTACTTAAACTTTTACTTAAAAGAGTTTTTATCATTCCGCATTACAGTTTTTCTTAAAATTATTTTATTATATAAGTAATTTATGAAAAACCAGTGAGTTGTATCCGCACCAACGATAATTTTATCCAATCAATAATCATCAACAATGTAAATATTAATACAAGTAATTTTTTTTTTCACTTCTAAGTATGGGGAGCCCCAAAAGTGTAATTTTTTTTTTTCTATTTTAGTGTGAAAATCTTAACGCGGTTCACCAAATACATCTACTTACCAAGTTTCAACAGCATAGTTCTTATAGTTTCGGAAAAAAGTGGCTGTGTCATCCGGACGGACAGACAGACATGAAGAATACTCGTATATAAGGGTTCCGTTTTTTGCCATTTGACTACGGAACCCTAAAAACCATCTTGATATGTTGTTAGTAATATTGTCCAAGTTTGCAGATCTCAATATTGAGCAAGTTGTTGAATAAATGTTCGATCTATAGGTTTACTGTTAAACTTTTTTAAAGAATATGTCCCTAATTTTGGACTTACGATGAAAATTGCCCCATTACACATTAGCCATTAGGTTTTAAGGTTTTATTAGGCCTGATATTGATTAGCGTTAAGACTTCAAATCTCACTATAACAAATAGTACTTTTTTTGCTTACATTTAAAAAAATAATCTATGTATTTTTAGATATAATTTAAATTGTTCCCTGGCAAATATTGTAAAAAATCGTGAAAAGTAATATATCAGTAATGTATAATGAAATTCAAGAAAAAAAGGTGTTTTTATGTGAAAATGATTATAATCACAACTGTACCACCAACCACAAAATACTGATTATATTTGAGTAGATGAAATCGGAGATATAACTTGAAATATATTCATAACCACTTTGTTATTGCAAAAATAGTGCACTTGTATCACTTTTCACAAAATTATCTCCCAAACTATAGAAGATAGAAAAACGTGAGTAAGATGAAAAAAATCGTTATTTTGTTTCTCATTATTTAAATGTAAAAATCTCAAAAAGGCTAAAACTCAAGTTACATCACTCATCACTGGAGGCACATATGGGAAATGTTTACGAAGTGTGCTAGCTAAATTTATGCATATTCACTTTTCAACAGATTATATGGGTAAATATTTTTACTACAATAAACCACCAAAATGAAACTATCTTCGTAAACAGTTAGATCTGTAATCTATGCTCTATTTTACTGTCCAATTAACGTGTAGGTGGTTCCTTACTCGGTAGAGCCCGAAGATTTACGAAGATACTTTCCAGTCGGTTTTGTAAAACGGAATTGACTTTTCGATCGGTTCCTTTTCCTTTCGGTAGCGCACTCGGTTCGGTTTCGGTATCGGATAAGTGAATCACCCTGCAGGGGGCCTAGACAACGGCGCCATCGATAAAGTCGATAGCGATTGGCCGCTCCTGCGATTTCGCAAAAAAAATGGTAGCCAACGACTTTTGGAATCGATATCGCACTCTCGACAAAGGGCTGTCGATCAATCGCTAGATTTTGTCGTATTATCTGTGGTATAATGTGAATCAACTGTCAAATTAAATGTCAAAATATCGTCGAGTTTGTTTTTCGTTGGTTTTTTTTTGTAAATTACACTTAATTATAAGCTTTTTTGTAATAAATAAGCTTCTGCGAATCCCGCCGATATGTAATGTGAGTTAGTGTTTCTTCAAATATTATAAATATTACTTGTATCCGAGATGTGACTAGCCAAAAGCTGGTCCAAAGTGAATGGTGTTGAAAAGTTTGATTTTTCATGAAAAACTCTTTAAAAACATTAAGGAAATCTGTGAAACAATGTAACATTTCATTGGAGCACTTGCAACAGTAAGCTAAATACATATTAAGGCTAAAACTAAACTTAGTCATAATAACATAACCTATGTGACATTTGTTTTAGTTAAATAGGTAAATTGTGAAGCCCTCGCAGCTCCAATCTCCGAAAACTAAACATTATTGGTACCTATGTGTTATTAACCATCAACTTAATATATTTTAGCTCAATTGGTTCTATATAATATTATGTCATCTAACATGAAATATCAAAGACTATATATAATATTACTAGCTGTGCCCAGCGGTTTTACCCGGAGTACTTATGTGTATGTGTTTTTCCAGGGTCTAAGCAATCTCTATACCAAATTTCAGCTCAATCGGTCCACCTGTATAGGTGTGAAAGAGTAACAAACATACATCCATTCTTACAAACTCACGTTTATAATATTAGTAAGATATATAAGGTTTCTATAATGTATTTTCTATTTTTAGAGATGGGAAGATCTTTTGCGACAGTACCAAATTAAGTCCTTATGGAGGTAGAAACAAAAGACACTCAATTTTAGGTGTTTGAACATTCACGCTGCTATATACTGGTAGAAAGGTAATTAAAAATTTATATTTAATTAAATTAAAGAAAACAACTAGCCAAGTCAAACTTTAGGCTTCAAAATAATATTAATTCTAAGTGATAAGAAGAAATAATCTTTTAAGTTGTAATAAAATATTTTATGTTGTTGTAAATATTTTTCAGGACTGACCATTGAACTTGGCACCCATTTAGATCTCACTTCTTTTGTCGTTGAAGTCAACTACCAAATCATAGGTAACTATGAGTACATACATCGTAACATTGAACTTGGCTCTCTTTTCACATTTATGTTTTTGATGGGATATCATTGCTTTTTGTACAGTACTTTTTAGTATGTAATAGGTTTAAGACACTCAGTCATAATAAGATTAATACCAAATGATTATTTTATTGCACCTCCCCCCACCCCACTGCTCCACGGCACCGCGCACCGCGGCCCGTGAGCCTCACCGTGCTTCGATATACCTATACCTATAATTAATTTAGTACTTATTTATATATAGCATTCATGTGCACTATTGATTTGAATATTGTACCTAATCAATTGATTTTTTTAACAATACTAGTTACTGATAAATTTATCTATATTCACCCAGCTATCTTATACCTACCGCCTACCTGGATGGAAATTTAACTTTTTAGATCATCTGGAACTGGTTTAGAATTTCGATCAAAAGAAACCTAAGCCGACAAGACTTGTAATGACGACAACTTGGCGGGGGCACTGCCGTGCCCCCAGATACCGCCACATACCTATAATATTATGACTATACGTTACAGGTACGTAGGTATCTAAAATGTTTACACCAACTAGCACCTAAGGTGATATACATACATTATTTTTATTGTAAATAATGTTAATATTATTACCTCTATGTTACTGAGCCGCCTTGATGCTGGTGAGTCGATATATTGATAGGTATTTACATAGGATATACAATTGTTACGTAGGTACCAGGAACCTATTTTTATTAGTGACTAGCTGTGCCGTGTGCCTAGCTGTTTTACCCGCTATACAGTTTGGTACAGTAGTGTATATTATGTTATTCCAGGGGTCTAAGCTATATTTATTATACCTAAAGTCAATCGGCCCACCCGTTTAGGCGTGAAAAAGTAAAAAAAAACATATATCCATACGTACAGTAGGTATAACGTTTGTATTTATATTTATAATTATATTAGTAGGAATAGTGGACTCGCGCGCACTTCGTAGTATCTAACAGAAAATAGCCGCCTACACAAAAATTATAGCAACATGCAACATGTATTGCTTTATGTGTTCCTAGGCGTCCCAAACTTTAATATCATACATTTTTAAAAAAATAATAATTATTTAAAATGGTAAAAAATACTAGTTTCTGATTTTTCCCTTTGTTACTACAACATTACCTATCGGGATGCAAAATTTCAGCTTTCTAGGTCATCTGGAACTGGGATATTACTTTTGATCTATCCCTCAGTATGTATTAACTTCACCGATTACTCGATGTTTATATCTAAATAACCGTTTGAGCTGTGTTATTGGAATTTGGAACAGAGATATAGTTCGTATATTTAAGTATATGTGCCAAATTTGACTTGTCTATGTGTAATAGTTTTTGTATAACGAGGGTGTAAAAAGTCGTCAAAACGCGCTTTGGACGGTTCGTGTAATATAACACACGGCGCGGTCGCCAGTTCCTTTGCTTGAACTTGGCTTGACTCGCTGCCGCGTGTCTAGATCTAAGGGTTGGACACATACCATGATTATTATCTAGAAAACTACTGAACTGATTTTGATGAAACTTGCACTTGTTCAAGGACTTAAAAGTATGAAATAAAATAATTACTAATGTACATTATTTAATGCATAATATTTATTTTGATTTATAGGTTTGGACTATGAAGAAATCCTGTGACATGCATTTATTGGTCCCGATGACAAGGCAGAGAAGAGAAATTGTTGGAGAATATGACAAACACCCATAACTCTGATTGAAGAACTTCCAATTCAAGCCACTGGCTGCTAGCTGTTGGTCAAATCCAATTGGCTGATCATTAAATTATTTAGCATTGTTTAGGGGCTATCCTTATTGTGGATGCTGATGAGAAACTCCAATTTTACTTCGTAAAACGTATAATCAAAAAAATACAATATTAAGGTAATGCGAGCCGAGAGGTCGCCGCCGTCGTAAGATGACAAGTGAAGTGTCCGGCCGGTGCCCCTCGTTCTTCCTTCACCCCGCGGCCGCCCTGCGCTAAGCTGGAGTGGTACGCGACATGCCGGCGGACCTTGAAGTGTCGTCTTCAACTGCTGCTGTATCCACTGGTAACGGACAGATTTTTCTGAAATCTCTGCGCAAGCGGCCAGTAGCGGTTTGGATTTCGGCAACCCTGGTGATGCCGTCGCGTCCTGGGAAGACTTGGCATATTCTTCCTAACAGCCACTTTATAGGAGGCTGTTGTTTGTCTTTAATTACTACGAGGGTCCCGATCGAAAGTTCCCCGCTAGTCGATTGCCTCCATTTGGTTCGAGTTTGCAGCTCGCTGATGTATTCGAGCTGCCACCGTGCCCAGAAGTGTTGGCGTAGTTGCTGGATCTTCTGGTATCGATCCACTAATCTAGTGCAGCCGGTGAGGTCTTGTTCAGGGATCGACGTCATGCTTCGCCCAATTATAAAATGGCCTGGAGTTAGTGGTAGGAAGTCATTTTTGTCCGAGCTAAGTGGGGTCAAGGGTCGGGAGTTTAGTAAAGACTCTATTTGCGTGAGTGTAGTGTATAAATCCTCATACGTTAGATTTGCCGAACCTAGTACACGGCGTAAATGGTGCTTTACCGATCGCACACCGGCTTCGTGCAAACCGCCAAAATGCGGTGCATGTGGAGGCAAAAAATGAAAATTGATTAATTCTGAAGTCATGGCATCCGAAATTTGCGATGAATTTTGATTAAGGAATGATTTGAGCTCGTTGCACGCGCCTATAAAATTGGAGCCGTTGTCGCAGAATACGTCAGTGGGCTTGCCTCTGCGAGCGATAAACCTCTTTAGCGCGGCGATAAAATTGGCTGTGCTCAAATCTCCTACCAGCTCGATGTGAATGGCTTTAGTTTTGCAGCAAACAAATAAACAGATATATGCTTTTATTAGGCGACAACCACGCCCTCTACGATTGGCCATCATTATCGGTCCAGCATAGTCTACGTTTGTCTCTAAAAATGGAGAGCCCGGTTGAAGCCTTTGTTTTGGCAGATTGCCCATGATTGGAGTTACGGTACGACCACCAAAACGACGACACGTCACGCATTGACGTGCCACGGATCGCGCTATGTCACGTCCTCCCACAGGCCAGTATCTTTCTCGTATTGAATAAAGTAAGTGCTGAGGACCTGCGTGCATGAGAGCCTTGTGTTGACTTTCAAATAACAACCTAGTCAACTGGTGTTTTTTGCCCAGAAGAATCGGGTGAATTTTATCATAATCGTAATCGGAATTCGACAACCTGCCACCTACCCTTAATAAATTTAACTCGTTTGTATCAATATAGGGGTTCAGTGATGAGATTGCAGATTTTTGAATTGACAACCCCGAGCTTATTTTATTGTACTCTGTGGTGAATGATTCCTTTTGGGAAATGAGTATTAATTGATTTAAAGCATATTCTAGCTCTTCAGCACTCAGCGGGCCAGATCGTTTGTTGGATCTAAAACGTATGTTATGAATAAATCTAGTCATGTAGGCAAATGTGCGCTGCATACGCTTGAGATCAGAGAATCGATTAAACGGAAATGGTTCGCTGGGGCTGCTATTAGAAATTAAACACATATTTTGCGCTTTTACTTCTGGTAAGTTCGGGTTATTTTCTTTAGTACTTAATGTAGGCCATGAGCTATCTGACTTAGACAAGAATTGCGGCCCGTTCCACCATAACTTGTCGTGAACTATCGCGCTGGCCGTCAATCCACGTGAAATGTGGTCTGCGGGATTTTCGTTGGTTGGAACATGCCTCCAAGTAAAGTTGGCACAAGTGGACTGTATTTCTGCAATTCTGTTACGGATAAATGTTTGTAACTTACTTGGGTGCATGTTCAACCAACCCAAAACTATAGTTGAGTCTGACCATAGATAGCACTTGTCAAATGTCAGTCTCATTGTATTTAAAATTTTGTCTAGTAGCTGAGAGCCTAGTAACGCTGCGCACAGCTCGAGGCGTGGGGTAGTTAATGGTTTTAATGGTGCCACCTTTCCTTTAGCGCACAGTAAGTTAACAGTAACTTCGTTGTTTGCGTCTGTCGATCGTATATATGCACACGCCCCATAAGCCAGTTCTGACGCATCAACAAAAATATGTAGCTGCAAGTTGCTGGGACTACGGCAGACGACGTGTCTAGGGATCTGCACTTCATTGAGATTATGTAAGGTAAGGACAAATGCCCGCCACACGTCTCTTATGTCATCAGGTACAGCGTCGTCCCACGATAATTTGTGCAACCACAACCTTTGCATCATAACCTTGGCTTCTAAAACTGTTGGTGAAACTAGCCCTAAAGGGTCAAATATTCTAGATATGGTAGACAATATACTTCGCTTAGTAATGGTGCCTTTAAAATCTCCGCTAGTTGTGATGCACAGATTATCGGCAACGCTGTCCCAAGCTACCCCAAGAACTTTGGAACTATGCTCAGGACATAGGTCCAAGTTCCCTTCACCGTTAGCTGTCTTGTCATTCGCAATGTTTTGTAATAAGACAGTGTCGTTTGATCTCCACTTTCTGAGTGGAAAGCAAGCACTGTTCAATGTGTCTGTAAGTGTTGTGTAAATCCTAGTAGCGCCCTCTGTCGAGGAGCACCCGGAAATGAGATCGTCGACATAGAAATCCCTAGCAATAATTTCTTTAACAATGGGATCATTACACTCGTTAGAAATTTGTCGTAGGCAACGTATGGCGAGGAACGCAGCTGATGACGTACCATACGTCAAAGTGTTTAATAGATACGATTTTATTGGTTGACTAGCATCGTCTCTCCACAGTATCTGTTGTAGTGGTCGCTGTGACGGGATCACACTACACTGTCGATACATTTTTGCTACATCAGCTGTTAAAGCTACATCATGCTGACGAAATCGCATTAATATTGAAAACAAGTCATCTTGTATAGTTGGCCCTATTTGCTGCAAATCGTTGAAAGAGTAGCCTGATGACGATTTGGCAGAACAATCGAATACGACCCTTAGCTTGCTTGTAATACTGTCGTCATTTATTACAGCATGATGCGGCGCAAAATATGCAATCTGTGTCTTATCGTAGTGTGATTCACTCATGTGGCCTAACTGTATATATTCGTGTATGAAATTGGTGTATGATTCCTTTAAATTAGGGTTCTTTTCAAATTTTCTTTCCAAGGATAAAAAACGTTGTTTTGCTAGATGATAACTGTCACCTAGTAGGCTAGGTGAGTGTTTGAGCGGAATTGTAAGCGAAAATCGACCGTCAGGTAAACGCGTCGTGGTTTGTTGAAAATTATATTCACATGCCATCTCCTCGGCGGTCAAAGATGGGTGATCATTTTTAATAACATCTAGCTCCCAAAATCTAGCTAATTGTTTTTGAATTGTACATTCGTCTGGTTTTGTATTGTTTATGTTATTTTGTGCATGCGAAAACCCACATATATCCGTAGAACCCGGAATAGAACCGCCTAATACCCATCCTAATTTGGACTCGTGTAATATTATGTTTTTATTGTCCAATTCGATTTTTTGAGACCCCAATAAATCCCAAAAAATATTATTCCCTAGTAGAATGTCAATATTGGACGTCTTGTAAAAGTTAGGATCGGCTAATTTAATACCTTTAGGTATATTCAACTCTTTGTTGTTGATCGGTTCACTCGGCCACGGATTTGTAATATTAGGAATAACAATGCAGCTTATGTCGGCCGCAAAATCGGAGTATGTCGATTTTAATGTAACTGTGCATATTTTATTAAGTACGGACACGTTATTGTTAATACCAGTTACTGACGTAGAAACGTCTTTTGTATCGAGGTTCAACTCTGCACATAGCTGTGACGTTATAAAATTCGATGTACTTCCCGAATCTAGCATAATACGTACGGGATATGTTTTGTTATGTTCAGTGCAAATATTCGCAACAGCAGTCGATAGTAAACCTTGGCGCGGTTCCGCGCAAACCAAGCCTACCGGCGCGGGCGCGCTGGCCGAGCCGCTCACCCGTCCAGCCATAGCCGGCGCGGGCGCAGACGGCGCGGGCAGGGCGGCCGCCGCGGGCAGCGCGAGGCCGCTTGTACTAGGCGCGTCGGTATCACGATACGATGCCGCCGTCTGATGTAAAATCGTGTTGTGTTTCTTTCTGCACACTCTGCATGGGCTTAAACGACACTTGTTAGTTACGTGCCCGCTACGAAGGCAATTCAGGCACAAATTCAAACGTAAGGCCCTAGATTCCCTATCCTTCGTGTTTAAATCTAAAAATGTTTTGCAATTATAAATGTTATGAACACTCGAGTTGCATACCGGGCATAATTTACTAACCTGGTTTTTATTAGGGGAGTTCTGATTTTGAGTAACCATAGCTCGCGTTCTTTCTTGCCTAACATTACGTAGTTCAAGGGTTTCTAACAAGTCAGCTCGCATTCTAACAAATTTGACTAACTCGTCAAATGTGTTAGAATCGTCAGATAACGTGATCTTATGTTTTTCCCACTCTAATAATGTTTGCGAATCGAGTTTTGTACAAACAATGTAAGTCAACAAAGTGTCCCACTTATTAACCGGTTCCTTTAATATCTCGAGAGATTTTAAGTTCTTTATGAAAGTGTCAATTAACCTGCGCAACTGAAAAGAGGTTTCCTTTTGTACTGGGAATACGTTAAATAAGGCCTTTACGTGGTTAGAAATAAGTAACCGCTTATTATTGTATCTGTCACACACAAGCTCCCATGCAACCTGATAATTAGCTGCACTAAATTCGATAGATTTTATAACTAGTGATGCACTTCCTTCTAAATAAGTTCTCAAGTAGTGGAACTTCGTAATATCGGATAATCTTGTGTCGTTATGAATCATTGATTCATACGTATCCCGAAACTCCAACCACTGGCTATACGTGCCGTCAAACTTAGCTAAATTTATTTCTGGTAATTTAACACTTAACTTTGTTTGCCTTGTATCTATAACCTTCACATCGGCTGGCGGAGATCTGGACTCGCCGGACTCCGGCCTGATTCCATCGTTCAGTAGAAACTGGGCTCGGGCTATACTATTGTAGTATGATTTCTCGAAGGCATCCCGCTGACTGTATTGCTCGGACGGGTCCTCCTGAGCACATTCTATCTGTAATTGTACATCATGGAACTCATTAAACACTATTTCCAACCTAGAAATGCGTAACTCAATCTCAAACTTCTGATGAGGAGATAATTCTTCGGGTAACTCGCTCAAATAGGTGTTAAAATTAGTTAACTGAGCCTTACAAGTACCACGGCGTCTAATATTCTCTTTTGTAACGGAATCAGTCATTTTTTACCTCGCACAAGCGATACTTTTCTGTAAAATGAGTTATTTCTACTTAAATGAATGTAAATACCACTTACTTGTAGTTTAGGTTTAAGGTTAGGCTAAGTTAACTGCACTCTGTAAATTTTTTAGGTTTAATTATCACATATACACTGTTCAGTGATTGTAAATATTATATTATGTTTGTTTATGCACTACTAACGCACTTATAACCTTTATTTTTATGTATTTATCCAACAAATACTTGTAATGTATTGTGTAATGCGCCGGCTAACCAAACTGACAGCGAAAACAAGATCGATTGTCAAACAATATCGTCGGTGATTAGATGCACGGTATATTCGTAAACAAGTATGATTCACTTTGCAATTTACTTTTAACTGGTTCGGCAAATTGAAATAGTGATATTTTTAAGTGTACCTATTGTGTATTTATGTATTGGAATGGATGGGAAACTTAGCTGGTTTCTAGTAATCCTGGGCTTCTTGTTCCTCTATATCCTTATTTTTTGGGCTTGTTAATCCTTTATTCTTGTAGTTTGGTATATTTGTGGACTGAGCTTGTATCTGGCAGCGGACTCGGCGTAATAACAGCTCGTAATTCCGAATAGTTAACTGCGCTGTGACAATGGCGTAGGCACGGCCACGTTTGCTGGACAGTCAAAACGTCGTAACTTGCTGGTTCCTTCTTAGAGGCTCGAAGACCAATGTTTTGGGGCTATCCTTATTGTGGATGCTGATGAGAAACTCCAATTTTACTTCGTAAAACGTATAATCAAAAAAATACAATATTAAGGTAATGCGA
The DNA here is from genome assembly GCA_947507615.1 of Hemithea aestivaria. Taxonomy (NCBI): domain Eukaryota; kingdom Metazoa; phylum Arthropoda; class Insecta; order Lepidoptera; family Geometridae; genus Hemithea; species Hemithea aestivaria. The sequence continues at coordinate 12,557,300 of OX382342.1, forward strand.
GCCGAGAGGTCGCCGCCGTCGTAAGATGACAAGTGAAGTGTCCGGCCGGTGCCCCTCGTTCTTCCTTCACCCCGCGGCCGCCCTGCGCTAAGCTGGAGTGGTACGCGACAAGCATACCTCTGACATCCAATTTGTTCCTGAAAATATAATATAGCTTACAATCACATACATAGGTTACCTTACAAGAAAGTACTTAATCATTATTGTCTCTATCTTGCCTACCTCTGTTTGAAATAAAGTTGGTTAAATTAATTTGTAAAATCTACAGTTGTGTTTTATTTATCCTACTACTCTGTCAGTTTTTATAATTAAATTTTGTTATACCAATGCTGAGTACAAATTAAGCATTAGGTTAGGACCTATAAACTTACTAATATTATAAATGTGAAAGTTTGTAAGAATAGATGTGTGTTTGTTACTCTTTCACACCTAAACGGGTGGACCGATTGAGCTGAAATATGGTATAGTGATAGCTTAGACCCTGTAATAACACATATAGTACAGCGGGTAAAACTGCTGGGCGCAGCTAGTAAACCATATGATACAAGAGAATACATCTAGTAGGTATAAGAGAAGGCCAAGGAATTCCCGACATGAATTGAGGATTCCAACTTATTAGACTAGTTTGCAATGGCAAAAATTTGGGTCTTGATTGCTAATAAGTGTGTATAGTGTACCTATAGGTTCTTACACATTTGTACCTAGAGAGAAGCAATGTTTGGTATTTGTCTATATTGATCTAGCGGGCGCGATATAGGAACACCTTTTACCTACCTACTAGTTATCATCTCAAGTATTCATGGTTTACCTACATTCCACGACCGCGAGCTCGATGTGCTGAAACAATAAGTGTATAAAATTATTATAAAAAGAATAGGTTAGGTACACCAAAAATTTGTTCTTCACTTTCACAATTTTCAAGGTGAATCCTTCGATATTTAGCTCAATATAATGTTTTTTGCTGTGAAGCTGAGCCATAAAAGTAGCAAAATTTGCCGTATTTAATGATAAACTTTAATAAATATACAAGCACCATTGAAACTTCTTCACGATTTAGCGATATCGGCGAGGTGAAGGCGCACGCTAAAGTTTCGATTTGTCGAATCGAAAAAGTTGCGTTTTCGGTTGTCAAATGCGGCTTTTGGCTACCGATTTGTATGGAAAAACGTAAAGGGTTCATCGCTAATCGAAAAGTTAGCGGTTTTTCGTTCTCGTTCAGTGTTGTTGTCTACCAAAATTTAGCGAAAATCGCTTAGGTCACGTGACAAGCGACGAGAGCTGTCATCTTACATTTTTTTAGCGATTGCGAACGGTCGCTACGGGCGGGCGCGCGCTTGTCTAAGCCCCCAGATCGTGTGAAGCGTACTTTACTCTTTCAAAGTATATTTCTGAACGCACCCAACACAACAACAAAGTGTCATAACATTAAAGTGTCATTATTTTACATTTTTTAAATCTAAATTCGCGATAATCCGACTGTTATGGATATATGTTGTCAATTCCAAACCCTTATTTAATCTAAATCTACATGTAATTATTCCAAAAATACCGAACCGACGGGACGAACATCAAATGTTTGACAGGTAAGAACAGTTTGTATGGAAAAATAACATTGTCGTTTTTAGTATTTTCCTCGCAATTTTTCCATATTTTCTCACCGTTTAAACCTTCCCTGGACTTCCACGAATATTTCAAGACTAAAATTAGCCAAATCGGTTCAGCCGTTCTCGAGTTTTAGCGAGACTAACGAACAGCAATTCATTTTTATTTATATAGATAGATTTATATAGATAGATTTTACACTTATTTACATTTATTCATGTTTCATGTGCCTATTTATAGGTTCAGTAATGTTTCACTATTTTGTAACATAATTGTAACTATAATAAAACAAACTATAATTTTTTTAACATATTTGCTTTTTGTATTTTAACATATTTACTCTTGCATTATTATTTTTTTTGTATTGTATTCTTTAATTACTTCTTTATTTTTTTTGCATTGTTATCTTTAAATTTTTTTTTCACTATAAAAAAAATATTATTAAGGGGTAGGCAGATGTAGTACCTACATCTCATATATGTACCTACCTTATTATATTATAGCATATTCATGACACTCCATGTACAGTAGTCTATAAGCTACCATCGAATAAACAAGTCGTGTTTACAAATAAAATCTTTTAATAAAAACCTCTGCTAGGTCCACCATAATGTGTTAGTCATGGGTATCTTCCTCAGGAGCTTATGAAGACCATAGTTGTACCGATTGTAAAGAACAAGACAGGCGATGCGTCTGACAGAAACAACTACAGGCCTATATCTCTAGCTACAGTCATTGCGAAGGTCTTTGATGGTTTGTTTGACTCTCAGCTAAATAAGCATATGGAGCTTCATGATGCCCAGTTTGGCTTTAGGCCGAAGCTTTCCACGGAATCGGCTATATTGAGACTCAAGCATACTGTCCAATACTACACAACTAGAAAGACACCGGTGTATGCCTGTTTTTTTGGATCTGTCAAAAGCGTTTGACCTAGTCTCGTATAAGGTGCTGTGGGATAAGCTTCTGAGGAACTCAAGGGTGCCAAAATATATAATGGGGGTCTTCCAGTATTGGTACCATAACCAGAAGAACATGGTGAGGTGGGCAGGGGCGTTCTAGTCAGAATACAGGCTGGAGTGTGGTGTTCGGCAAGGAGACCTAAGCTCGCCAAGGCTCTTTAACTTTTACATCAATGACCTGATTGAAGAGCTGAGCAGTGCTGGGGTCGGATGTTGTATGGACGGACAATTTGTGAACAATTTGAGCTATGCAGACGATATGGTTCTGCTCGCCCCTTCAATTAGGGCATTGGGAACTTGTTAAACATATGTGATAGGTATTCTGTGACACATGGACTTAGGTACAATTCCAAAAATAGTGAACTACTAGTTTTTAAAGCAGGCAGAAAGGCACCTAAATATGTACCTACAATAATGATTGGAGATGCGCCCATTAGTAGAGTCACAAAATTTAAGTACTTGGGACATTGGGTCACGGAGGACCTCTCAGATGATATGGACATTGACAGGGAGCGGAGGGCGTTGGCAGTGATGTGTAATATGTTGTTGCGGAGGTTTGCTCGGTGTACTGATGAGGTTAAAATTGCACTTTTTAAGGCTTACTGTCAGACATTTTACACATGCAGCCTGTGGACATTTTACACAAAAAGCTGTTAATGCCCTTCGTATCCAGTATAATAATGGATTTAGGATGCTTTTGGGCCTGCCTCGTTTTTGCAGTGCTTCAGGGATGTTCGCCTTGGCAGGTGTTGATTGTTTTCAAACAATTGTACGGAAGCGGGCAGCATCTCTGATGTCTCGTATACGGGACAGCTCAAATGGTCTCCTAAATACCATTCTGTGGAGGACTGACTGTCCTATAGTTAGGTATTGGCTGATGATGCAATCCCCTGTGGTAAAATATAATGTAAAATAAAAATATATAAATATATCTTTCTTCGACATTGAAAAAATTGGAAATCAAATAACGACTATTGGACAGTTGTATTATTTTAAAATTAGATTTTTTCTTATTTGTGACATTTATATAATTAATTGGATTTAAGACATATTTATTTATTTCAAAAATTTGTAATTCTTGGCATTGGCTTTTCCTTTATATATTTTATTTATTATGAATTGAATTGTGTTGAATATGATTTTTTATCGAAATAAATGCTTTGAATTGAATATAAACATCCCTAGGTTAGTCCTATGCGATCAGCTACCTAGAATTATTAAATGCTACTTATGCCTATTTGTATGTCTGCGATTTAAATGCATTCACCTAGAAGCGGTGAGCGACTTATCTAAAAGGGGCCATACACGGTACGATTGATCTGTACGATCCGTCGTTGCAGACCGATCGAAACGACGGATCGCCAGTGTATGTTCACATCGTTAACGATTTACTTGATCGCAAACGATATCGGAGGTCGTCACAGAATCCCTTGCGATCAGACCAATCGTAACGATAAATCGACAGTGTATGGCGCCTTGCGATCAACGATTCGATTTTTGTCTCAGTCAACGCCGGCCGCCGCACGCGCTGCATGTCTATTGTCTACGTACCTAGCCTACACTCGACGAACGAAACAACAAAATGACTACATGGAGTAACGACGATTTGATTGAATTTATTGAATTATTCAGAGAACAAGAGCCTTTATGGAAAATAAGACATAAAGATTATCACAACAACGTGAAGAGAACGGTGTGTTATAATGTACTTTTGGAGAAAATGAAAATAATTGACAGAACTGCTGATTTGAATAAAGTTAAAAAGAAAATTAATAACCTAAGGACAGTCTTTCGTAAAGAATTGAAGAAACAGAATGATTCGCTGTTATCCGGAAGCAGTGCTGACGAAGTTTATTCGCCTAAACTGTCATATTTTGAAAATTTAATGTTCTTAAAAGACCAAGAAATGCCACGTGAAGGAGAAAGTTCCACAAAGTCGGTGAGTACAAATCTTTATTTAAATTCCAACTTAAATTAACTTATGTACTTAAGTGCTACACATAATTGTTCTGCCAAGGAACTGCCCCGATTCCATTAAAATAATCTACAAACAAATTTCTATTTTCTGTTGCTGAGTGAAAACCGGATCCCCTTCTTCTCTCGAGACCAATCAAGTTACTATGTAGACCTTCTTCAATCTCTCCAACTTCATAGTTTTCTCTATCAAAGCTATCTTGCGGGGATCTAGGTGTCTGGATTTTCACGGCGTAAAAAGTTATGTAGTGCACAACAAGCCATCACCACTGGAGTAATATTATCTAAGTCCAAATTTATTCCATTTTTCAGTATTCCAAACCGAGCAACTAAAATTCCGAATACATTTTCAATTATGCGTCTTGCTCGGGATAAACGGTAATTAAAAATTCTTCTTTTTTCATTGAGCTGTGACTTATTAAATGGTTTCAAAAAATTATTCCTTAGAGCAAAAGCTTCATCTCCAACAAACACATAAGGAAGCGTTATTCCATTCACTGAATCTGGTTGTGGCAACCCCAATGTACCGTTTATAAGTTTTTGATGAAAATCTGTATTTTTTATAACCCCACCGTCAGACACTCGGCCGTTTGTACCAAAGTGAAAATAAATTAACTCATAATTAGCATTAGCAATTGCCATCAGAACCTGACTGTGGAAGTGTTTATAATTAAAGAAATATGAACCAGATTCAGGCGGCGGCTTTATTTTAATATGCTTGCCATCAACAGCGCCAAGACAATTGGGAAAATTCCATCGTTTTTCGAAATCAGCTCCAATTGCTTTCCATTCACTTTCATTCGAAGGTAACTGAAACAAATCAAATTTCTTTTATTACAGACGATTACAGAGGAACAACATGAAGATGCCAACGAAAATCCGTCACCAAGTGGAACTCAAGCTGAAAATGACGATATTTTACCACCTCCACCTACACCAAGTCAATTAAAGCGCAAGAAATCTTCGCAGGTGTCAAATTCAACAATAGATTTAACTCTTGACAATATAAATAAAAAAATTTTGTCTCTTAAACCTGACGATACATGTGACATATTTGGAAAAACTGTAGCTTCTAAATTAAAATCATTACCTAAAGATCAACGGATCTGGGCGGAAAAAAATATTAATGAAACCTTGTTAGAAGCCGAACTTGGGAACCTGAATAGACAATGTGTAAGTAGAGTAAATAATATTTTAAATAACTCTTCCCAAGATTGGCAACCAAATACTTCTCCATTCTCTCAACCTCGCACATCTCCATTCTCTCAACCTCGCACATCTCCATACTCTCAACCTAACACTTCCCCATACTCTCAATCTCACACTTCTTCACACTATCAACCACAGACATCTCCCTACTCTCAACCTAACACTTCCCCATACTCTCAATCTCACACTTCTTCACACTATCAACCACAGACATCTCCCTACTCTCAATCTCAGATGTCTCCATACTCTCAACCTCAGGAGTCTCCATTCTCACAGTCTCATTTGTCACAGAACATTCCTTCAAATCAACAAGAAATTCAGACACCACCAGAAGAACAGACTACACTGTTACACATTCCTGAAAATCAGTCCTCCAAACCTCAAACTCCACCTTTACTCCAAGCCAGACAGAGACCAACGGGAGAACAGTTGTCAGGTGCAAAAGAACAAAATTTAATTTATTTTTTTGAAAACTTTCAATCCTAATGTTTAACTATGTACCTACCATGTTTAACTGCCTATATGAATGGAAAATAAATGATTATAACTATTAAGAATGATTTATGTTTTATTGCAGTACATACCTTACAATAGTCGTGACATGCTTCGTAAATGGCGGCGCAGGTTTCTGGGATGATTCTCCCCAGTAACTGTGGTGAAATGATAGATGAGAACTTTAGATCTTCATAGGATCGTCCAGTGGCTAGGAAACGCAAAGTTGCACTAAGGCGTTCGTGAATACTGACAGCTTGCCTCATGTTTGTATCGTGCTTCTGTATTTTAGGTGATACTAATTTCAATAATTTTAGGTACGTAGGTTCAGTCATTCTCATGTAGTTGTGCCAGTCTTTTGGATGGAACCGTAATTCTTTTAAAATATTTACATGCGAGTACTGATGTCGTTTTAATAGCCATTTCTTAACCCACATTTTTCTAGGTTTGTTTCTTTTTTTCCGTAACCGAATCAAAGTTACTGCCACAAAACTAAGAAAAAGAAGTTCGTTTTCCATTGTAGTCACGTCTTGAATTATTTGAACACGTCGTCACTCTGTTTTTTCAAACCAGCAAATGATCGATCGTGACGACCAATCGTTTCATGTGTGAGCGGCAGTTTTGTTGCGATACATCGTCACGATATCGTTTCAGATGATCGTAGCGACGGATCGTACCGTGTATGGGCACCTTAAGGATGCCTTTGTTATGACTTTGAAAAGATTTGTATCTCGAAGAGGCAAACCCGTGGAAATATTTTGCGATAATGGTCGCAATTTTGTATCAGCGTCAAAAGAAATAGGAGCGTTTTTAAATCATAATCAAGAACCTTTATTGGATTTTGCAAGTCAGTTAGGCATTAAATTCACTTTTATACCCGCTTACGCTCCTCATTTCGGTGGCCTATGGGAGGCCGGCGTAAAATCAGCAAAATTTCACTTAAAACGCACCATGGGAATCTTTTTGCACAAGTTGAGGCTATTCTGAACAGCCGCCCTTTGTGCCCACTCTCTTCCAGTCCTGACGATTTCCTCTTCCTCTCCCCAGGATACTTCATCATTGGTAGAGCACTACCTGCACCAGACATGACCAATCTCAAAGAAAGCCAGCTGAGACGCCTCGAAAGGCTCGAGAAAATTAGACAACACTACTGGCAACGTTGGCAACGAGAATACATAGCCGAACTACAGCAACGTACGAAGTGGCGCACTGGTTCCCGCAACATAAACATCGACGACATGGTGCTGCTTGCTGAAGATAATCTACCACCACTACAGTGGAGACTGGGACGTATTCAACGTCTCTTTCCTGGCCCAGCCCGAGTCACCAGAGTAGCAGACGTCAACACCAACAGAGGATGCGTCCATCGTGCCCTGGTCCGGTTATGCCCTCTTCCTACTGCGGAGGAACTCCTAGACTAAAAATGTTGAAAATACTTCCAACGGCGGGGAGTATGTGAAGGCTTCACCTTGACCCTTATTCTTAAAATAATGTTTAATTTTATTAGAGTTGTGTGTAGCTGTCCTTACTCTCAGTTGTCAATGTCAAATATTATGAATTATGACCTTTCTAATGTTACGGCATTAGAAAGGTGTTTCTGTAACCGAGAACGTTGGTCTTAGGGTCAGGTGGGGTGATTATAAGACACCCGATATTTTGGGTAAAAATAAGACAGTTAAAAAAATCTAAGAAAACGTTTATATTTTAAAGCCATTTTCAGTTAATAGCAATCCTTATGGTTTATTTTATAACGGCAATAATTTTTATAGCCGTACCTCGTAGTTTTGTTAGATTTTTATTATATTTTGTATTTGGTTGAAAATTCAGGCGCGAAAACTTTTGGCAGGGGTCAGCGAACTTTTGTTGTGGTCGCTTCCAAGCAAATCGCGCGAGTTGTTCCCCGCCCCCCGCACACGCTCTATGAGCAAAACTATCGTGCGTGGGCGGCCATTTCAGTCTGCGATTCGCTAGCGCACAGAGCGGACGCATTGCGTTTGGGGGAAAATATAAGACACTACAGAGTGTAAAAATGAGACAGCCTGCCATAGCAGCAAATCAAAATGCCGAGAAACTACGTGCCAGTACCAAAGTCCTATACCGAATCAATGTTGAGCGAAGCCCTAGAAAAAATACAAAGTGGTGAATTATCCTTCAGGGAAGCCGGATTGAAGTACAACATAGACAAATCATTATTATGGCGAAAAATTCACAACCTTAACAATTCGAAGCAAGGAAGAAAAACTGTTTTAACAAAAGAAGAAGAAGTTGATTTGGCAGACAAAATAAGAACGATGGCTAAATGGGGCTGGGCACTTACAAGGAAAGAAATAAGAGAGCTGGTTCACATTTACGTGGTGCAAAACAGCATTAAAAAAAATTTCAAAGGGGACTACCCTGATAAAGACTGGCTGCAGCTGTATTTTGCCAGAAATGGCTTAGTGTCTAAAAAATGGAACAACTGGAAAAATCTCGTCGTGAAGCAACAAGTGACCCTTTTATCATCTATAACTTCTACGAAATTTTAGAAGAGACGCTCATTGCCTTGCAGTTACATGACAAGCCTTCACAAATTTTTAACTTGGACGAGACAAGCTTTTCATCAGATCTCACACGCGTCAAAGGAGCTACCGGCAAAGGTCAAAAGGCTCACCGAATGATACAGGTACCTACCTATTTTAATATTGATTTGAAATATAGGTATAACTAAGTACCTACACGAAGTGTTATGTATAATGTATGTAGATAAGTATCATAAATTCATACATAATTGATTTCATGGTTCCGGAAAAGATAACACAACAGTGTTAGGATGCATCTCTGCTGCTGGAGATTTACTACCACCATTAATCATCTATAAGGCTCAAAACCTCTGGAGCTCCTGGAAAGGAACAAACGACATCCCAGGTACGACATATGCTTGCTCAGAAAGTGGGTGGATGATGACCACAATTTTCAACGAATGGTTTGAAAAATTCTGTCGGACTGTGACCGAGAGGCCGTTGCTTGTCATTTTCGATGGCCATGTCACACACTTGGATCCAGCTACAATAAAACTAGCGGTTCGCGAAAATGTGGCTATATTGAAGCTGCCACCGCATACAACTGACATATTACAGCCAATGGATCGCTGTTGCTTTGGCCCATCAAATACAAATGGAACGAGCTTCATGTGACCGGCGAAGCTAGTTTGCAGTTGGCTAGTAAACAGGAACCACGCGTTTGGTTTGTTTTTCTAACGCAACGAGTTTTTTAAGATTTTAAAATGCCCAAACTATGTCCGCAGATTAATTTAAAGTTTGTACAGCTGTACCGTGACTATGAATGGCAACTTTCCAAGTTATAAAGAAAAGTGTAAACGTGATTCAGCACTACAAAAAATACGTGACGAATTAAAGACAATGGCTAGTGATATGACTACCAAAGATATTAAAAGTAAAAAAAAAATTAAGAGCAGCGTATTCTCAATAACTGACGAAAATAGAATAGATCAACCCGGTCTAGAGCAGGTTCTCAAGAAGAATATAAGTCGAAGCTAAATTGGTTTCAGGAAATGCACAGTTTCATTAAAAATGTACCTATAAAAAGAAAAACAACGGTAAGTTATTTGCAATCGTTCATTTATTATTATTTACGACCTATTTATTGTCCGTCTGTCTATCTGACTGTCCGCTTGAAATGTAAAATTGATGTTATCTATGATCCGTTTTTTAATCCAAATCTAAAATGACATTTCATATGTTGCCTGTTTTTTATAATTCATAAATAGTCATGTGACATAACTGATACTTACCGACAATACTTACCGACAAAAATATAGATAGTTCATCATCTCAGCCGTAAGACGTCCACTGCTCGATATGTTGTTGTAATAATAATAATATTTGTTGTAATGTGTTAATTTAATCTGACAATTTCATATAATTTTTTCAGGGTTGACATTTATATATAACTATTAATTACAAATGTAATAATGTAAACATAATAATAATAATATAATTTGAAATAAGTGACTTTTATGTACATGTTAGAATATGAGTTATGTTACATGAAATAAATAGATATTTAATTTAATTTGATTTTATAGGCCTCCCCTTTGGACTTCCATATGTACCGGTTGGAAGCGACCTGCATCCAGCGTCTTTCGGCGACCTTTATAAGGTCGTCTGTCCACCTTTTGGGTGGACCTCCTACGCTGCGTTTGCTAGTCCGTGGTCTCCACTCGAGCATTTTTCGACCCCATCGGCCATCCGCTCTCTGCGCTATGTGGTCTGCCCATTGCCACTTCAGCTTGCTAATCCGCTGGGCTATGTCGGTGACTTTAGTTCGCCTTTAATATAATAATCTATTGAATGACAATATTATACCAGTCAGTGTTTAAACAGCATTCACTCGTTTCATTTCCCTCCACGCCGATCCCAATACATATGTAGACATCCAAAGAAGAATAACAGTTGACAAATGACTGGGAATACTTAAATGAACAATTTGATATAAGATGGTGCTACATAGAAGAAAAACATATTGACATAGATCATCACATGAGCTGGGACATGGAACAAAACGAAATGACGCTAAACAAAACGATGCTCTACGAAAAAAATTCACTCAATATGAACATGTCTACCATAAGATAAAGAAGAACATCCTTACTAAATTTTACTTGGGGTAGACTTCCTTTGCAGGAGGTCGTCTAGGTGGGTACCCCAACAGTACCAGTTATTCTACCGCCTGAGCAGTGATGTGCAAACATTACTGTGCTCCGGTAGGAGGGCACTGTAGCTAGTGAAATTACTGGGCTAAAGAGTCTTAACATCTTATGACTCTTGAGTAAGAAGCGTTGGTGCAGTGCTCCTAGAATTTCACATCATTGTGAAATCCTAGGTAACACTGTACTGATTATGGGCAGCCGTTATCTCTTAACATCAGGAGAGCGTCTTGCTCGTCTTCTTCTTCATAACATAATAATAATAATATGTACACAAAGTGCGTATCTTGTGTTAAACCTACCTGCTTTTCCATTATCAGAGTTACTACATGGGGCGGTCGGCCGCCCGCGTCGCTCGTATTCCAGCGGATTTGTTGTGCTGTTCCAGCACTAGGGTGGGGAGTGTTAGCGACGCGCTCGTTTTAGATTTGTCACTCGTTTTATGCTTGATGTATTTTAACTATAATCTATGTCAATTGTCAAAAAAAGCCACAAGAATACGTGCAGGTGCGATCTTACGCTGCGCCTAAATATTCTAAAATTCCTTGTACTTTGCCTAATTTTCGTGTATAAAGAATACTTTATCAGTGTCAAGAAGTGTTTTATTTTTCACTGCATCGTTGGCCCGCCACATAAACAAGTAACTACTACACCTAGTAAACTGTTCCATAAATATGGGAATAACCTATGTAAGAAAAATAAACCTCATACCAGACAGCCCCAAAACAGTATTTAATGAAATAAATTGCATAGATGAGATTCCTCGTGCTTTCTCTTCTCTCTGGCCAAATAAAATGCCCTAATTAAAGAGACTCATTTTCGCAAACAAATGCACTTTGGTCCTTGCGTGCCGGATCGGGTTTGGGGTCGTATTGCAACCGACACACGCAGCACAACGCGTGGTCGTGTTGCAGGTTCTGCGTGGCATCGGGCGGTGTGCTGTCGTGTCGGCGGTGGGCGGAACGACGGATGATCCGCGGGCGTTGGCCTGGGCCCGTGCACGTGAGCGGACGGCGGCGTCTCTCGCTGCCCGCGGTGGGCGTTCGGTTAGAGGCGTGCGGCGGCACTGGGTGTGGTGTCGAAGAAGTCGTCAGGCGTTTCTATCGACACACACGGCGTGGTACAAGCTCAAATTCATACTGGCGTACGAGCATTGTCAAAAATGGCAAACGAAGCTCTGATGTTACAAATCGAAATATACGAGTGGGTGCGTGCTTAAAGACGTGGTTAATTTCTAATAGTTGGAGAATGTCCAAACGTTGTAAATCTGTTGAGACTCGATACAGTATTTCAACGAAGATGTTTACGAGAAATTTGAAGAAAGGTACTGCACATACAATCCTTGTTGGAATCGGCTATCAACAACATGACCACCCCCGCTACTTCAACACATTCTGAAAACGCATACAGCTCACTACATTTTCTGGAAAGTACGAAGAGTGGCAGGAATTCTACGGCAAGTTCCTCTCTGTAATACATAAAAACAAAGAGGTACCTAAAGTACAGAAACTTCATTATCTTAAGAATAACATAACAGGACAACCAGCAGCACTGTTGAGAAATTTTGCAACTACAGAGTTGAATTACGATGAAGCATGGCAACAACAAAGAAAAGTGAATGAAATTAAACATTTTAAAAACCCCCGTTTGTTTAATGTTTAATTTCATTCATTTTTTGTCTATATTATAATATTTTAGTTTTTTTTTACTTTCAGATGACACAATTCAGATTAATGGTACAAAGATCAATGTACTTTATGATCCACCGCACCTTATAAAAGGCATGAGGAATAACTTCTAAGTCAAAGACATAAAGTATAATAGAAAAATATCAAAGTGGATTGATATAGTAGATGTTTACCTTACTGTAAACACGCAGAGATGAGATTAATACATAAATTAAACGATAAACTTGTGATCCCTGAAAAAGTAAAAAATGAAGAATGAAGGTATGTCAAATTCTGGAAAAACAAGAAAAATGTAGCTTATCAAAGTACCTTTTTTTTGCAGGTGAGAAATTGTACACGAGTGCTTACCCAACCAGCACATAGGCGCTAAGATAAGAGTTATAGGAGATCTATTAGAGCGCTAATCAGATCTTAAAGTGATAAATAAGTGTTAAAAGTTGGAGCTATAGCACGCTATAACACAGATACACCCCCGGATTGGGCACACTTTTTTTAGCACCTTGGGTTCTAAAATGGCGATAAAATAGAGTTACGAAATGGAATTAGAGGCATAAGAGAGCTACATGAGAGCTATAATAGCAATATTTAAAACTACAAGGGATAAAAGGGTGGTAATTAAGTTAAAATTAAAAAAAGATAAAGATAAAAAAGTATTTATTATCAGTAAAAAGGAAAATTACATAATAGAAAATAAACAACACAGACAATCAACTGATAACTGGCTCGACTACTCCATGCTCGACTAAGATGTTCAGCGAGTTCAAAAGCTATGCAAGTAGCGGGATAACAATTATACAGAATTAGATTGCTGAATTTTGAATTTGATTGAAATGTTTATATTATAAGTAACCATGAAAATAAAAAACACATCGCGAGATAGACAAATAATGACAAGCTAAATACGTATTTAAATTAACTCCCTTTGTTAAGGACAACGCCAGCCCTTTAAGATTAAGAGCTTTAATTTAAGAACATTTGATAAAATTAAACTTAAGTTAAGCTTTGTGAATTTAATAATAATAATTATTGGCCGTTAGAGGCATGACAAGGACAGACATACAGACCGTTAATGACCGTTAAATGCATGACAGGGACAAGCCTATGTAACTGAAGGAAATGGAAATAAAATATGTACAATTAGCGATCATAAGTATCGTACGGGCGGGAGACCTTATAAGTATATTAATAAGCTAATATTTTTAATGTTCGTTCAGTAACTTCAGTCGTCTCCTTACGCTCAAAGTGTAAACAAGTTAGTCGTAAAAGTGTAAAATTGTACCTAGGTAACCTAGATTGGGAATTAAAAGTTATAAAAGTGTAAACTCAAGTTGTTATTTAAAAACCCCTCTAAATAGAACAGTAAAATCCAGTAGGAAAATAATAAGTAATACAGTCCACTATAGGTAAACGTAACATTTTGGTCCTTCGTAAGCCGAATTAAATTTAATTTAGAGTTAGTGTTTTTTAGTAAAGTTTAGAATCAGTGCATTTTGGGAAAGTTTAAAGTCAGTGTTTGAAAAGTCTAGATTCAGTTTTTCTTGCACTTATACCTAGAATCAGTGTATTTTTGGAAAAGTTTAACGTCAGTGTTTGAAAAGTCTAGATTCAGTTTTTCTTGCACTTATACCTAGATTCAGTGTATTTTTGGAAAAGTTTAACGTCAGTGTTTGAAAAGTCTAGATTCAGTTTTTCTTGCACTTATACCTAGATTCAGTGTATTTTTGGAAAAGTTTAACGTCAGTGTTTGAAAAGTCTAGATTCAGTTTTTCTTGCACTTATACCTAGATTCAGTGTATTTTTGGAAAAGTTTAACGTCAGTGTTTTGAAAAGTCTAGATTCAGTTTTTCTTGCACTTATACCTAGATTCAGTGTATTTTTGGAAAAGTTTATCGTCAGTGTTTGAAAAGTCTAGATTCAGTTTTTCTTGCACTTATACCTAGATTCAGTGTATTTTTGGAAAAGTTTATCGTCAGTGTTTGAAAAGTCTAGATTCAGTTTTTCTTGCACTTATACCTAGATTCAGTGTATTTTTGGAAAAGTTTAACGTCAGTGTTTTGAAAAGTCTAGATTCAGTTTTTCTTGCACTTATACCTAGATTCAGTGTATTTTTGGAAAAGTTTAACGTCAGTGCGTTAATAAATCTAAAACAGTGTCGCACATATATAGAGCCAGTGCTTTAATTTAATAGTTTAAACTCTCGCGTGTACTTTAATATTAAATTAGGCTCTCAGTGTACTTGTAGATTTTAAATTTGACTTTTTATGTGCGAATAAACTTTGTGTTAAACTATTTGTGCTGAGACTAAGTGTACTATCCTAGTAACTGTTTCCTTATCATAAAAGTGCGTAAATCAGCGCGAGCTATAGTATCTTAGTAAACTCCGCGGAAATAATGGTGAAGACACGTAGCCAACCAGAGGACGAGGCCGCCGCGGTCCCACAGGTTACTCGGTTCGACGATCCGCCACGATCGCCGTCAACTGAGCGACCGACCGCGGGCCTCTCAGCCGCCGCCACGATCCTGGAACGAAGAGGAACTGGAGGAGCAGCACCTTTGGGGAGAGAGGTATATATGTCACCCATTACGGATTCGAGAGCAGAACCGTCCACGTCACGCCTCACTGCGGGAACAGGAGCAGACGAACCACCGAGGAGACAGGTATCACCTGCAAGGTCAATCGCATCTAACAGTAGCGTTAACGCGAGGGTTCGTCAAGCGCAGTTCGAGGCGGAAGAACGCTTGGTGCTGATTAGGCAGAAGCAGCTGGATCTGGAAACAGAACGGGTTAGGAGACGACTTGCCTACGATATGGAGGCTATAACCGAACAAGAGGATACTGAACCACAAGGTACTACCCTGGAACAGAGGAGGGTAGAAACATGGCTGGATGAAGCCAAGGAGCACCGCACGCCGCACAACACGGAACATCGGGTAAGCGATCTGCGTCCAGCTGAACGACCTAGATCGCCAACTCCAGGCAAAGGATCCCGAGGCCGTGGGGTGGATCAGCTCGTGGAGGCTCTAGAGAAACTAGCAAGGAATAGGCCACCACCGAGACAGGCGTACGAGCTGCCAGTATTTTCGGGCGCGCCAATCGAATGGTTCGCGTTCCGGGCAGCAATGCGAGATACGACAAAAACTTATAATTTGTCGAAAGCGGAAAATATGGCCAGGTTGAGAAATTGTCTCAAGGGCGAAGCCAGAGAAGCAGTGTCCGTGTTACTACACACGGCGGAAGACCCTCAGGTAATAATGAACACTCTAGATCAAACCTTCGGTCAACCCGAAGTTATAGTGGAAAAAACGATTGAGGATCTGAAGAAGCTGCCGCGACCAGGAGTAGCTGCAACAGAACTCAATAACTTCGCGGTGAAAGTGCAAAATATAGTCTGGGTACTAAAATCAATTGATAAAAGGGGATACCTGTATAACCCACAGCTGACACGAGACATCATGACAAAGCTGAGTCCACACATGTTATCCAAATGGTACGAATACGCCGAGCAGAATACTTCCGAAGTGGAAATAATCGCCATGTCACAATTTTTAATGAAAGAAGCCAGCAGAGCTCTTCGTTTCGGGTACATAGGGACAGCGACGAGCACACAGAAGAAGGAACCTGCCAAGGCGGAACAACGAAGAGGAAAACAAGTGTATGCGACCACGAACGATTCCGAAACACTAAGAAAATGCCAGGTGTGTCAGCAAAATCACGCGTTAACTAAATGCGGCAAGTTCCTACAAATGAACATTACAGACAGGTGGGAACTCGTAAAAAAGGAAAGGTTGTGTTTCAAATGTTTAGTCAGCAGACATCGACGAATCTACTGCCGGGCTAAGGCCTGCGGTGTCAAAGAGTGCAGGATGGGTCATCACCAGCTGTTGCACGAACATCACACTGCTCCCTCAACGGGGGGAGCGCAGACACCGAACGGATCCAACGAGCCTGCTAATGCCGAAACAGTAACAGCAACCTCAGACCTGGGACAGGTAAAATTAAAAATATGCCCAGTAACTTTAACAGGACCCAAGGGTCAGGCGAAGGTGTAGGTAAAAGTGGGATAGACGCCCTTGGAGGATAGACGCCGCACCTTAAAAAAAGAGAATTTAAAACCAAGTTCACGCTCTAGTACCAAGTTCCTCGGACAGATCTCGCCCCGCACACCTCAGTCCGCGCACGCGCTTCGACAGGACAGCACGTGTCGCCGCTTGAGTTAAAAAAACGTTTCAAAATTTTATCGCGCTTGCATGATTCTTGTGACAGTGACATTTTGACGTGTTCAGAACTTTCGTTTTCGACGGTAAGTTTTAAGTGTGTATTGCTATTTAAATAGTATGTATCATTTATATTTATGGTGTGTTTATAAAATTACGAAATTATTTAAGTATTTTTATTTATTTGCTGGGGCGTCTATCCCTACTAAAAAGGATAGAGGCCCCAGCGGCCCCACTATTGACTGAGTATAGACGCCCTTAAAGGCATCTATCCTCTATGACTTATTCACAGGTACTTAGGCTGTAGGTAAGATATTTTTTAATAACGTACGTACCTATCTAGTTAATGTGCAACTTAGTAGGAACATTGACTTTCCAGTTTATTTATGAGCTGTTTATACCTTTACATGTCGTACTTTACTTTACTTGTAAAAAATAATGCAGCGTATCACCTAATTTCATTTTTTATTTTAGACAAAATGCCGCGAAAATATAAAAGCAAAATAGGGGCGTTCGTGCTGCTTGGTCTGAAGAAGCCCTTTGCAAAGCTTTTGGGGAAATGGATAAAGGCCAAGTCGGTGTAAATGAAATATCTCGTCGTTATGGTATTCCATCTCGAACTTTGAGGAGGCGATATGCTAAAAAAGCTGTGAAAAACTTACTTTGGGTAAGTAATAGAGAAATTAATTGCCTTAATCAAATTCAATTTAGGCACCGTCTTCTTAGTTTGCTTTTTCATACTTGTCCTTTTTGAATCCTCAGTTTTTTTCTGTACCTTTTAATTTCTTCTTTTTCAGGAAAACATCCCACACTGGACTTTGACAACGAGAAACGTCTCGTAGCGCACATACAAAAATTAGAAAAGGCAGGATTTCCCACAACACGACAGGATGTAAGAAGACTCGCTTTTGAATTTGCCGAGAAACTGGGCTTGGAAAATTCTTTTAACAAAGAGACACGTATGGCTGGTCAGCACTGGCTCAAATCATTTCTTGAACGACACCCAGAATTCAGTATTCGCCAGGCAGAAGGTTTGTCTATTGCAAGGGCTCAAGGATTGAATCGAGATGAAGTAAACAAAATGTTTGAATTGTTGCTAAAAGTACTAACTGAAAATGATTTGATCGATAAACCTGATCGAATTTATAATATTGACGAAACTGGAGTTCAAATGAACAATAATCCTGGTAAAGATATTGCTACTAAAGGTGAGACAATGTCAATTATAGCTTGCTGTAACGCTGTTGGCAACTATGTTCCTCCGGTGGTCATTATCAAGGGGGTCAATAAGAGACCAGAGTTCCAAGAGGGTCTTCCGCCCGGAGCCAACGTGTACATGAACAAAAAATCTGCATACGTCAACTCAGAACTCTTTCAAAAGTGGCTGAAAGAACAGTTCGTGCCAATAAAACCACAGGGTAAGGTTTTGCTTTTACTTGACGGGCATTCATCTCACACTACTGCTATTGATTTACTAGAATTAGCACAAGAAAATGACATCATATTGTTCTGTTTGCCAAGCCACACTACACAGGCTTTACAACCGCTTGACCGGAGTTTTTTTAAATTGCATATAATACTGATTATTAATGGCCCAGGTTCCGTTCAATTCTTTTATTGGCAAAGTTGACATTATTGGTCGCTTTACATTTTTAAAGATTTTCCATAAGGAATAATCAGTAGTGCGATCACTGGTTAATTGTCTCAGCTGATTATCCCTGTTCTCGTCGTCCTGCTTTGAAATTAGCCTCTTAATCTTTTTTGTTAAATTATTTAGCTTTGTTTTATCCTGCGGAGCTCTTGTCATATGCCTTATTTGTCATATGGTTTGATGAGTGATAAAGTTCACAAAGTGATTGTCGAAGAAATACAATTAGCTGGGTACTTCAGCCTCTCAGTGGACTCCACGCCTGACCTATCACATACGGATCAACTAAGTATTATTTTGAGATACGTATCGCCGTCTGATGGTATGCCCGTGGAACGATTTCTGACGTTTTTAAATTTAAAAAGTCATACCGGAGAAGAGATGGCATATATAGTACTCAGTTATCTAGAGGGTTGCAAAATAGATATTGTAAAGTGCAGAGGACAATCATATGACAATGCTGCTAATATGTCAGGACGATACAAAGGGATGCAGCAAAAAAATTTAGAGCATAAAACATATGCTGTATTTATACCATGCGCTGCACATACTCTAAACTTGATTGGTCGCAGTGCTGTTGATTGTTGTACGATCGCAGTGATTTTTTTTTCAATTGTGCAGTTGTTATACAATTTTTTTTCGGCTTCTACTCATCGTTGGGCAGTTTTAAAAGAATTAAAAGGCAACGATAGCGTTCTGAAGTCGCTGTCGGACACTCGTTGGGAAGCTCACGCTGTAGCTACGAGTGCAATATTACAATCCTATCCGAAAATTTTGAATGCTTTAGATGATATTGCTGAGGACACAAACCAAAAAGGTGAGACCAGGTTAGAATCACAAAATATTTCAAACAAAATGCAATAGTTTGAGTTTATATTTATGCTCACTTTGTGGAATGATATTTTACAAGTTTTTCATCGCATCAGTAAAGGACTCCAAGAAGAAGGATTAGATCTTAAAACGTGTTCCAATTTGTATCATTCTTTATCGGGTAATCTCGTTGAAATAAGAAATCAATTTGAAAAATTTGAAGGCGAGGCAAGAAAAAATTTTCCTAATGGGGAATATAAGGAAACTCGAAGACGAATTAGGAAGAAACAAGTAAATGATGAAAATGCAGAGGAACATGATTTGAATCCTAGAGACAAATTCCGCATTGAGACTTTCAATGTAATAATTGACACACTAAATGCTCAAATGCAAAGAAGAGGTGATGTATACCACGAAGTTTCACAAAAGTTTTCATTTCTTGTGGATCTAAATAAATCATGTTCAGAATATGAAAAAGATATCCAATTGCTCTTAGAATCTTACCCAGAAGACTTCAATGAAAACTTCCTCGGCGAATTTAATAATTTTCACAAATATGTTCGAATAAAATATGAATCTTCAGAAACAAAGGTCACCCATTCCGATCTATATGAAATGATTATATTAAAGATAAATTAAAGTGCGTTTTCCCAAATATAGAAGTGGCGTTTAGAATCTTTCACAGCTTAATGATTACTAACTGCTCTGCTGAACGATCCTTCTCACAACTAAAAAGATTAAAAAACCCGCAAAGAACAAAAATCCGTCCAGACAAGCTTAATTGTTTAGCATTAATGTGTATTGAGGCAGACATACTTCGTCAGATAAATTTCGACGATGTAATCTCGGAGTTTGCTCTGATTAAGGCAAGGAAAAAATGTTTTAAGTTTTAAATTATACCTACTACACTTTCTATTTTGATGAACATTCATTTTATACTTTCTACCTTCCATTCCATTCCTTCCATTTCCATTTAAGCAATAGAGGGCCTACACAGGCTCTGTGCTTAGGGCCTCGGATACTCTTAATCCGCCACTGGGTATATAATATGAAAGTCCAAAGGGGTGGCCTATGTTCAGCAGTGGACGTTCTATGGCCGATAATATGTACTCTTACTATCATAAAAGTTAAGTTGTGGCACATATTGGTTTAATTGGGTGACGCAAAATCGCCACTTTAAAGTTTCATGTAATAAGATATTGATTTGTTTTGTATAATTTGCACACTATGTTGATGGCAGAGAAGTGAGCAAAACGCTACAAGACACAGCAGAAACTGTTTCGTTTTTAGACGATTTATTTGATTCATGTAATAGAGCCACACTAAGTTAAAAAAATGGAAAACCCCTAAGGCAAGCTGTTACTCAAAAATCAATTCATGAAGATTTTTGGAGAAAAGCATCAAAAAAATCGGAGGACATGTAAATAGAGATGGGAAAGAAACAATGGTGCCCTCTCAAAAAAAATTCATAACTATGAAAAGTTTGGGTAGGCTGTGGCAGTTTTTTAAAGGGAAAGGCTATAAAAATATGTGTCCGCGTTTGTTTAATTCTGATCAAATCGAAAACTTTTTTGGTCAAATGCGGTCGTATAGTTTCAGAAGCAATGACCCGAATTACCACGCCTTCAAACACATATTTCGCTCACTATTTAATCACCAGGTTTATAAATTTCCACTCCGAAAGTTTAAATTGTGAAAAGGCTTCGGGAGAACAAATATTAAATTGAAAAATTTATTTGAACAATTCGAGCAAGGTACACAATAAACCCCACAGCAGCAACCTCAACCCAAAAGATAATTGTCTGTCCCAAAGAAACAAATAATATTCCGCAGAAGCACGATAAGAAAGGTTAAATATTCACTCACGTGCATACACATACTGCGGAATGGGTTGTAAGAAAATGTGTAAATAAATTTAAATGTGACGCATGTAAAAAATGTTAACCCAGTCTTAGTCAAATTCGTTAATACACAACTGGGTAATAAATAAAGAATATAATACCATTAACAATAAAAGATTTAAATTAACCTATCCCTCAGAACATGCCGAGAGGTACGTCGCAGAAATTGTAAAGAAAACGAACGAATACTTGGAATCAAAGCCAAATGATAACGAAATATCAAATAAAACTGCGTGAATATTATAGTGTATTGTGTTAAGTTTGACAAATCAAAATGGACGCTTTAATTAATTTTCAATTTGAGCTCAAATAATTTGAAATCTCATCTAACTGGGGAGGCAGAGCAACTATTAATAAATGAACCAATATCAAACAGTAATAATTATTCACATTGTTGGAAAATACTACATGACAGGTATAGCTTTATTCGACGAACCATCTACTCCTGAATCGAGCCAAGACCCGTTCGCAGATGATGGGGAGTAGGTATGGTTCGGACCATGAATATCTGCCCTCTGACGCAGAGTCCACAAGCTCTGAGAATGCTACCCGAGCTTCAAATACGACGGGTGTATGTAGTAGTACAGCTGCTTTATCCTCTGGTGAGTCCACAAAAATAAATTTCATAAAAGACAGCCGCAAAACAGTATTTAATGAAATAAATTGCATAGAAATGATGAGATTCCTCGAGCTCTCTCTTCTCTCTGGCCAAATTAAATGCCCTAATTAAAGTGAATCCCTTTAATTTTCGAAAACAAATGCAATTTGGTCCTTGCGTGCCGGATCGGGTTTGGGGTCGTATTGCAACCGACACGACGCAGTGCAACACGAGGTCGTGTTGCAGGTTCGGCGTGGCATCGGGCGGTGTGCTGTCGTGTCGGCGACGGACGATCCGAGGGCGCTAGCTTGGGCCCGTGCACGTGAGCGGACGGCGGCGTCGGCAAGATCGTCCAACCTACAAACGGGGTCTCTCGCTGCCCGCGGCGGGCGTTCGGCGAGAGGCGTGCGGTGGCACCGGATGTGGTGTCGAAGGAGTCGTCGGGCGTCGTGGCGTGTGATCGGGCGGTTCGTCAGTCGAACCGCAAGCACGCCACGGTGCTCGGGGCTAGCCATGAGCAACGACGCCGGGCGCGGTATCGGGCGTACTGCGCGACCGCCCCGTGAAGCGTGTCGCAGGCGGCGAGCTGCGGCAGCCGAGGCGACTGAACGAGTGATGTCAGTGTATACTGGTATAATTATAAGTTATTGGCACTTCAACATGTCGGTCGGGCATCATCATTCTTAATATTACCAATGTCGGGTCTTCTATATCTGGAGACGTTATCGATGGTTCAACTGCTGGGAAACCAGCAGCTAGCTCCAGTCAGGTTGATGCGGCGCCAGTGGTTCGGGCAGACATGGCAAATGGCCAATGTCATTTTATTAGGGCATTTTGGACACTGGTTAACTATTTAATCAAGGAAATTAAGCAACTTACAAGAATAATTAGGCGCAGTGCTTATTATTTGATAATATTGGCAAATCGCAAAAAGTGTGACTGCAT
This sequence comes from Hemithea aestivaria, assembly GCA_947507615.1. NCBI lineage: Eukaryota > Metazoa > Arthropoda > Insecta > Lepidoptera > Geometridae > Hemithea > Hemithea aestivaria. The sequence continues at coordinate 12,580,046 of OX382342.1, forward strand.
ATTGGTGAAAAAACTCAAACATAACTTCTCATTCATTTTAACTGTCAAATTAACTCTCTCTTTCTCTCTCTCAAAAACTTTTCAACGCCAAACGTTACTCTCATTTAATAGTTAGAGAAATTCGTGAAAATCTGAGTAAACTCATAATTTTATACATGGTACCGAAATTCAAGACGACTGAAGCTATTTCCAATATGACAACCTCCGAGATCACGAATTTTCATCGACACACACGGCGTGGTACAAGCTCAAATTCATACCGGCGTACGAGCATTGTCAAAAATGGCGAACGCAAACGAAGCATTGATGTTACAAATCGAAATATACGAGCGGGTGCGTGCTTCAAGACGAGGCTAATTTCAAGAAAACTCCAGAACGTTTAAAATTTCCATACATGAAACCCAACTTAACAATTTGGAAGAGCTATGGAATGACTTCCGTCAAGGTCACAAAAATAGTCACAACTACGAGATCTTCACGTGATACGCTACAATATTTCACCGAAGACGATTACGAGAAATTCGAAGAAAGGTACTGCACATACAAATCCTTGCTAAAATCGGCTATCAACAACATGACCACCCCCGCTACTACAACACATTCTGAAAACGCACACACGGTAAAGCGTGTAGAATCCGTTGTGAAACTTCCTCGAATACAGCTCACTACATTTTCTGGAAAGTACGAAGAGTGGCAGGAATTCTACGTGTTCCTCTCTCTAATACATAATAACCAAGAGGTACCTAAAGTACAGAAACTTCCTTATCTTAAAAATAACAAAACAGGAGAACCAGAAGCACTGTTGAGAAATTTTGCAACTACAGAGTTGAATTACGATGAAGCATGGCAACAACTTGTTAAACGCTACAAGAAAATATTCAATGTGAACGCAGCAATGAAATCGTTCTTATTACAAAAGGTTGTGACGGAAAGTTACATACATATGCCATATACACAATTTTGTTTCAGGTTTCCAAAGGATGAAAGAACTCGGAATGCGTGGTTAAAAAATATGATAAGACAGGATTGGCAACCTAATAATTATAGTGTGCTATGTTCAAAGCATTTTGAGCGTCACTTGTTTGATGCTGGGAGTTCCCGGACTAGACTTCGTTCTAAAGCAATTCCTACATTGTTCGACGAATTGCCCTTGGATACACAAGTGAGTATTACTACTAAATATTATTTTAAGTACAAAAAGTAGTCGCTAGTTATGGATATAATACATTTGTAATATATATCAATGTAAAATTGTTTAGAAGTTTCCGTATCCAAAGAGGAAAATCAGGGCCCGTTTACTAAGACTCGGATATTTGTCTGTCACTAGGCTAGTTAAAATATTTACAGATGATATAATATTTCAGTTGCCACTATAACAAAAAATACTAATAACAGAATAAAATAAATATTTATAAGGTCCTCATATACACATTATTTTTTTCTGATAATGGCACGGAGTATGGAATCCTGCATGTGCAAGTCTGAATGACACTTCAGGGATCTTATTATTAATATAAGTAATTTTTTTGTAATAACTTTATAGTCATATACATTGGCCGGTCTATTAATTTCAGGACCAAGAAAATGTATCTCACCGGGCCACAAAATTGCAAGCAAAAAAACGAACTGCAGCTGGGAGGATCATTTCTGTACTTCAAGAAGTACAAAATAAAGTACCTGTTGCTTCAACATCCACTGAGATCTCTTTCAAAGTAAGTTATTTTGTACATAATTGTATGTTAGGATTACATAACAAGAATACTAATATGAAACCACAGACATGAAGGGATTCCTTTCATTTTATATGTCTATGTACAAGACCTAAACAGCCCCACTGTTGTCACTGTTTTTTTTGCTTCAATAAATAATTTTCACAAAAATAGCACCAGCTATTCTTGTGACAAATACTTATAATAATTCGGTATTTATTATATGGCTTTTATCCTTCCTAATATTATAAGTCTGAAAGTGTGTTTGTTTGTCCTCCTTTCACTTAGAAATACAGTAATGGATTGATATTAGTAATAGGGCTTTACAGTACAGACTTGACAAAGGATACAATTTATCCCAATCTGTGTTGAAGTTCGTTATATAATAATTGACAGTTTAAATAAATAAATAAAATAAATAAAATAGCCTTTATTGCTGTGTTACAAAGAAATTCTTAAATACTAGAGTTTAAGTTTCTAAAACTAATCCGCTTGCACAGCTTGTCTCCCGACAAAGGCCTCCTCTAGAGATTTCCACCTCACTCTGTCTTTCGCTGTTCGTGTCCACAATGGGCCGGCAGCTTTCACAATTTCGTCTTCCCATCTCTTGGTCTGTCTACCTCTATTTCTTTTACCTTCTCTTGGGTACCATTCCGTTACTATTCTGGTCCATTTTTCATTCTTTTCCCTCATCATATGTCCAGTCCATCGCCATTTTAATTGTTTATAAGTTACGTATGCATTTTTAAACTTTGTTTTGCTTTTTATGTCTATTAATTTTACTCGGTCCTTTATCTTTATTCCTAGTGTACTTCTCTCTATTGCATTCTGGCAGGTTTTTATTTTACTTGCTAGTTGCTCTGTTAGTGCCCAAGTTTGACAACCGTATGTTATACATGGTAGAATACACATATTATATATTTTTCTTTTTTCTTTCATTGGCATGTCCTTATTCTTCATTACTTCGCTGACTGACCAAAATCTATTCCATGAATTTGTTATCCTTCTTTCTATTTCTTTTTGCATGCAGTTTTCTGTAGATATAAGTTGACCTAGATATATATATTCAGTTACATATTCTATTTGCTCATTATTTATTTTTATTTCTTTTTTATCTTCAGAGTTTGTCATTACTTTAGTTTTTGTTAAATTCATTGATAGTCCTGCTTTTAAACTTTCATCAGACAACTGTTGGAGCATTTGTTCCAAGGTGTTTGGGTTATCCGAGAATATAATCAAATCATCCGCGAAGCGTAAATGATTTAGCTTTTCGCCGTTTATGTTAAGGCCATTACTCGTCCATTCGAGTTTCCTGAATATCATTTCCAGAACGGCTGAAAATAATTTTGGAGAAATTGGGTCACCTTGGCGTACTCCTCTTTTTATTGGGAATTCCTCACCTGCGGTATCTAACTTTACTAGTGCTGTACTGTTAGAGTATATATTTTTGAGAATACGAATATACTTTGCATGTACCCCCTGTGATTTTAGTGCTGCCCAAATAAATTCGTGTTCTAATGTGTCGAATGCTTTATTAAAATCTACAAACCCGAGGTAATAGACCTGTTTGTATTCTTTAAATTTTTGAAGTATCTGTCTAAGTACATGAATGTGATCTATGGTTGAATAATTTTTACGGAAGCCGGCTTGTTCTTTTGGTTGATTTTCTTCTAGAGTGATAGTGATTCTGGACAGTAAAATTTTTGAGAATACTTTGTAGACGTTGGACATCAAGCTAATGGGTCTATAATTCGCAATATCTTTTTTGTCTCCTTTCTTGTGCAGTAGTATGATTATTGATTTTGTCCAGTCTTCAGGGATTTCCTCTGTCGTCATGATTTCATTAAATATCTCGGTTAATTTAGGTGCAATCACTGGAGATGTTATTTTGAGTAATTCGTTGGTGACAAGGTCCGGTCCAGGAGATTTGTCAAGTTTTTGTGTACTGATTGCTTTTATTGTTTCGGCCTTTGTTATAGTTGGTATTTGTTCTTCATCATTTATTTGTATATCAGGTTCCCTTTCTGTTTGATTTATATTTCCAGTTTGGTATAAGTTTTGGTAGTAATGGGTCGCAATTTTTATTATTTCCGGTCTTATGCATGTGGTTAATCCATCTTTTTTCTTCATTTTTGGGATCCAGTCTTTTTCGTTATTAAGTTTTTTAAACGCCTTTTTTATTCCTCCTGATTTTTCTATAAATTGTTTCATTGTGTTTAGTCTCTTCGTTTTCCTTTCCTTCCTTAACTGTTCGCTAATTTTCTTGCTTAAGTTTGCTATTTTCACTCTGTTTTCTTTATTTATTTTTCCAACAATAAGAAGTTCTTTTCGTTCTTGTAATAACTGTCGAATTTTTGGTGATACTTCTTTTTTGTTTTCAGTATTAGTTGTCCTGGTGACGGTTTTCAATTGGTTTAGTAATATGTCATATTTAATTTGCGTTGTTGTGTCCTTATTTGTTTTATTACATTCGTTACTAAGTGAAGACTCAAGATTATCTAGAAGTGATTGCGTATTTCCTGTGAAATTTATTGCTTTACGATTGTCATGAAATCTTCTAGTTTTCTTTAGTTGTCTCCCTCTTAGTTTTGCTCGAACCATTCTATGATCTGTATTAAAATTTAAATTATTAATGACTGACACATTTTTGATAGCTGGTCTATTATTAGTCAAGATATAGTCAATTTCGTTCTTATAAATTCCGTTTGGTGAGACCCATGTCCACTTTTTAGATTGTTTCCTTTTGTAAAAACTATTAAGGATACACAGTTTGTTTTCTAAAGCAAAATTAACCAGTCTTGCACCGTTATTATTTCTGCTGCCGTTACTGTGATTGCCTATGTTATATTCTTCTCCACTTCTTCTCGTTCCTATCTGTCCGTTAAAATCTCCCATGACAATTACGTTTTTATGTGTAGTTTCTATAGTTTTTTGTAGGTTTTCATAGAATTGTTCTATCTTTAATTGGTCTTCCTTTCTGTCTGATTCAGTTGGTGAGTACGCCTGTATGATGGACCATATCTCCTCATTTTCTCCGTTTCTATCCAATTTTATATTAAGAAGGGCAATTCGTTCTGAAATTCCTTTTATTTCTTCTATTTTGTTTGCAAGACTTCTTTTAATCATGAATCCTACTCCATACAAACCAGGCGTCTCCCCGATGTAGTGTAATATGTATTTTCCATTATCCTTTATACCTTCTCCCAATCTTCTCATTTCGCTAATTCCAATGATGTCCCATTTTAAATCTTCTATTGCTAGTTCTAGCTCTTGTAGTTTTTCCGGGGTTCTCAATGATCTACAATTTAAAGTTGCTATGTAATAGTCTTTATCTTTGTTGTTATGGTTTTTATGGTTTTTTATCTCTAGAGGGTCGTGGTCATTTTCCCCCACGATGACCAATCGGCTTGGGGGAGTTTGTTCTTGTAATGTTTCGTGGTTGTTTATAATAAAAGGTTGTTGTGTTTTCCGTTCTTCGGTTGCTAGTTGCTATTGTTTATTACTACTCATATTTGTCGAGGTGGAGGAGAAGGAGTTTGATCTCATCCTCATCATATCGTAGGCATTTATTCTATTGTTGTTACTTGTTGACATTAAAGTTTGTTGTTTCTTTGGTTGAGTATTGTTTTGAGGTGAGTTTGATGGTTGTCTCTTCCTTGTTTCGTTATTTATGCTGTTGGTTTTTCCTTTTACGATTATTTTATCAAATTTCAAAAATGCAATATTTCCTTTCATTCTCTCTTCTTTTAATTGTGCTTGCAACTGTTTCCTCTTCTCTAATACTTCTTTAGTGTAGTCTTCTTTTATATATATATTTTTAAGGTCTTTTTTCCTTCTCAGAATTTCGTTCTTCTTCCATTCGTTCACAAAAGACATAAGTATAGGTCTAGGTTTATCTTCTGTGTATTTTCCAATACGGTAAATGTTGTTTATTTCGTTTTCATCTAGATTTATGTTCATATCTGTTTTAAATATTATTTCCACTTTTTTTATAAGCTCTTGCGGAGATTTGTCTTCTTCTTTTATTCCATATATTATGATATTATTTTGTTTCTTTCCTCGTTTCATAATTTCCAACTCATTTTGAAGTTTTTCGATTTTTAGTTTTAAGTTTTTATTTTCTGCAATAACAGGTTGTAGTTTTTCGTTCATTTTGTCTATTATGGAATTCGTTATAGATTCTTTTAGTTCAATTGATTGTTTTTGCATTTCTATTTTCATCTTCTCAAACAAAAGTTGAAATTGATCTTCCATTTTTATTAAACCACACGACGTGTAACGGAACGTTTTTATTTGTGGTAGATTTTGAATTCTTTATACTGGCAACACCACTTCGGAGTGAATGACGCTGTCACTTTACAACTCCTTTCAATGTCACTCGTTTATGGTCGATATGACATTGACATTTTTGACATATTATGTCAAATGAATTGGAAAATATTTTCTAACCTTAAATTTCGGCCAGTTTAATTTGTGAAAAATGATCTCCAATAAGCAGAGTTATCACGAACACGATATTTCACATTATTTCCACAGCACTTGGATTAGTTTTAGTGAAGTCCGCAAGTTTGAAGTGCGAGTGATAATATTTTAAACACAATTTTTAGCAGGAGCTACACAACAACAGTGTTCACTATTTGACAGCCGGAAACGGAAAAACAGTTTAAATATGAGTACATAATGAATTAATGTTATAAATTTTCAGGTACAAGAAAGTATGCCAAGTTCTTCAAATTTAGTACCTGCTCCTTCACAGCCACAGCCAGCTTCTGTTTCTTCAGTATTAGTTGATGCGAAAGTGGAAACCATTAAGAAAAGGCTCATTTCAAAAAATAAAAAACTTAAGGCACTGCGCCAACAACGAACACGATTAAGAAAAAAGGTATCACAGTTCTCTGAAATAATTTCAGAATTAAAAAATAAATTGAACCAAGATGACGTTCACATTTTGAACAATATTCCGGGTAATAATAAAGATTTTCTCGTTAGGTATTTAAAAAAAGCGCAGGGTTCTTCGGTACAAAAATTATATTCACCAGAGTTAAGATCATTTGCCTTACAACTTAATTTTTATTCACCCAGAGCATACAATTTTGTGAGAAACACGTTTAATACAATTTTGCCTCACCCTAAAACGATTACCAATTGGTATAAAAAAATAAATGCTGAACCCGGATTTACTACGGAGTCATTTGACACACTTGAAAAACTGTCCAAATGTAGTAAACATCCAATCTATGTAAATCTATGTGTAGATGAAATGGCTATAAGGAAAGGATTGGTATGGGATAGTTCTGAAAGCAAATACAAAGGCTATGTAGATATTGGCACCGAAGTGTCGGATGATAGCCTGCCTCTTGCAACACAGGCTTTGGTAATGTTTGTAACAGCCATAAATGCTTCATGGAAGTTACCCATAGCATATTTTTTTATAATGTCCATGACTGGTGAACAACGTTCCAGTTGTGTAAAAACAGCAATAGAAATGCTTCACAACATTAATATTTTTGTTTGTGGCTTAACATTCGATGGTGCTGCTTCCAATATTAGTATATAATATTCAAAACTGTATAACATTTTTTAAAGATTGCGAAGAGTATTTATCTAACTTAAAGTGTTTGAATGGTAAATTAGTCGTAGAGTCAGGTCGCAAAACTGGTTTTATCGGTTTCATAATATCTCTAAAAAGTGCCATTAATATGTTTGATGACTTGATTATCAAAAAAAATTAAGATTTTTACCATTGTACAAGGTAAGTCAAGACCATTTAGAGATGTTTTTTGGTTTGATGAGGGCTAGGGGAGGATACAATGACAATCCAAACGTTATTCAATTTCGTACCGCATAAGAAGAATATCACTCGTTCACAATTAAAACTGCATACCGATGGAAAGCTTGTTGATTTACCCATTCTTACAGTATCATCGACCACAATAAATGAATTAAATGCAATTAATGACAGCACTCCCACATTTGAACAAAATATAATGGATGGTCATAATATTGACGAAGACCTTATAGATATTTTTCTTGAAAATGTAATTAACACACCGTTGGACGAGTACACAAAAGAAATTATCATTTATATAGCGGGTTTTATCGCACGCAAAGTGATTAAAAAAATCAACTGTTATTTATGCCAAATATTATTGATCGGCGAAAAAGAAACCTTATTTTCGTCTCTGATCAAGATCAAAGACCGAGGTGGATTAACATATCCCTCACAAGCTATGATTAAACTAATCGAAATATGTGAAAAATGTTTAAAAATCAATAAAACTAACGATTTTAAGAGCTTGATTCAATATGTAACTGATTATTTCGATTATTCAATGTTTGATTCGAACAATCCAAATCATGACGTAAACCATGTACATTTAATTATTAAAATTGTTGTAAAATTGTATATTGATTTAAGATGTAAACATGAATGTAAAGAAACAAATGTATCTCACCGAAATTATTTTAAAAAAATTGTATTATTTCAAAATAAATAAAAAGTATGATTATTTTTTCCATGGCCCCGGGCGGCACTTTTAGGGGGGCGGCAAAATTGGCCAATAAAATACATCTGTTTTTTTTGACGTATAAAAACTATTTTTTATGACGCAATGTTTTACCTGCCAAGCGAAACGGCAAGGTTGCGAAAGGGAGGAGGCGAGATTAAGTCAACTGTTGAGTGCTGCCGAAGTGATACCGATAACCGTCCGACGCCCAAATGGTCGGCGCGGCCAAAAATCTACTAACGGCGGCAGCACCGAGTTTTCCCGAACGTGAACGATCCAACGAACCTTTTTTATGCGAATGCTTAGAAGGGTCATTTTTGAATGTAATTGAACTACCAGTAGCGGATTTACCGGTAGCACGGTAAAAATTAACTATCCAAATATTTCAGAAAACAAATGAAGATTTATTACGCTATGTACTTTCTTATCTAAAATAGCGTACCGTTCGGTGCCTTAAAAATGCAACACGCGGGGTGAATGTTTAGACTTAGATAAAATTATTATTTTTTATGAACAGTTATAATATTTTTCTGTTTTTTATTAGCCTGTATTATGTTAAGTCGTAATCAGTCATAATTGTCTTGATATTGCTATTTAATTCCGAATTATAGTAAATTTACATCAGGTGCACGTAAAAATACAAAACTTTCAAATACATGTAATTATTACGTATAAATTGTATTTTTGTTATTAACAACGCACATGATTAGATTGCTTAATTCATCTACTTTGTAAATTCTGGTTTTTAATTCAAGTTGTAAAAAAAAAAGCAAAATACCACACCGCAGTATTTTGCGGTTGGTAATTTTGCTTTTTTTTTTGCTCAAAGCGATAAGGCCGACCTTACTTTGATTGTACATAGTTTTAAGTCATATTGTATATTCTTTTGTGTTTGGTCATAATAAAGAGTTTTTGTATTGTATTATTCTTTTATTTTAATTTCCCACATTGTACGACACCACTTTTTTTTAGAAATTACAGCCTAACTATGTCCTTGGCCTTGTCCTTACCCAGGGTCCAGGGTACATTCTATCTTCATGCCTAATTTTATCATTATTGGTTCAGCGGTTTAGCCTGGCTAATTTTGCTATGAAGATAATACAAAAACAGTCACAATATCACATTTATTATAATATAATTACATACATGGATATTAGAAAATATACATATATATGCATGATAAAAAATTAAACCTATTTTTTCAATTGTCCTGAATGCGGCCCATGTTTTGGTAAGTTTCAATGTGTGCATATTTGCCACGCTGTTAAATACCTAATATTCGGTCTGCTATTACTATTAAGTCTGTGCACTGAATGCATAATTGCACACAAAGTAGGTATAAGACACTTATTACCTCTGTCGCATCCACGTCAGTCCATATCCTTATTAATACGTTGGGCAAGTGACTAAGCTGAAGTAGCGCGTATGACCTATCTACGTTTGTTTACTAGTAGGTATATCAACGACCTATAGCGAACTATACAATTTCAAATATTAACCGACTTCAAAAAAGGCTTATCAATTCGACCCGTATGTATGTAATATTTTCAGAACTGCCCAGTTTTTGTATAGGTATGTACATATCAGCGTCTGAATAAAAGTGCCAAATTTCAAGTGTCTGTATGTAGGTATGTATGTTTTTATGTTTGTTCCATATCTCCGGAACTACAAGTACAATTTAAGTGATTCTTCTTTTGTTATACTAAGTATTGTTCAACGTAAGGAATACTGCAAGTGTCATCAAAATCGGTTCAGTAGTTTTTGAGATAGCATATTTTATTATAATAAAAATTCCCTATGTCGACCTACAAAAATATGATGTGAATTCTTCTCTTATCTGTTTCGCGTGTACGGCTGACCTACTGGTATGTTTGGAACATCCTGAATTGCATTATAACAACTTTCGTAGTTTCGCCAAGATCCACGTGTTATTAGTTGGCCATTTCCATCAATTACATCCAAAGTTCCTGGAGGAGTATATCTTTCCGGGGAGTTTTTCCTTAGGAAGTTGTGTATTAGCACACAGGTCATTGTAATTTGTGATACAGTACTCGGATCTAAATCAATTGGGCGACGATAAATTCGAAATACTGATGTTAAAACTCCAAATGTGTTTTCTACTACCACCCGAGCTTTCGATAAGTTCTGATTAAATATTCTTTTTGGTGAACCGACGTTATGCTATCCTGGGTAGGGTTTCATAACATGCTCACTTAAAGCAAAAGCGCCGTCGCCTATGAAAACGTACGGCACATCAATGTTCGATCTAGGAAGTGGGCATGGTGTAGGGAAATCTATTTCGTTTCCAGAGATCTTTTGCCATAGTAACGAATTATTAAAAACGCCACCATCACTGATTCTCCCTTGGCATCCTATATCTGCAAATATAAATTTGTAATTGGCATCAACTAAAGCCAAAAGAACGATGCTAAAGGTTTTCTTATAGTTAAAATACTCGGTTCCGCTATGAGGTGGATTTTCTATAAGAATATGTTTGCCATCTATGAAACCCAGACAGTGCGGAAATTTTCTTCTATATCCTTTTTCAATATTCATCCAAGCATCTTTCGTTGATGGCATCTGAAATAAAAATTGAAACAATATGAGATACAACGATAATGACCAAAACTAATAAAATTTTCTTATTTTTTAGGAAGTGCCATCACAAGAAATGCTGGATGAAAGTGCAGCTTTAGCGGAAGAAGGAGAAGACGTAGATGGTACTGATTCAGGGCACTCATCAACTTTGCAAACACCAAAACTACGAACTTCCCGTCGTCCTCCTGCTAATGATATAGCGGAACGGCAGATGTCTTCAGCTTTTGGGCAGTTAACCAATATGTTGGCCAAAAGGCAAAATGAACCTCAACCGCCACTAAAGGAAGAAGATGACTGCGAACTGTATGGAAAATTGTTAGGTAACCCAAAAGTTGCGAGAACTGCCTTCTGATGACAGAAAATTGATGATGTATGAAATAGATACTTTATTTGTTAATAGAATTAAGGAGAAACAGAGGTGTCAAACCATATCTTCCTATCACTCAGTCCCATACCAAATGCGCATTACTTCACCAATGCCAAACCGGCCATCTACCTCCCAAACATCCTATTCCGAACCTTTTCCGAATACATCCCCTTATCTCAACCGTCCATCACCTTCCCCATCGTCGTACTCTGAACCAACAATTTCACACCAACCATCCACTTCCCAAATGTCATATTGTGAAACTTTACCAGTTAAATCGCCTGCACAAAATGAACCATCGAGTTCTCAAAGCATTCAATCCCATTATATCTCCCAACCGGACAATTATACAACTCCCACCTATGCTCCCACCATCCAAATTATATCCAACGAACTAATTGCACCACAAACAGGACAAAATATTATTAATCAAGCATTGCTTAAAGCTTACGAAGACTTTGATAAGTGTAAAAAATAAATAATACTATTATTCATTTTTAAGGTTCCGTAGTTTTCGTTGTTTCGGTTTTCATTTTTCATAGTTATCGCATAAGTAAAAATAGAAATAAATAAAAAATTTATGAACAAAAATTTATGGTCTTTTAATAAACTGAAACAAAAAATGCCTTACCTTTATTTCGTCTTTCAGAACTTGGTTAATAGCTTTGCAGACTTCAGGTATGATTTTTGATATTATTTGGGGGGATACTTTGAATAAATAGTGTAAACTTTTATAACTGTCACCAGTTGCGATGAATCTTAATGTTATTGCAAGACGATATTTTGCTGGTATAGCGTCTCTGAAGTCTGTATCTTGCTTCGAAATTAGAGGTGAAATTTTGTTTAGCAAATATTCAAAATCTGCAAAACTCATACGACAAAAGTTGTGAAACTGTCCAGATGGTTCATAGAGCAGCTCATTAAATTTTTCTTCTATAAATTCTCTAAAACAAAAAAAAAACGTGAATTATGGTCTATCAGTTTAGGTGGTTAACTAAATTATGGTCTATCGGTTTAGGTGGTTAACTAAAGCAGGTAAATACCCAGTTGCAAAGATTTTTATATACAATTTTTAGTCAAATTTTAGATAAAAAGAGATGCCAAGATTGTTTCATCATCAATCATTTTAGCCGATGGACGTCCATTGTTGAACATAGGATCGCAAGATTGTTTACATTTAGTTAATTACCTAAACCGATAGACCATAGAATTAAATAATATCTACACTGAAAATATACCCTATTTGTATTACTATGTATATTACTTACCTTGTACGATTTTTGTGAATTTTTATCATCCACCATCGCCTTCGTTTTCTTCTTTTGAGTTCATTTTGTTTAAATTTAAAATAAAAATAAGTCAAACCGAAAGTGATAGCTGCTACAAGCTCGTCGTCCGCCATGTTTGCCGATCCACAAAATACTGTCCCGTTCGTTAAGCGTGAGGATGACTGTTTGTGTTTGATGATTGTAGTCGATGTTTGGAACTTTGTTTGTCGTGTTTGGTGTTTGTAGCTAACACCGAGCGTATGGACGGGGCTTGAGAATTAGAACAATAGCCGGCCGGCTTTAGCATGCGGCGGTGCCTCATTCGCTGCTGCACTATAGTCGATGCTCCACGTATTTGTTCCTTACGACGCGACGCTTCCAGACCGAATTCTTTGCATTATAAAATTTAATTCTTGATATTAATAAATGCCGTTACGTGTATATGTAGCGACATGAATGTTTAGATTTAAGATTGTAATAATAAAGTTGTGCTCGTGTATTCATTTAGATCCTATAGGTAGGCTTAGTATTTAAGGATAAGCTAGCACCTAAGTAATTAATAAATAAGCATGTTATCACATAATATTATGACGAGCGCACGAGGCACGCGCCACCGCTGACTGGCGTGGTGGGTTTTTTTTTTTTTTTAAATGACCTACGCGGTTGGTCTCAGATTGAGACCTCTACAGCTTTACCGGGCGTGGGCGTGCACTCCGTATATTTATAGTGTGCGAGCGAGATACATGTAGTGTCGGGTGCGCTGTCTCGCTCACACCGGCCGATGATGAAAGCCGAAGATTGTCGCCGGTAGCCCCATGCTAAGTGCCCATTGTTATTTAGTACTTAAGTAGGAACAATTTTGTAAATAAACAGATTTTATCATCAGAACACGTCGTTTGCTCTAAGAAGCCACACCTTCCCACAATGGTGACCCCGACGGAAAAAACTAAAATGGAAGAAGAGTGAGAAAAAGTCGGAAATCTAGAGCAGACATCGAAGACGGCGGGCACCGATGTCAACGCCATTACTAACAACCGCCTATGCGTCACCGACCGTCAAAGTGGTGAACGTTTCCTCATAGACACAGGCGCAGAAATATCAGTGCTGTCTGTGAGGATGGGCAGGAGGCATTCGCCGACAGACTTCAAATTGTACGCGGCGAACGGAAGCATCATAAGAACATACGGCGAGAGAACACTACAACTGAACGTGGGACTACGTCGAAGCTACGCCTGGACCTTCGTGATCGCAGAAGTCAGGAAATCCATCATCGGAGCCGATTTCCTGCGACACCACAACATTCTGGTCGACCTAAAAGGACAGAGGCTCATAGATGGGCTTACCAAGCTATCTATAAAAGCCATAGCAACGCACAGTGACGTCACAGCGGTACACGTCATCAACGAGGCCCATCCATACAGTGACATACTTGGGAAATATCCAGAAATCCAGAGGCCCATGTCGTTGAAGAAACCACCACCACACGACATCAAGAATCACCTGGAAACCTCAGGCGCACCGATATTTGTCCGTCCCCGACCGTTAGCGCCTGACAAATATATTGAAGCAAAGAAAGAGTTCGAGCGTCTAATGGAGATGGGAATATGTCGACCTTCAAAGAGCGCGTGGGCAAATCCTATGCACATTGTGAAGAAAAAAGATGGACAACTGCGAATCTGCGGCGATTATCGCCGCCTTAACGCCATGACAGTTCCAGACAGATACCCGATACCAAGAATTCAAGACTTTACATTCAGACTGCAAGGCATGAAGATTTTCTCAAAAATCGACATAAAGAAGGCATATTATTGGATCCCCATGGCCAGTGACGAAGATTCGCAGAAAACAGCCATCACTACACCATTTGGCTTGTTCGAGTTCACATCGATGACGTTCGGGTTACGAAACGCTGCACAAACCTTCCAGCGTTTCATGCATCAAGTACTACGAGGCCTAGATGACTTCACCTTCAGCTACGTGGACGACTTGCTCGTATACTCGCCAGATGAAGATAGTCACAAGCGACATCTACATGAAATACTCAAGCGCCTGACGGAATACGGACTCACAATTAACACTGACAAGTGTGAGTTCGGCAAGAAAAAGCTTATCTTCTTGGGATACGAAGTCTCTGAAGCTGGAATTTCACCACCAGAAGAAAAAACACAAGCCATTTCATCATTCCCAAAGCCACAAACAATAGAAGAATTAAGAAGATTTATGGGAATGATCAACTTCTATCGCGACGCACTCCCACATCAAGCCGAACGACAGCTTCTATTAAACAAGCTGTTGCACAACGCAAAGAAGAAGGACAAGACGCCGATCGTGTGGACGCCGGAGACCGAGGAAGCTTTCAAACAATGTCGTGACAGCATTAAACAAGCAGCGACATTGTCACATCCCATGCCGTGCGCCAAGCTACACATCATGACAGACGCGTCGGACAAGAGTCTGGGCGCAGTACTACAACAACAACAAGACTCAGTTTGGAGGCACACACGTCATCAGAACACGTCGTTTGCTCTAAGAAGCCACACCTTCCCACATATACTCAAGTGGATTTGAACCCCGTCCCAGACAGAAGGCGAGTCGGTGGCGATGGAAAATGATCGAGGAATCAGCGTTTTGAAATGGAAGGACAAAAAATACGTGCATATGCTGTCGACGAAACATGCCAATGGATTCAAAACTATCAATTGCAAGTAGATAAGATTCATCACAAACACAAAAAGAACTTGCTAATAATTCGTCCCTTTATTGGTAAAACCGATTATCTGCACTTTTTTACAAAAATGAGTTATTTACACCAAGCTACTCAACTTTTTGAGCTCTATCTACAGGTAAAACCGATTTTTCGATACAATGCATAGTTTCCGAGATAGATACGCAAAAAAGCAATTAGGGTCAACGCTCATTACACCCACCCGGGACCCACTCAGCACCGCCTCGCCTCGGCGTCCACCCGGCGTCCACCCGGCGTCAACGCGGCGTCCACGGGTGGACGCCGCGTTGACGCCGGGTGGACGCCGCGCGGTCAACCCGTGAACGCCGCGTGACCAACGAGTGGACGCCACTTATCCACGAATTTAATTCCACAATAAAACCTTTTAAATGTTTGATAAATAGTTGAATTTATAATTAACTTAATTTTTAATATTAACTTCGGGTTAAAGATCTTTATTTCTCATAAAAGAATTTACATTCACTTACTATGAGACACATACTAAAACTAAGCATAAGTTATAATAGGGCTAGTCGTACAAAATTTTGCAATGAACTTATAAAATATAAAATGTAGGTAGTCTAAGAAAAAGTTATAGGCAAATATTGCAAAAACAGGTCCAACGCCGCATCGCGTCGATTGCATTGTTTTGTTGACATGCAGTAAACCACGGAGTCATAAAGTAAGCGCATCAAATCTGGATATGGCAAAATATTCAATTTCAATGTAATTTATTGTTATTACATCATTGTATTCCTTTATTTTTTCTCTTTGTTTAATTTATCTTCTTTGATAATATTTATTTATTCATCTTTAATTCATTTCTTCTGCCTTTTTTTCTATAATATGTATATGTATATAGTATTTTTATATGAATATTGAAGTAAGTTTTGAAGGTTCTGGTGTATTTCTATAATATTATTTGTGTTTTTATATATTCTTTAGTTCCTTTCTTCTGCCTTTTTGTATCATACATAATATGTATGTAATATTTTTATATATGTAAGAATATTGAAGCAAGTTTTGAAGGTTGTTGGTGTATTTCTATTATTTGTAAATGTTTCTGTTATATGTGTTTTTATATTCTTTAGTTCCTTTCTTCTGCCTTTTTGTATAATACATAATATGTATGTAATATTTTTTATATATGAAAATTGAAGTAAATTTTGAAGTAAGGGGTGTTAATATTACTTATTTGTTAAATGTTTCGGTTATTTGTGTTACATTTCACAACTTTATAATCTCAGGTACGCCTTTTCTGTAACGTATGATAAGGTCTTTCTCTCCATCATCACACCGACGTAACATTTCATTCTGCAGAGTTTTAATGTAAGACTGTTGTTGAGGCGTTTGATCAGAATATGTTTTAACATTTGTCAAATTTATGTTATTTCTGTTACGTAAAAGATTAATAACAGTGCCCTGGGTTTTATAATAATATACTTTGATAGGACGATTTTTGTTCGGATCATAATTTCCGATACGCATGATTTTTTTTGGTTCTGGGCACTGTTTGTTCGCCATTCTTGTGATTTTTAAAACTTCATTGGTGTCATTAGTTTTTCTATCAAACTTATTTCGTGAGAATAATTCTGGAACGCCGGTCACTATAATATTTTTGCTTCTATCTTCTCGCTCCTTCACTTCATTTACAACGGATTCTAGGGTAATGGATGAAGGAGTCCGTTTCGAGTCATTGAGTTTAAGCTTCACCATTTCTGTCTTGAGAGATTGTATTTGTTTTTCTGTATTTTCGTTCTTTATTTTTAGGTCTTGTATTTCTGATTTTATAGTAATTTGCTCTTGAGTTAGGTGATGTGTTAAAGCTTTTATTTCACTCACTTGATCTTTAATCGAAGCAACATCCATTCTTAGATTTTCTGCGAATTCCTTCTGACCAGCGATCATTACTTCCATCATCTTCATCATCTGTGATAAACAGGTGCGCATGTCTCTGATATCTGGGCTTAGAGAACTTTGCGAGTCACTGCGCGACATACCGCATCCAATAAGTTGATTTGTTGATCCGTGGTCACTCATTTTGACAGTAGAGCAGGCACGATGTATACTTGTCGTCTCCTTCGTTTGACTTGTTTTGCGAGATTAAATGGTGTAACCGGCACAAAGTAATTTTGAGTCTAATTATGATGGTTTTAAAGTTGACTTTGTTTTAATCACATGGTAAAAAATTTGTAACACGACTGCTTCGTACGACGCCCAGTGAGCGTATGAGTGAGTGAATCTAACTATTGAAAATAATATTAGTCATGAAGTAAATAATAATTTATCAATTTAATTTACCTTTATTCTGCTTTTTTTCATGGCAAATTGCGTAATTTAAATAAAACTTTCGTTATAAGAAAAAAATCGTAATTAAATTTAATATTTCGTATAAAAAACTATTACTAAGTACATAATCTTACTAATATTATAAAAGCGAAAGTTTGTGTGTATGTGTGTGAGTGTGTGTGTGTATGTTTGTTACTTTTCACGCTTAAACGGATGAACCGATTGACTTAAAATTTGGTATGAAGATAGCTGAGACTCTGGAATAACACATAGGCTACATTTTATCCTGATAAATGAAACAGTTTCTGTAAAAATCAAAAATATATTTAAAAAATGACAGTTCTGAAATTTGACATTTATTTTTCAACCATGAAACCATTTATTTTTCAAATAAGGCACCCATAGTAAGCCCATTTAGTTTTCAAAAGAAGCACCCATAGTAAGCCCATTTGATAAACTACAAATGAAGCACTCATAGTAAGCCCATTTAGTTTTCAAATGAAGGACCCATAGTAAGCCCATTTGATAAACCACAAATTAAGCACTCATAGTAAGCCCATTTGAGAAACCACAAATGAAGCACTCATAGTAAGCCTATTTAGTTTTTTAAATGAAGCACCCATAGTTAGCCCATTCGATAAACCACAAATGAAGCACTCATAGTATGCCCATTAAGTATTCAAATGAAGCACCCATAGTAAGCCCATTTGATAAACCACAAATAAAGCACTCATAGTAAGCCCATTTAGTTTTCAAATAATGCACTCATAGTAAGCCCATTTGATATACCACAAATAAAGCACTCATAGTAAGCCCATTTAGTTTTCAAATGAAGCACCCATAGTAAGCCCATTTAGTTTTCAAATGAAGCACCCATAGTAAGCCCATTTAGTTTTCAAAAGAAGCACCCATAGTAAGCCCTTTTGATAAACCACAAATGAATCACTCATAGTAAGCCCATTTGATAAACCACAAATGAAGCACTCTTAGTAAGCCCATTTGATAAACCACAAATGAAGCAGCCATAGTAAACCTATTTTATAAACCACAAATGAAGCACTCATAGTAAGCCCATTTAGTTTTCAAATGAAGCACCCATAGTAAGCCCATTTGATAAACTACAAATGAAGCACCCATAGTAAGCCCAATTAGTTTTCAAAAGAAGCACCCATAGTAAGCCCATTTGATAAACCACAAATGAAGCACCCATAGTAAGCCTATTTGAGAAACCACAAATGAAGCACTTATAGTAAGCCCATTTAGTTTTTTAAATAAAGCACCCATAGCCCATTTGAGAAACCACAAATGAAGCACTCATAGTAAGCCCAATTAGTTTTTTAAATGAAGCACCCACAGTTAGCCCATTTGATAAACCACAAATAAAACACTCATAGTAAGCCCATTTGATAAACCACAAATGAAGCACCCATAGTAAGCCCATTTAGTTTTCAAATGAAGCACCCATAGTAAGCCCATTTAGTTTTCAAAAGAAGCACCCATAGTAAGCCCTTTTGATAAACCACAAATGAATCACTCATAGTAAGCCCATTTGATAAACCACAAATGAAGCACTCTTAGTAAGCCCATTTGATAAACCACAAATGAAGCAGCCATAGTAAACCTATTTTATAAACCACAAATGAAGCACTCATAGTAAGCCCATTTAGTTTTCAAATGAAGCACCCATAGTAAGCCCATTTGATAAACTACAAATGAAGCACCCATAGTAAGCCCAATTAGTTTTCAAAAGAAGCACCCATAGTAAGCCCATTTGATAAACCACAAATGAAGCACCCATAGTAAGCCTATTTGAGAAACCACAAATGAAGCACTTATAGTAAGCCCATTTAGTTTTTTAAATAAAGCACCCATAGCCCATTTGAGAAACCACAAATGAAGAACTCATAGTAAGCCCAATTAGTTTTTTAAATGAAGCACCCACAGTTAGCCCATTTGATAAACCACAAATAAAACACTCATAGTAAGCCCATTTGATAAACCACAAATGAAGCACTCATAGTAAGCCCATTTAGTATTCAAATGAAGCACCGATAGTAAGCCCATTTGAGAAACCACAAATGAAGCACTTATAGTAAGCCCATTTAGTTTTTTAAATGAGGCACCCATAGTTAGCCCATTTGAGAAACCACAAATAAAGCACTCATAGTAAGCCCATTAGAGAAACCACAAATGAAGCACTCATAGTAAGCCTATTTAGTTTTTTAAATGAAGCACCCATAGTCAGCCCATTCGATAAACCACAAATGAAGCACTCATAGTAAGCCTATTTAGTTTTTTAAATGAAGCACCCATAGTTAGCCCATTCGATAAACCACAAATGAAGCACTCATAGTAAGCCCATTTAGTATTCAAATGAAGCACCCATAGTAAGCCCATTTGATAAACCACAAATGAAGCACCCATAGTAAGCCCATTCGAGAAACCACAAATGAAGCACCCATAGTAAGCCCATTTGAGAAACCGCAAATGAAGCACTCATAGTAAGCCCATTTAGTTTTCAAATGAAGGACCCATAGTAAGCCCATTTGATAAACCACAAATTAAGCACTCATAGTAAGCCCATTTGAGAAACCACAAATGAAGCACTCATAGTAAGCCTATTTAGTTTTTTAAATGAAGCACCCATAGTTAGCCCATTCGATAAACCACAAATGAAGCACTCATAGTAAGCCCATTTAGTATTCAAATGAAGCACCCATAGTAAGCCCATTTGATAAACCACAAATGAAGCACCCATAGTAAGCCCATTCGAGAAACTACAAATGAAGCACCCATAGTAAGCCCATTCGAGAAACCACAAATGAAGCACTCATAGTAAGCCCATTTAGTTTTCAAATGAAGCACCCATAGTAAGCCCATTTGATAAACCATAAATGAAACACCCTTAGTAAGCCCATTTGATAAACTACAAATGAAGCACTCATAGTGAGCCCATTTAGTTTTCAAATAAAGCACCCATTGTAAGCCCATTTGATAATCCGCAATTGAAGCACTCATAGTAAGCCCATTGGATAAACCACAAATGAAGCACCCATAGTAAGCCCATTTGATAAACTACAAATGAAGCACTCATTAAAAAAAATCTACCATAAACTATCATTAAAATTTCCAGCATTTTTCTAAAATTAAAAATCGAATATGTCAAATTTCTCTAAAAAAAATTAAAAATCTAATGTCGAATTTCTCAAAAAAAAAATGAAAATCGAATACCTATGTCAAATTTCGCAAAAAAAAATTAAAAATCTCAAATGTCAAATTTCTCAAAAAAATATTGAAAAACGAATACCTATGTCAAATTTCTCAAAAAAAAAAAAGACAATCGAATACGTCAAAATGACAATTGTCAATTTTTTCAAAAACAATGGAAAATCGCAAATGTCAAAATGACAATTAATTGTCAAATTTCAGAACTGTCATTTTTTAAATATATATTTGATTTTTTACAGAAACTGTTTCATTTATCAGGATAAAAAGTAGCCTATGTGTTATTCTAGAGTCTCAGCTATCTTCATACCAAATTTTAAGTCAATCGGTTCATCCGTTTAAGCGTGAAAAAGTAACAAACATACACACACACACACACACACACACACACACACACACTCACACACTCACACACATACACACAAACTTTCGCTTTTATAATATTAGTAAGATGAAGTAAATTATAATTTAGTTTACCTTTATCCTGCTTTTTCCCATGGCAAAAAAAATCATTTTGTTGTGTTTTGTTTCGTAGGCTTGTTTTTGTACGTATAATTTAATAAAATCATAGAAATATTCCACGCATTTTTTTCTATTCTAAAAAATGCAAAAAAAAGAAATCGTAGTATAATATTGGAAAATTTGTATAATTTTCATTTCCAAGACAATAATTTTGTCATGCTCTCAATCCGACCCTGCTCATCAACTCGGGACCGACGCAAGGCAAGCATGCGAGCCGCGAGTTGTCAACGGGTGGCCCACCCGCCGTCCGCGCGCGGACGCCTCGCGGCCGAGGCGATGCGGCGGCGTTCCGGAGTTGATGTAGTGAGCGTTAGCTCATACAAATCCATATAAAGAATACTAACCGCGCGAGGCGAGGCGGTGCTGAGTGGGTCCCGGGTGGGTGTAGTGAGCGTTGACCCTTAAACTACAAGGTTTTAAGTAACATCTGCATTTAATAACAACTACAGTCAAATACCTGTACGATTTTTTGAAAGCCTTGCAATTTTTTTTTTTTTTTTTTTTTTTTTTTTATGTGAAGGAGTAGAAGACGAGCAAGACGCTCTCCTGATGTTAAGAGATAACGGCTGCCCATAATCAGTACAGTGTTACCTAGGATTTCACAATGATGTGAAATTCTAGAAGCACTGCACCAACGCTTCTTACTCAAGAGTCATAAGATGTTAAGACTCTTTAGCCCAGTAATTTCACTAGCTACAGTGCCCTCCTACCGGAGCACAGAAGAAAAAACACATTCCGTTTCATATGTTATTTTTGTTGTAATTTGCATACGTTCTGGACATACTGTAGTATTTTACCAAAACAAATTTAAATACTTTAATTGGTTCTGATTTTAGTGAATCATTGGAAAGTACTTAGAATCTTACACATCCAAAAGAAAGTAAGTAGTTCTACTTGATTTTAACAGAACATAATTCTTTGCTCGAATGCAAATTTAAATTCAATTAAAAGAGATTAAGCAGCTTTATTTGTTTTTTTCTATAACATCAGAGATCGAATCGTTAAGATTCAAATACAAATAAAAGCAACTATGAAGTGTATGATGATATTTCTACCTAAATATTTTCAGCTAAAACCAACTATTGTCGATGGATCTTTTGTTTCACTTGCACTCTGCGGCGCAAACCTCTGTCTGACAGTGGCCATCTTTGATGAACGAACTACAGCAAGCCTGGTCATTGTTATTTTCATCAAAAAATACCAAAAAAAATCATTACTTTATGAAACTAAAAACTTAATAAAGTAGGAAAATAATAAGATTGATCATCATCTTCCTGCCCTTATCCCACACTAGGTAGGATCGACACAACACGTTTTTCTCCTCCATTCCACTCTATCATCTGTCAAATCTTCATCCACTCCCCTTGCACGCATATCGTCTTTCACACAGTTCATCCAAACCTTTTTTTGGTCGTCCCCTTCCCGAATTACCACCAATGACCATATTCATAGACATTTTGGTCACGTGGTTTTCCTCCCTCCGCATAACATGTCCATACCAGGCCAATCTTCCACTCCTTAATTTTTTTGTCACTGGTGCAACTTTCAGGCTTCCTCTCACATACTCATTTCTAATTATGTCCATTTTTGTTACTCCACACATCCACCTCAACAAAAGATTGATATATTAGGAAAATGATCAAGTAGCCTTTTATTGTTATTTAAGTAATACAAAACAATTTGTGATTTATCCTCCTCTTGAAGAGCCCCATATTGAAGGAAGTGGGAAATACGTCGCTTGGAAGGCTATTCCACAACCTGCAAGTGTGTGGGAGAAACGATCTCGTAAAGCGAGTTGTCCGAGACTCCCACACGTTAACAATGTGAGGATGAGCCTTCAGTCTATTACGAGCGGTGCGGTGGTAAAATCGAGAGGCCGGAATCAGATCGAAAAGTTTCTCAGAGCATTCCCCGTGGTAAATTTTATAGAACACACTGAGTGCCCCGATGTCTCGACGTAAGGACAGTGGTTCTATACTCTTAGGATCACCGATGATCCTAACGGCTCGTCTTTCCACGGCGTCAAGGGACTGAAGCTGGTACTTAGGTGAACCATTCCAAAGATGGGAGCAGTACTCCATGAGTCCGGCCTACTTGGGCTTTGTAAAGCAAGAGAAGTTGGCCAGACGTGAAGAACCGCTTCGGTTTGTTAAGTACACCAAGCTTCTTAGAGGCAAGACCAGCCTTATCTTCCAGATGACGTCGGAACTGGACCTCGTTAGATATTTCAACACCGAATGTCCTGAGATTGGCAGATATAGCAAGAGGAATGCCTTGGAACTGCGGGGCAATTGTGAATGCAGTTTTCTTAGCAGTGAATGCACAGACTTGTGTCTTGGAGGGGTTAAATTGGACCAGGTTAGTACTACCCCAAATCGAGACCCGACTTAAAGAGTCTTCGATATCTGATACCAAGCGTCTTCGGCTCTCCTCTAGGTTATTCCGAGGAGCATTAGAGTTGCCTGCATAACAAACATCACCTGTACAATTAATGTTGTTTATTTGCAACATGTCATTGATATGCAGAATGAATAGCGTCGGTGATAGCACAGAGCCTTGTGATACACCAGCATTGTTTGACATGGTCTGGGAGCTAGAACCATCCACAACTGCTTTAATGCTTCGACCAGATAAGAAATCGGTAATCCATAAGCATAACTTTTCGGATAGTCCATATGATGGTAATTTTGATAAAAGTGCCCGATGCCAGACCCTATCAAAGGCCTTGGCTATGTCCAGACTAACGGCTAGTACTTCATCCTTACTCTCGAGAGTTTCAGCCCAGCGGTGAGTTAAATAGACAAGTAAATCACCAGCTGAGCGACGTGATGAAAGCCATACTGGCGATCATTAATAAGCTGGTGCTCCTCAAGATAGCTGAGTAGTTGAGTGTTAATCACACGCTCCATAACTTTTGAGAGTAAGGATGTGATAGCGATCGGTCTATAGTTGGATGGGTCACTTCGAACTCCCTTTTTTGGTATAGGATGTACTAAGGCTACTTTCCAAGAAGATGGAACGATTCCTGTCGAGTAAGAGACCGTTTCTAATGTTTGGCATGGAACTATTGCAACCAGAAGTCTCGGGCGGTACCGCGCCCCCGTCCTCAAGAGTAGAGTTGGCTGCAAAAAGCGAACAGAGTAGATCTGCCTTATCTTTTGTGCTGTGGGCGAGGGTGTTGTCCGGTCTGCGAAGTGCAGGTAATGTCGTCTGACAAAAGTTCATTTCGGCAGCCTTGGCAAGTGACCAAAAGGCCCGGCTACCAAAAGGGTAGCTTACCAGTTTGTCGCCGATTCTCGCTATATGGTCATCTTTAGCCTTGTTAATTGCTTTTTTTGAACGTCGTGACATAAAATTGTAGTGTAGTGCTTCTTAAAGGCCGCAGTGTTAGGATCCTTAACGGCACATGCTTCGCACCAAATTTTGAATGCATCAAACCTACGGCTGGCCGTGTTGGTACAAGGTCGGTTGTACCAGGGCTTATTCTTGGCGCCAATGCGCACTACAGAACTGGGAATGAAACACTCCATACCCTGCAGAACACAGCACACAGCACAAGCACTAGGGTCACCCGACTGAAAACAAATCTGCTTCCTGGGCTATGAAGAGAAGAATTCTCGCAGCCCATCCCAGTCCGCACAGTTGTAGTGCCAGACCAATCGCTTTCCAGGAGGACGGGAGGCGTCAGGATGTATCTTAGGTTTGATTAGTTAGATCTAATTATACTAAGCAATTTGTGAAAACATGAATTAATTTCATGTTTTCACAAATTGTTTTGTATTACTTAAATACCAATAAAAGGCTACTTGATCATTTCCCTAATATATCAATCTTATTATTTTCCTACTTTATTAAGTTTTTAGTTTCATAAAGTAATGATTATTTGGTATTTTTGATGAAAATAACAATGACTAGGCTTGCTGTAGTTAGTTGTATGAAGATTTTGCAGGTAGTCTACCACAATTCTTAATTTTACTCAAGCAAAACCAATTAACATTTTTTCAATTTCAATTTGTAGAATGTTACAGAGTGTCGCTTTTACAGCTGTTTTTGCTACCTTATTACTTTCTTCTATAGTTTACGGTGAAGCTGTAAGATAAGCTCCAAGTGACTTAATTAATGATATAATGATTATGTTGTTATTCAGGAAAAACCAACTAAATGACCTCCCTGAAGATAGTTCTTGTCATTTTTTCAAGCATTATCAATGAAATACTTCTTTAATTAAGATTTATAAACATACTTTATTAATTTGTTTATTATAAAAACATGATTGCAGGTAAGATATATGTCAATTAGATACATAATTTTTGTGTCAAACTTTTAAATCGTCATTGCCACAAGTTTGGTTTACGGTAGATAATCGGTTTTACCAATAAAGGGACGAATTGAAATAAATTTATATTACCGTTCTTCTATAATAAATATTTAATTTGTGTTAAAAAACGGCGGAAACTTATTTGTACTCCTAATAATATGAGCGAAATTGTGCTAAAAAATTATAATATAGTAAAACAATATATAAATTACCATTTTAATTACAATATAATACCTTTAACTTCTTCTTCTTCCTGCCCTTATCCCACACTAGGTAGGGTCGGCACAACACGTTTTTCTCCTCCATTCTGATCTATCATCCGTCATATCTGAAATCAGAACTCCTAAGCCTAGACCGATTATTCAAAATCAGCGCTGTTATTCTCGGATAAATCTTGATACACTTGAATCAGACGCTTCCTTAGTGAATTGGTCGGACGCGGAGTCGCTAGGTTCTCTTGATGAAAAAGTGGAGTTCCTAAATAAGAATATAATATCCCTGTTTGACAAGCACGCGCCTATCCGGCCTGTTAAAATCAAGAGACCTCCGGCTCCATGGTTTAGCAATGTGATCCGTCGAGCCATGGGCAAACGAGATCGGGCGTTCCGTCGATTCAAAATTGAGAGAACGGACCAAAATTGGTGTGCTTATAAGAAACTGCGTAATATCTGCAATAAACTGGTCCGAAATGCAAAACGGCGTCACATTGCGGAACAAATTGAATTGGCAACTCCTGCAGGGCTTTGGAATTTTTTACGATCTCTAGGCTTGGCTAAGTCCAAATGCAGTGACACCAACATTTCATTAGATCTTAACGCTCTAAATATCCATTTCACTGCTACTAGTAAAATTTCTCCAATAGTTAAACAAACTACACTCCAACAAATAGCCACTATTCCTGTGCCGAACAGCGATCCCTTTTGTTTCTGCCATGTAAGCCAGGATCATATAAGAAAAATTTTGGGGTCATTGGGATCTAAAGCGGTTGGAGCCGATGACATTGGGCGTGTAATGATCATGCACATCAGTGATCATATTATCCCTTTAATTACTCACATTATAAATGCCTCATTGTCTAGTGGCGTTTTCCCTGATCAATGGCGAAAAGCCTATGTTATACCACTTCCTAAAATTTCAAATCCTGTCCTTCCTCTACATTTTCGTCCTATCTCTATTTTGCCATTTCTGTCAAAAGTTCTCGAAGCCGTTGTTCATAAACAAGTCACAGATTATCTCCGTGACACTAAACTGAATAATCCATTTCAATCAGGATTTAGAGCTGGTCACAGCACGACTACTGCGCTTCTGAAGGTCACTGAAGATATACGGGTAAACATGGAAAAATCACTAGTAACTGTCCTTGTCCTCATTGACTTCAGTAATGCCTTTAATGCCGTCGATCACGACCTACTTCTTGCTGTTCTTCCACGCTTAAATTTTTCCCCTGCTGCCATTTCTTGGTTCTCTTCTTATTTATACAAGCGCTGTCAAATCATTCGAAATGGTCAAAATTACTCCAACTGTCTTGAAGTGGATACTGGTGTTCCTCAAGGTCACTTTTTATAAATCTCCTTTCCGACCACCTTGTGTGTAGCTATCACTTGTACGCCGATGACCTACAGCTTTATTTCGCCGCCCCTGTAACTGATATCAACCGTGCAATTATTTTACTCAATGATGATCTCTCGCGGCTTCTTTCCTGGTCAAACAGTTTTGGCATATCGGTTAATCCCAATAAATGCCAAGCTATTGTCATTGGTAGTTCCCGCCAATTAGCTAAAGTCGACATGTCTAATCTTCCCCATCTGTCTTTTAACAGTGTCCCTATTCCTTTTTCTCCTAATGTAAAAGACTTGGGTATTATTATTGACGCTAACCTTTCTTGGTCTGATCACGTGAAAGAAATTTCCCGCAAATTCTATGCGTCTTTCCACTCTATCGTACGTCTTAAGAATTTTCTTCCTACTAAAACAAAAATTACCCTCGTTAATTCCTTGTTGCTCCCTATCATAGATTATGCAGACGTGTGCTTTTTGGATTTAAATTCTGAACTTCTAAACAAATTGGATCGTTTACTCAATACATGCATTAAGTTCATTTTCGGTTTAAAAAAATATGATCATGTATCTGAATATAACATCATGTATCTAAATATGATCATGTATATGATCATGCATCGTGCTCAGCTCAAATGGCTACCCATCCGCGAACGTCGGCATGTCCGTATCCTATGTCTCCTTTATTCCATCCTGAATGACCCTCACACTCCTACGTATCTAAAAGAATGCTTCAACTTTAATGATGATAAGAGCGATCGGCAACACAGGTCCTATTATAAGCTTTTCCTCTATATGCCACCGCATACGACCTGTTTTACTGATAAATCTTTTTCAATTGAAGCTGTCAGGCTCTGGAATGCGTTACCAGTGGAGTTAAAAGGTGCGCCGTCCAAAGATATGTTCAAGAGGAAGCGTTACGCGATCACTACTTAAAAAAAGTGTTTAACAATTGAGTCACTAGCAATAACTAGATTTTTGTTAATTATTATAGGTTAATTATCTCTTTATCATTGTCAATTTCTTTAATATATATTTATTTGTATGTATATTTTTATTTGTACTATTTATTTAGCTATATTTTTATTTTATATGTACTATTTTGATCTTATATAATATTAATTATCTCCATCAATATTTAATAGTTTAAATTATTTATATTTATTTAGTATTTTAATTTGTGTATTCTATTATAAATTTGTGTATATATAGGTATATAATATTTATTAGTTTGTCAATTAATTATAAGTACTAATGTTAAGATTTCTTAGATTTGTCCATGATATTTGTCTGCACTCCTCCCATTATCTTGTAATTTTTTTCCAGTAAACAGGTCAACTGGTAGAAAATGCTATGTTAGCATTAAGTTAGTCCTAGCGTTGTGCTGAATAATAAAATAAATAAAATCTGCATCCACTCCCCTAGCACGCATATTCTCTTTCACACAGTTCATCCAAACCTTTTTCGGGCGCCCCCTTCCCGGATTACCACCTATCACCATATTCATGGACTTTTTGGTAACATGATTTTCATCCCTCCGCCTAATATGTCCATACCAGGACAATCTTCCACTCTTTAATTTCTCTGTCACTGGTGCAACTTTCAGGCTTCCCCTCACATACTCATTTCTGATTTTGTCCATTCTTGTCACCCCACACATCCACCTCAACATTCTCATCTCCGCTGCATCCTTTCATCCGCAACTTTCGTAGCCCAGCACTCCGATCCATACAATACGACAGGTCTTATTACCGTCTTGTATATTTTTCCTTTCAATCTAAGGGGCATTCGCGGGTCGCAAGTTGTTCCTGAGACCTGTCGCCACTTCATCCAGCCAGCATTTATTCGGCTCGCAATATCGCGGTCGATGTCGCCATCGTTTTGTAGGACAGAGCCGAGGTACTTAAAATCGGAGCAGGCTGGCAGGGTACACCATCTAAGGCAATCGGGGTGAAACTGGAGAGACCGCCAAAATTGCAAAACATGTGTTCTGTTTTGGTCCGGCTTAAGCCCCACGTTCTCCAGTTTCTCCTGCCATTTTACCAGTCTCCTCTGTACGTCAGGCCCTTCCTCCCCAACTCCCACTTTTCCCAAGTCTTTCCATAATACCTTTAACTTGTCGATATTTAATCAGTTTCGATTAATCGAGTAACTCTATGGCAATTATGGTAGGTTTTTTTTATAACTAGGTACTAGGCATCCAGAAACTAAGAGGTATTTTCATATTATATATAAACAAAATTTATTTATTAAATTGTTTCCAAAATTTCGAATTTAGCCTGCGAATTGCTGCCATTTAAATTATAATTTAAATTACATGATTTTTGAAATATTTACCCAATTTTAAATTTGAAAAGACCTCTTAAAATTTCTGAACGCCTAGTACATAGTATCTCATAAGTTATAAATAAAACCTACCTTGATTGCCGTAGAGTAACTTGGTTAATCGAAACTGATTAAATATCTATAAGTTAAATGTATTATATTGTAATTAAAATGGTAATTTGTATATTGTTTTACTATATTATAATTTAAGAGCACAATTTCGCTCATATTATTATTATTGTCTTTTAATTTATATAGGTATTTTTATAAAACATTTTTTTATCTGAAATGGAAAATTTGCATAAGGGTCATTTTTGCATCCAGCGAGCTTACAGACAAAAGGGACATTTTGCGAAAGGGACCATTTGCGAAAGAGACATTTTGAGAAAGGGACCATTTGCGAATGGGACATTTTGCGAAAGGGACCATTTGCGAAAGGGACATTTTGAGAAAGGGACCATTTGCGAAAGGGACATTTTGCGAAAGGGACCATTTGCGAAAGGGACATTTTGAGAAAGGGACCATTTGCGAAAGGGACATTTTGCGAAAGGGACCATTTGCGAACGAGGGACATTTTGCGACGTAGCCATGTAAAAAATGTAGATGTTCAATGTTTTAAATGGGCATTGTTATCTGCACTGCACCCGGTTAACAAAAATGCTGATAGAGTTTCATTTTATGCGAGATATGAAAATAATTTAAAATTTGATAGTATTTCTTTTCCTATAAAATTTTGTGATATTCCAAAGATTGAAAAGTTAAACAATCTCAGTATAAATGTTTTCGGATTAGAATATGATATTGTAAAAAAACAAAATTCTATCGTAGGTCCCTTATATTTTACAAAATCTCGCAAAACCACTCACATAAATTTATTACCTATATATTACGAATGGTGCAAACGGTCATTATTGTTACATAAAAAATATGTCTCGTTTAGTTAGAAGTCAAATCACTTCAAGACCTAACGCTATTCATTTATGCGATGGATGTTTAATATATTTTTCAAAAACAGACAAATTACTTGAACATCAACAGTGGGATTGCAATAAAATTCGTACGGACTTGCCTAGTGAAGACGTGCGCATGAAAAATTGGTTTAATGAAAGTGTTCCCAACAACAAAATTTTATTTGACAAATATCAAAAACAACTTAAGGTTCCTTTTGTAATATATGCAGATTTTGAATCTTTTTTGAAACCAATCTCGTCCTGTTCCAATGATCCTAATGCACCTCAAACAGCTTCCAAAAATGTCCTTTACCTTTATCTGATAACGACAAAAACATTATAAGCCTTACAAGAAAATGTGATAGAGATTTAAATTCTCAACAAGTTATAGATCATGATTGGTACACGGGTGTCTTTAGAGGTGTAGCCCACGAAATATGTAGCAGTAAATTTAGATCACAACGGTTCGTTCCGATTATTTTACATAATTTGAGTAATTATGATGCTCATTTTATTGTCCATGCCTTAAATTCTGTCGATGGTGCAATTGATATCATTCCTCAAAACAAAGAACGGTACATATCATTTTCAAAGTTATTAAAAATAAATAATCATCAAGTTAGCTTAAGATTTATTGATTCCTTCAAATTTTTATCATGTAGTTTAGAATCATTAGCTAAAAATCTAAATAGGGATCAATTTAATGAACTACGAAAGCATTTCCCAAATGACTCTGATTTTAATCGTTTAAAAAGAAAAGGTATATATATATAACTATATATCCCTATGAATTCATGACTGGATTTGATAGTCTTAAACACACGTCTCTTCCTTCACAAAACCAATTTTATAGTTCATTGACTGATACAAGTGTATCAAATGAAGACTATAATCACGCTACAGACGTTTTGCAACATTTCAACTGTCGTTCTATGGCTGACTATTCAGACCTATACTTAAAAACCGATGTGTTACTGCTTAGTGATATATTTGAAAATTTTAGATATGTCTGCATTAATACTTACGACTTAGATCCTGCACATTATTATACAGCACCGGGTTTAAGTTGGGATGCAATGTTAAAAATTACTAAAATTGAATTAGAGTTACTTACTGATTTTGATAAAATAGCATTTATAAAATCTGGTATTCTCGGTGGGGTTTCACAGTGCAGTCACAGATATGCACAAGCAAATAATCACTACATGAATGAATACAATAATAATGAACCCGATTCTTATTTGGTATACTTAGATGCAAACAATTTATATGGTTGGGCTATGTCACAATATCTCCCCGTCAGTGGGTTCGAATGAGTTGATGTAAATACTGATGTTAATGTAGCTAACAATTCTGATATTTGTTATATCTTGGAAGTGGATTTAGAATACCCTAATGATCTACATGATTGTCACTCTGATTTCCCTTTTGTCCGGAAAATATTTGTGTAGGAAATACAAAAGATTATAGATTGGTTCCAAATTTAAATAACAAAACAAAATATATCATACACTATAGAAATTTAAAGCAATGTATTGACTTAGGGATGAAATTACAAAAGATACATAGAATTCTAAAATTCAACCAAAGCCCATGGTTAAACAAATACATAGAGTTAAATACAAATTTGAGAACAAACGCCAAATCGGATTTGGAAAAAGATTTTTATAAACTTATGAATAATGCAATATTTGGTAAAACAAAGGAAAATATAGACAAAAAAAATGTCAAATTAACTACTCAGTGGGAGAATCGGGGTACAAGGGGCTCAAAGTTTAATAGCTAGGCCGGAATTTCATAGCCTCTCAATATTTTCTGAAAGTTTAGTAGCTATACAATTAAATAAGACAAAATTATTATATAATAAACCCATTTATTTAGGATTTTGTATTTTAGATATTTAAAAAACTCTTATGTACGACTTTCATTACAATTATATGAAAAAGAAATTTGATACCAACTTGAAACTGCTATATACAGATACTGATAGTTCGGTTTACCATATTAACACGTACGATTTTTATAAAGATATCACGACATTCATAAATATTTTGATACTTCTGATTATTCATTAGACAACGTATTTAATTTTCCGCTTGTAAATAAAAAGTTAGGGCTATTCAAAGATGAAAATAACGGTAAAATATTCACTGAGTTTGTAGGTTTAAGATCAAAAATGTACGCAATGAAAGTAGAAAATAAAATCATTGCAAAAGCTAAAGGCGTTAATAAATGTGTTACTAAAAACTTAGCATAGACAACTATAAGGATTGTCTTTTCAATAAAAATATTAAATTTTCAAATATGTACATATTTAAATCGATAAAGCATGTTATTTTTACTCAAAAAATTAATAAAAGATGTTTGTCATATAATGACACAAAACGTTTCATTTTATCAAATTCAGTAAATACGCTAGCATGGGGTCATTATAGTATAAGACAATAGTATAATAATTATCATTTAAATATAGATTAGCAATTGTATTGTATATATTATGTGTATATAACTTACTTGTAAATAACAATTTGTTTTAGTTTTATTTTATTTTAATGAATTTTATATGTATATAGTATTCTATGAATGTGAGAGTGATGAGTATTATAATTTTGTATTTATTTTGTTTTAGTCCTAAGGTAGAAGTTACATTAAAGCTACATGTGTGTTTATATAATAAAAATGTATTTGTTTAAAAACCA
This sequence comes from Hemithea aestivaria, assembly GCA_947507615.1. Classification (NCBI taxonomy): domain Eukaryota; kingdom Metazoa; phylum Arthropoda; class Insecta; order Lepidoptera; family Geometridae; genus Hemithea; species Hemithea aestivaria. The sequence continues at coordinate 12,613,103 of OX382342.1, forward strand.
AAACTTGTTATTATTTTACTTTAGAAATAAAAGAAACCTCGTAGTAGTAGTAAACACGTACCTATTTAAAAAACTAATAATGATTCACTTCGTTCATCCGTTCACTGCTATAGTAGCGGGTCCAAGTGGAAAGTGTACTTACATTCATTTTGAACGTGGCAGACAGCGTCGTATGATACAATATTTTAAAATACAATCCAACGTCCTTATATATCATAGTTTTGAATCTTATCGCTACATTAAGCAAATGTACAACGTTAAGTTAATGTTCTAATACCAGACAAAGGATTTTAACTTTCTAATAAATAATTATGATAACACTCAATAGATAAGAAAGACATTATGTCAAAGCAAAAATATTGAATCAGGACTCCACAAAGCTAAATTCATCAACTATAGTAGCACCAGTTAATAACTGGCTTCATTCAATTTTTAACCAACTTGATGTTTATTTAAATCAAAAACTGGTATCACCTCCAGTAATGGTATATCTAGGGAACAGTATGCTAACGGTTATTGTCTACTAGCTTTCGACTTAACTCCTGATTTATCAGCTAATTCATCAAGTCACTGGAATCTGATAAGGAATGGTAGTGTAAGATTGGAAGTCCGTTTTGAATCATCTCTTTCAGAAACTATCAATTGTATTGTATATGCCGAGTTCGATAATGTAATTGAAATAGATAAAAACCGTAATGTAATCGTAGACTATAGTAGTTAACATATTTTTATGTAATCTTAGGATAAGTTTAACATTAATAAATATAAGTACAACACAACTTGCATCTTTTTATTTATAAGTTTCTTAAATAGTAAGTTCACATTATGAAGTACCCATTTAAAAGAATAATCTTTACAAGGTAGCACACACACACCTACTTTTAAATATGAACACATTCGAGATCCAGAATTGTCTATATAAAATAGATCCCTCTTTACATAATAATGTGTATGCAGCAAATAGGTTACCAATACATGTAGAAGCACCTACATTTCTGGTGAGCAACTTGGATTCAGATACTCAACCAGGTTCCCACTGGGTAGCCATACACATTGACAGAAATAGCATCGGTCAATATTTTGATTCGTTTGGCCTACCACCAACAGGGTTTCATAAAACATTTTTAAACAGAAATTGTAGAGTCTGGGACTTCAAGTGCAAGAGAATACAAAATGAATGGACATCGGTGTGCGGAGAGTATTGTTTAATGTATATATATCAGGGTCTTTGGTTATTCAGTACATTGGTGTATAGGGCCTTATTGGGGAGGTCATTGGCCATGTTTTGATAGCAATATATGTTCCGCGAAAATTTACGGTTTTTGAGTTATTTGAATTTTTTGGAAAAATCGAGGTGTCCATTTTAAAAATTCATAAAAAAAATAACCCTGTATAATTATTTATTTTTTATTATCTCATTACGTGGACAAAATATCAGAATATTATTTTAATTAATCAAATTAAATCTAATTTGTCACAATAAATGAATAGAAGAGGAGAAGTATCAAATTTTGGCAAATTCATGAATCCGTTGCACCTAAATTGCAGGAGTAACGACTAAGTTGTAATTAACAGGAAACACTGATGCTGGCAGAGAGTTCCAAACCTTCGCCGTCCGGTTAATGAAGGTTGAACTAAAACGCTTCGTACGGGCAAATGGAATATCAACCATGTAGCGATGACGCAGCGCTGTTCCTCTAGATGTTCGGTGGTAAAAAGGAGATGGTGGGATCAGATCATGAAGCTCCTGGGCACACTCACCGAAATGCACTTTGTAAAACACCGATAGACTTGCAATCTGTCTACGGTGTTCCAAGCTTTGCAAGTGGCGCTCCACCAACGAGTTATCAGCAATAAGTCGTTTCGCCCGTCTTTCTATGGAGTTCAAAGCCTCGAGCTGATACTTACATTATCACATAAAACGGTTATCTATTATTTTAAAGTAATTAGTAAGCACCTCATTAAGAAGTCGCGAGCATCTTGGCTCATTAAGTAATTACTAATCGCAACCCCTAATTAAGGACAATTGAACCGCTAATTGGGAGGTAAATGGGTTTGTAATCGATTGACCTATTTTTGCATCTAAGCTAGATACGTTAAAACGGATGAGCGCAATCGATCAGGCATATGCCAAAACCCCCATTTTGATACCAAACTTTTTTTTTTTAGGCGACGCTCCCCAAATATTGACCAAACGGGAGACCCACAGACCCCTGCACCACGAAATGTGAGCTAGAATCAATCAACCCCTACTACTGGCTACATGGCCTAGCACCTATGCATATCATATTGTATTATTTTCTTTTAATGTATATAGTATTTCATTATTTATAATTTAATTTATCAGCTTAAGCACACTAATTTTTATTTTATATAATCCATGGATTTTATCCCGTATTTTATGAAGCTTTTATTATAAGTAATAGATAGATTATATTATGTTTATAGCATATACTCATAATATTTTAAATGTACAAAACTTTTAAGACAAAATGTTATGTTGTATTTTCTTGTGTATGTGTTATTGAGTAATTTTGTAAAACTGTCCGTGATGCCACTGCTGACGGTTCCAACGGAAGACCAGCGTAGGTTTTACTCGCCTACACATGCTGAGTTGGCACCATTTCGCGGCTACATAATTATTATTCAGTACTTAGTTTATTTTGCTCCTAATTAGAAAAACTGTTTCTTTTATTTGTATATTTCTTGTTTTTTGTGTCTTATGGCCGTGAATAAAGTTCTATTCTATTCTATTCTATTCTACTGAAATAGCCTGATTTAGGGATGAGAGTTAAATAAACGTACTAGTTAAATTAACCGTCGACGTGCATTCAACGCTTCGACGGTCCACCGTTCTCTCATCAACTAGTTAAATTCGTAAACGACTAAACGAGAAATCCCCACGTTCTTATCAACGCGCAATGCAACGTCGACTTTTTAACGTGGCCGGTTCATGCGTTAAAGACGTTGAAAGTTGAAACAAGCAAAAATAAACTCTAACATTAATGTAATAGGTTACTTGTATGTGAAGTCCCATACAATAAATACCTAAGTGAACGTAAGTTAAACTACGAGTTAAGGTTAATTTGTTCAAAATTCGAGAACGTAACATATGTAGATATGGGCTTTGCTATTAAACTTCCTCCTCGCAGATTCTTTGCTCATCATGTTTGTAAAGTTGTACGACGAGTGTTACTAAATAATGAGTATAATAATAAATTAGCACAACTTAAAGCACAACATTTATCAAAATCCTTGGTCAAAAAAATAAATAAATCTACACAGACAGATGATATAAATCCTCTGGCTGAACTTTCTACATCAATAGACCCTAGCCCGTCTACATCTGAGACGTTTTTTCATGTATAAATATGTAAATATTCTACATCAAAATATAAATGGAGCCATAAATAAAGCTGACCTTCTGTCAATAAATTTAGAGAGGCTCACTGAGCAAGGAAGTACTGTTGATGTAATCTGCTTAACAGAACATAATATGCTAAAAGATGATATAGAATTACTGCGCCTGTCAAATTACTCTCTAGCAGCTTCATTCTGTCGCAGAAACCGTCATGGAGGCTCTTGTATACTTACCCACAGAAGACATGCGTTCAAGGCGGTCACTGCACTTGATAAACATAGTGTGCCTGGTGTTGTGGAGTGTTGTGGTGTTGAGCTCGTTGAACATAACATAGTCATTATTAGTATTTATAGACCACCACGAAACAGTATTCAGTACTACGATATATTTTTTGAGGCTATGAATAGAATACTACATGAATTCTGTCTATCAAATAAAAAAGTAATTGTATGCGGGGATTTTAACATAAATACCTTAACCAAAAGTAAGGATGTTGACAACTTGTTATGTACATTGGAAGGTTACAACCTTAGAGTGGCTATCAATGAGCCAACGCGCCCCGCTAGCGGTACCTGTATTGACAATTTTTTTCATAATATAAGGGGATCTAATTACAGTATCCATGATTTTGCATTATCAGATCATACAGCTCAGATATTAACTTGCCCTGTTAAAAAAAGCTACTCTTTAAAATTTTGGTACACGGAGCAGAGGGACTATAGTACTGGGAATATAAACAAATTTAAAGAATGCTTAGAATCTATTAGTTTTAATGAAATCTATGAGATAACTGACCCTAATAAGGCTTTTGATACATTTCATGACACTTATACACTATACCATAACCTATGCTTTCCTGTAACATTAATCAAAAGAAACATTCATAGCTAAGTGGATTACAAAGGGGATTCGTGTTTGTTCTAAACGAAAGCGGGCAATGCTATGGAAGTATAGGAAAAAACGTACCGAGGAAAATAAAGTAGTGTTTAAAACATATTCAAAGCGTCTTAATAAAATAATTAAACTAACTCAAAAGTCGCAAAATAATTATATAATAAAAAATGCGCCAAATAAATCAAAGGCAACCTGGTCTATTATCAATCGCTCAAAAAATAACATTCCCAAAGAGGAAATTAAACAGATAAACGTAAATGGTGCAATTATAAGTGACCCCCTAGAAATCGCCGAAGCTTTTAATAATTTCTTCACGGACCAAATACCACCAAAGTCAGATGAAAATGTAAATTGCTCCGAAGGTGTTTTGCAAAGAATTAGCAACAGCTCCCCAGATTCTATCTTTATGCTACCTACGACACCTGTGGATATAGATAAAATCATTAAATCATTAAAGAATACCAACAGTACAGGTTATGATAATGTATGCACCAAAGTACTTAAAGTAGTCTCAAGTCTGGTTTCTCCCGTATTGAGCTTTATCATTAATTTATGCATAACATCTGGTGTATTTCCAAAAAAATTAAAATTTACCTTAATAAAACCTTTATTTAAAAAAGATAATAAGGAAACTATGAACTGTTATAGACCTATAGCACTCATACCCATATTTTCAAAAGTGTTTGAGAAAGTTATTTATAATTGTCTGTATAATTTCTTTGAGACAAAAAAATTATTTTGCAATGAACAGGTAGGTTTCAGAAATAATAAAACAATTAATTTTGCCGTATTTAGTCTTCTTCAATCTGTAATGAGTGATCTAGATAACAAATTATTTGTAGCTGCACTATACATGGATCTAACAAAAGCTTTCGATTATGTAAATCATGATACTTTACTAGAAAAGCTTGATAAATATGGTGTTAGAGGTAATGTACTGAGCCTCCTGAAGTCTTACCTTAGTGACAGAAAACAGTCTGTTCAAATTTCGCGTATATGCTCGGTAACGGGGAGAGAACGTTTATATGCGTCGGATTTCTCCGAAGTTCGGCGAGGTGTACCTCAAGGCAGCGTTTTGGGCCCTCTGTTATTTATAATCTACATAAATGACCTTCCAAAGACTATTAAACAAAAAGTTGTGCTTTTTGCTGATGACAGTACAGTAATATTTAGTAATAATAATAAAGCCCATTTACAATCTGAAATAAAGAACACTCTTGATATCATTATCAGATATTTAAAATATAATGATTTGTTAATAAATTTAAACAAGACCAATCTAATGACGTTCAGAAATCAAAAAAACTTTTTAGCAGATGTTGACATAGTGTATGATGGGCAAAAAATTCAAAAAGTAGAGAATACTAAATTTTTAGGGCTACATCTTGATGATAATCTAAAGTGGCACACTCATATCATGTCTCTGAGCTCAAGACTTAACAAGTTTTCATATGCACTATATATGCTACGTAAGGTTGTGAATCAAGATGCAGTGACTACTGCGTACCATGGCTATGTGGAGTCAGTGTTAAGGTATGGTATAATTTTTTGGGGAAATGCCGTAGACAAAGGAACTGTTTTTAAGGCACAGAAGAAATGTGTGAGAGCAATTTGTAATCTTAAGCCGACAGATAGTTGTAAAACGTTTTTCATTAATCTTAAGTTGTTGACATTGCCATGTCTGTATATCTATGAGATTTCTGTTTTTGTAAAGTTGCATTTATTTTTATTCAAACACCTACAGAGCAATCGTCACAAAAATAAAATATCTTTTCCAACTAATAATACAAGTCAATTTAATAACAGTGTGTTTTGTATGGCTCCCCGTATATTTAACCACTTGCCAAAAACAATTATTAACTGTGATGAAATAAATTTATTCAAGTATAATCTGAGAAAATTACTGTTGGAAAAGGGATATTATGACGTCAAGGAGTTTTTGGAGGACAAATTATAATTTTGATCGAAGTTAAGACTATACTATTAATAAGTTTTTGAATGTTAGAAATATAAAATTATAATTAAAATATTATTATTTGGAACTGTTATATGCTATATAATATGCTAATATTTGACAAAATTTGTAAATCCGACAATTTAAAATGTGAGACTTTATTGTTCCTTTTAAAGTAATATGTTTAACAATAATTAACTTTTTATAAAATTTGCATGCCTGAAGGTGACACATGGAGCACTTATAATTTTAGTAACAATAACATCTGTAAACTTGTATTCACCCATGTGAGCGAATAAATGATTTGATTTGATTTGATTACTTTATTATCTCAAAACGGATGGTCGCGACGTGTCAGTCGAATGGAATAGTTAAAACAATCTAAAGTAAACTCTAAATTTAAAGCAATAAGATCTATATTATTAAAATAAACGCTCTAAGATGATAGGCCTTTTATTCCCGCGTTATACTTAAACTAAAGAGGATGGGAAATATGGTAACGTAGCGGATGCGAAAGAGAGGGACCGCGTTGGCTCAATGCTGTAGGTAAGGACACTTGTTCACGTGAAGGAAACACGCCGCATTGTTTGTTTACTTTCGACTCAAGGACGATGCGTTAATGCGCTGCATTAATTATACATAATTATTGATTGATTAACTTGTGGAACTATAAATTATTAGTTTTCGTGGTATTGGTGTGGTGTCTATTTTTTTTGTAAATAGTTAAATGTAAATATGTATTTAAAAAGTGCAATATCAGTGTTTTGTGTAAATATAGATAAGTGAGTTAAAAACATTTTCAAACATTAAAATGTCGGGCAGAAGTGAACTATGGCATCATTATGAAAAAGACGCTAGTAGTGAAAAAGCGATATGTAATGTGTGTAAAGAAAAATTGTCGTACAAGTCAACAACGGCAAACTTAAAAAGTCACTTAAAAAGGAAGCATATTTCGATTTATTCTTCGTTGTCACAGCCTGCAAATACTGAAATACGAGAGCAACCTAATACGGAGACTCCTGTGTCTGAAGTACAAGTCATTCTCAGTACATCAAAAACAAGCCAGCCTATTGGCGAAGGCCTGGATGGCAATCAAAATGCAAAGCGGCAAAAAGTAATGGATACTTACATGAGTAAAAAAATTAGTAAAGACCAAAAAAAACAAATAGATTTAGATTTGCTCGACTTATGTATCGACATATGTATCGACAGCTTTCACCCATTTTCGATTGTTGAGGAAAGGGCGTTTAGAAAATTTTGCAAGTGGATACCTGGATATACACTGCCCACCCGGAAAACGTTATCAAATTCCATTATGCAAGAAGCTTATACAAAATTGCATGACGTGATAAAAGCGCAACTATCCGAAGAAGTAATTAGTATTTGTCTTACTGCAGATCTGTGGACCTCGCTCAAAACGGAGAGCTACATAGCGCTTACCGGTCATTATTTAACTGAAGAGCTAAATTTTAAAACAGTTTTATTAGGTTGCTGCCAGTTTGAAGGGCATCACACTTCAGCAAATATCGCCGCTGAAATTGGTGTATTGGTTGATAAATATGATTTAAGAAATAAGGTCAACTTCATGATAACAGACAATGCCTCCAATGTCGTCAAAGCAGTAAAAGAAGAGTTGAAGTGGAAGCATTTTGGCTGTTATGCGCACAGCCTCAATTTAGTAGTTGAAGACGCCCTGAAATTAGTTCAGCCTCGGATTGACAAAGTTAAGAGGATAGTGACACATGTGAAGAAAAGCAATCTATCCTCAGAAAGATTACAAAAACACCAAGTGCAACAGGGCCAGGAACCGAAGCGACTCGTTCAAGCCGTTGACACTCGGTGAAACTCCAACTATTATATGCTCAAACGGTTTGTAGAATTGGAGGAACCCATTCGGTCCATTTTAGGCTTTGTGGACAGATCATTACCCTGCCTGACGCCTGAAGACTGGACGCTATACCAACAATTATGCCAAATTTTACGACCCTTTGAAGAGATCACTACTTCTATGAGCGGCGAGAAATACATAACGGGAAGTTCAGTTATCATTGTGACCCAATGTTTAACAGAAGCTTGCCAAAAAATTGTTGAGAAGACCGATCTGTTACTAGATGTAAGTGACACAGTTTACTTACTTAAAGCGGGATTAAAAGACAGGTTCAACATGATTGAACAAAGTGGCACATTTGCTCTTGCAACTTTTATGGACCCACGGTTCAAGATGCAAGGGTTCTCGGACCAAAATGAGGCGACCAAAACAAAAGAAAGAGTGCGAAAATTGGTGGCATCATTGATTGCACAAAACGAGACTTCTTCTGCTGCACCGACTACAGTCAACGAAGATATCGGCGACGATTTAAGTCCTTGGAGCATTTTTGACCAAATGGTTGCGAAAAGTACTGCTCCGGGTACACCACTCTCCAAGGCCATAAAAGAGGTAGACATGTACCTATCAGACGAACTTTTGCCAAGAAAGGATCCGGCGGGTAAATTATCTTGTCCTCTCGAATGGTGGAAGAAGCACCAGTATGTGTACCCAAATTTAAAAAAGTTTTCGTCACGCATTGTAATGTCGTCGCCACGTCAGTCCCATGCGAACGCTTGTTTTCTAAAACAGGGCTCATATTGAATCAGAGGCGCACACGACTGACTTCGAGCAAAGTCGAACAAATAATGTTTTTAAACGTAAATATGCCCCAGGATAGGTATGACGAGTATAAAAAGAAACTGTAAAATATGTACATAGACACAAAAAAAGATAATGTATATAAACTGTAAAATACATATGTACATAGACACAAAAAAAGATAATGTATATAAACTGTAAAATATGTACATAGACACAAAAAAAAAACAAAATTAAAAAGATAATGTATATAGCTGTAAATAATAACAATCATGTATATAAAATCAGATGATCTTTTAAATACGCCTGAATATGGATTTTAGTAATGCCTATTCAGCCAGTCCTAAGCCTGGAAAAGTATGAAGGAAAGATCATTTTTTTTAATTCACCAAAATTTTTACATAGATTAATAGTCTTAACTCTAAACCAACGGCTACGTGTCATCTAGTCTAAGTTAATCGTCAGTCTAACGTTTAATACAATGATAATAGTCAACGAGACGACACGTTAACTAGTCGACGAATTTAACTAGTTGATCGACCCGTCCATGAACGAAATTTAACGGTCTAGTTTCGTCGACTGTAAAAACGTCGACGACCCATCCCTAGCCTGATTCTGATCAAACAGTTTAGACACTTTTGATTCCAATTTCTTATTCTGTTATGATGTAAGACCCTTTCGCTGCTCTCTTTCAGTAGTTTTACCTTGTTTTAGCTTTTTTAGTCCTTCACACTGTTCTCCGAGTCGTATTGCACGATTTTGGAAGTTCCAAAGTAGATATAAGAATTCATAGTACATTTTTTTTATACACATGCATTATTATTTATACACATGCATTTTACACAAACATCCTTACCGTGCCCAACTCTTACGAGGCTGGTGCCATGAGAAGGGACCATCACAGTAACTCATCCTCACTCACTACACTACACTTCACACTCAACCACTTTCTCCACACCCCATTATTTTGAGGAGTTTATTTTGATTTATAACAATTGACTATGACTCGGTGACGATTATATTATTATTATTCCAAAATAAGTTACAATAAAAATGGCTAAGTCCGACCTATTTGGCGCCGGCAGCGTCCGGCTAAACTACTACCTTAAGTGCCACATGTGGTAGCCCGTCCCTGTCTCCGGGTCAATTGTATAGAGATTGTATTTCTACAGACGGCTCTCGCTCGCGTTTGAGATAGTTGTACAATAAGTTGCATGTTAGCTGTTAACGTTATTCTCCGTGTATTTTTAAAACAAACTAGTTCACTAAAGACTGTTCGAGTTATTTTCACGTACCCACGCAAAAGATTTTGATTTTACTAATTAATTAATTAATTTTAGATTTTGCACTTAGCAATATATATTAATTGTATAATTAGCTTAAATAATTTGGAATATATGTACTTATTTTGTACTTTATAAGGGAACCGGGGGAGGGCGTTGATGTCTGCGACACAGTATTATTACTACTGCTGACATCATCGTGTTCTAATGTAACCTGATCTATGTATATTATTCTAAAAAAAACTTTATTACGAGTATTATTATTATTGCAAAATTAAATCGCGAACGCTTTTATTTTTTGAAGATATCTTAATAGATAAAAACAAGTTTTTTGTAGTTGTAGTATACCGAGCCGCTATTTATTGGTGCCTGCAGTACCTACTACATGTTTTCCGTCAATCGCACCAACAGCATGAGGGAATCTGGTGCGGAAACCACGCTCTACAGTCAGCCACTCTTCCTCTGTAATCGGCATCTGTAAATTAAGTATATCTAAGTAAATAGGTTACTATATTTATATGATTTTATTTTTCAGGATAACCAAAATCAACAGATTGTAGCTGACTCTAATAGTTCTCAACATGATACAGGTGGTATAAACACTGTTGGCGGAACTGATGCATTAAATCAGGAACAGAACTCCTCGCATGGAATGTTACAACATAGTTCTACGAATCAAGGAACTTCAAACTCACAAAAGATATCGACAACAACGAAGAGGAGGCAGTATAACCCTCCTGTGCTTCAGGAAACAAAAAAAATGGATCAGGCATTCAATATCCTAAAAACCGTATCTCAGCAGCACGTTAATGAAGAAGAGGATGAATGTTGCATTTTCGGAAATCTTATAGCGAAAAAAATGCGTAAATTTCTGAAGATCGCAGAGACCTGATGGTTAAAATAAATGAGTTATTTAACAACGAATACCATGAACATCATATACCAATTTCTTCATCAATGATGTCTTACAAACCATCACCTTCATCACGAATTGAACAAGATGATATCCCCACAAGTAGTGATGTCCCCAGTGGCGGTTTCTTATACAGATACTGATTTGTACTCTATGCTGGTTACATCTCCTACGCAACAGTCTACTGCTAACAATGTGACTATTTATGATGGTCCAGCATCAGAAATTAATAATTTTCTCATCTTTAAAAAAACACACTACTATGTTTACTTGTGTATTTAAATACTGAATAAAGTTGATTTGATTTACCTTTAAAAAAAAGTTCTACCTACTACCTTAACATAATCTCTAAGAACCCTCCCTCCCATAAAGCAGCACAGACTTCTTGAACAATTTTGGAAATAATCAGACTCGATACCTTAAAAAGAAATGTAGGCTCCTATAACTATCTACAGATGCCAGAAAACGCAAAGTTACTGCCAGTCTAACTTTTGCAGGTATACTATCTCTCCATTTGATATCTTTTGAAATTATTGGCCCAAATTTTTGTAACAATAGTTTAAAACCTGTTTATGACTTTCTTCAGAAATTATGGAACTCATTCGAGAGTTCGAATTTCGATTTCGAGGGAATGTTGGCTACATTTCTTGAACTAGCTTCTCCATACTTTCCCTGGAAATGACAATGTTACATTATTAAAAGAACACGATATAAAGCTCTAACTTGATTAATTGGTAGTGGTACTTTGTTCGTTTTTTTGTGAATTGTCAACATCCACCAATGCCTTGTCAGCAATCGTCTATTTTTAATTTTGTTCTTCTGTAGATACAACAGGTGTTGGTAAGCCGCATTCAGATAAATGTAATTATACCTGGAAATTTCAAGTGAAGATGTGCTTAATTTTTGATGGTTTATGGATTATGGTGGAAAACGAAAGCACCGTTCAGAGTGACGTCAGTGTCTTGCGTGCCCTAGCGCGTTTTTGCTTATTCGTAAAGAGCAACCTTATACAATATGTTAGAAACGCAAAGACTGCTTAAGAAGCCTGGAGAAATTTAGCAGATGTCTTTGGAAGACTCCGGATTAATGAGAAGAGTCCTGATGTTGCGACAACTACACAAAACTGAGTTAAACAGTTTCAATAATATGTCAGATTATATCGAAGCTATTTTGACATTAGTGCAGCAGCTGGCTGACGTTGGCAAAGTAATTCACGACAAAAAACTTGCTGAAATACTCTAAAGTGGCTTAACAACGGAGTAAGACCTGCTCGTTTCCAATCTTGGCACCCTCAAAATCACCAAATCAAGAAAAGGAGAAGTCGTGAGTGGTACAGCCTTTGTGTTAAGGAAAGCAACTTTTAAGGGTCGCTGTCACTATTGCAGAGAGTCTGGACACACGAAGAGTAACTAGCAACGCATAGGCGTACCCAGGGGGGGGCAGGGGGGGGCAGCTGCCCCCCCCTGGAAATCGGATGTCTTATATAATATCTGTAGAACAAGAAATAAAATTTTCTTGGCGCTCACAGCAAGCTGCTCGCGCTATTTTAAGGAAGAATATAATTTTTCTACCGCTCGGAGCAAGTTAATCGCACTTTTTCCCTTGCCAAAAATATAAAATTTTCTTGGCGCTCGCAGCAAGCTGCTCGCGCATTTTAATGTAAGTATATTTTAATTTTCTACCTCTCGCAGCATATTAACTGCAGTATTTTCGCTACCAAAAATATAAAATTTTCTCGGGGCTCGCAGCAAGCTGCTCGCGCTATTTTAAGGAAGAATATTATAATTTTTCTACTGCTCGCAGCAAATTAACTGCAGTATTTTCGCTACCAAAAATATTAAATTTTCTCGGGGCGAATATTTCAATAGAAAATAGGGAGAACATTTCAATTTTCTTACGCTATGTGCGAGCCGAAATCAAAGTATGGCGTATCTTTAAATAGGTCCTACCTGCTCAACGTTAGAACATATGGCACATAACACAGGCACACAGTTCAAGTTCAGTAAAAAAAATCTGAATCCGCCCATGCCTGCCCCCCCCCTAGACCAGAAGCTGGGTACGCCTATGTATAGGTTTCCAGCAAAAAGATGAAGGATTTGCTAACAATTATTCACCGGTAGCATGAGCACAGTAGGTACGTAATTTTTTGTCACATGCTGTCAATAATGATTCAAATACAGTATACGTCACATAAAAAGAACGCTGGCGCGTAAGCTGTTTAATTACAATATGGGTTTACACAGAAAAGTGACAAAAATGATATATGGCGTTTATAGTTTTATGAAGAGAGTGGCTGATAATAATACAGTTGATAATTAAAAAATGATTGCATAAAACGGACTGCAATGGCAACAAAATGTTCTGAATCTACAGTGAGGCGAATTGTAAAAGGCGCAAGAGATTTAGAATTTCTTATTGTTTTTCGAAATCCCGGCAAATATAAAAGAAATAAACAAAAACCAATTACAGATATATTAAAAGAGTCATCCACAATTTCCATACCACTGAAAAAGAATTGCCTACTATAAATAAGTTAAATATAAAGACGGCGTTGAAAATAAAAAGACAGACGCGGCCACCAATTCGCAAAAATCCACGCTTTTAGGATGCGTTTGGCTGAAGAATTTAATAGCATCAGTACATTTTGCCATCGGACCCACCAAAGTCTAAGGACTTGCTGGGATAACATAAAACGACAAAGCAAGAGAAAGCCAACTTACGGAAAGAAGTGTTCAAAACGGGTAAGGAAATAAATACTATGCTTCTATATTATTTACATTGACTTCTTATTTACATGAAATCAATAGTTTCTTATATTATCTTATTTGTAATACGTACTTACTAGGTATATTAATACAATAATATTATATTTTTAGGTGGTGGGCTGCCTGCACAAACTACAGCAATAGAAAATAAATCTATTGACAAGATAGTTGAAGCTGTATTGGGTCCTGCGGTGGAAGGAATCCCCAACATACATATATGATAGTGATGAAATAATGAATAATGTGAGTTTCTAAAATCATGTTAATACTAGCTGCGATCAGCTGTTTTACCCACTGTAGGTACCTACCTAGTTCACACAGCACAACACACGGTACATATTTTTTGTAAATTCCGATAATTAAAGCTAAAATAATCTGTGAAGAGCAAAACTGAAGACCTAGGCGAGAAGAGCAACTAAAGGCCGATCTCCCTAGCGACAGTACTGGCGAAGGTGCTTGACAGTTTGCTTAATACACAGCTTGATCGCTATGTAAACTCATATCACATTCCATTCAGTTTTAAACCGGGACTGTCTACCGACTGTCAGGCACTACTCGGAAAGAAGCACGTCGTATACGCATGTTTTCTCGACTTATCGAAGGCGTTTGATCTGGTCAATTACAATATTTTGTGGCTAAAAATTTAATGACATTTCAATGCCAAATGAACACAAAAAAATGTGCCAAATAGTCGGGGGCTTTTTTTAAAATTTAATTTACCTACATGTTTTCATATTTCAGAATGCAATCCAAACAGCCTGAAAGTACAACAAAAAGACAACGACGAATAATAGGGTCAAGAAAATACAAAGATTATTCTGATGAAAAGTGAGAATTAGCAGTTGGTATAAAAATGATTTCAAGTCGATACGCAGAAAAAAGATTTAGATTCCCACGACGAACGATCTTACACAAAATCAATAAAGTTCACATGAATCCAATTGATGCACAAAAAACTCTCTAACGATCCAACGAAAAAGAAAAACTTGTGAATGTTTTGATGTCATCGGCCGATTATGGAAGTCCCATGAATATGGAAGTCCTAAAAATGGATGTCAAAATCCTTGTGTACAAATATCTGGGAAAAAATGCAAGAGATATGTTAAATGACCAAATACCAAGTGACACTTAGGTGGATGGATTTTTAAATAGACATCACTTAAAATTATCAATGAGAGCTACCCAAAACATTAAAAAAAACCGAGCTCAGAAGGGGTTAGACGAAATGGAACAATATTTTAACAATCTACGTGAAACTTTGAAAGATATACATATACCACCAACCAATATTTTGAATTATTATGAGACTAACCTAGCGGATAATCCCGAAACGTCAAAATGTGTCTTCAGTAGAGGCGTTTAACATCCTGAGCGCACCTTCAGCAATTAAAAAAAATTTTTTTTTTAGTTAGCATTCAATTGCACCGCTCATCGAGTAACCGGCGCGGCGTTTCACCACTCACCCTCTTGACACGACGACAACATTGTATCAATCATAAATTATCAATAAATCATTCTTAATATTATTTTTATAATTAAATTAGGAATTACCAGCCGTCCCACTGATTTCTTGAATGTAATTTAAGAATATTCATTGTAATAAGTTAGCGCTAGTACTTTTGAATGAGCGCGCGAAAAGATGGCGACTTTCGGCCATATTGAACAAGGAAAATTCAAAGTGCTCGTGCGAAACAATTTTTCCGATTTTTGGCGTGACCAGTTCGAAAAATCTGGTGAGTGTATTAATTTTTAATAAATGATATTATTTTTAATCATAAGCAAAGTGAAAGTATTAATTTTATACTGTTTAATAATAATAATATTTTCCTAATGGGACGGAAGTGGCAGGTGCCGTAGTCCTAGCAATAGCCTCATTAACCATCCATTTAGAATGCAGATCCATAGCCTAGTTCAAATAGTTTCCATTAATTAGCAATAGTCCCGTCACTTGGCGGAGACTATCTTTGAGCCCATTTTCTATGGATGGACTCACAGACAGACTCCAATAAGTGTCACCCATTACATTTATATTAAAAGCTCAAAAGGGCCTCTGCGCGTTGGACTTTTTGTCTCCGTGCACGCCTATAAAAAGGCCCGGGCTTAGCCCGTGTTTAAGAGCGACATAATAATATTGATTAATAGCCCCGCAGGGCAGCTCATGGCGAGCAGTTGGGGAGTAGCGACCCCACGGACCCGAGCACCGCAGGGCAGCTTATGGCGAGCTGTTGGGGAGTAGCGACCCCACGGACCCGAGTGCTCCCGGGGGAGGATTCTGTTCCTCATCTCCGGCTTGCCTTCGCTGGCTGGCCGGAGTGAACACTAACGAGGAACAGTCCCCCACCTCTGTGCTTGCCTTTATTGGCCGGCCAGAGTGGAGTCGCGAGAGCTTTTCGCTCGGAGGGAGGATGTGAAGCATAAGTGGCGAGTTGGCCTACGTGTTTAAAGTCCAGGGACACCTCTCCCCCTCCATCCACTTACACCAACGTTGCCCTTCTCGTCTCAAAAGTTACGTCAAAAGGCCCGGGCTTAGCCCGTGTTTAAGAGCGACATAATATTGAGAATTACATAGTGCAGTGTTTCATTGCTTGCCATGAGTGATCCCGGAGGAGGAAATAGAGCTCTTTCTGAATACCTCGATGTGGAAAATGCTCCGTTATATATATTTCTTTGTGTCCCTTTCGAACGTTAAAACATAAAAATATGTTTGTCCCTCTCGTTTGATATTGTACACTGTATTTGAGCGTCAGTTTTGCGACCAGAGAATTATTAATAAAAGTTTCAAAATAAAATGTTTCAATGGGTGTTGTTGGCGACAGAAAAAATAATAACGGCGGCCAAATAGACTGCTAGAGAGTTCTAAGTTTAATCTACGATAAGTATTTGTTATTGTAAATATTAAAGCCCAGAAAATTCTATACGGTTCGCGAAAATTCGAGATTTTTCCCGAAAGTTCTAGAAGCTTTTAACAAAGCTAGAAAGACCAACGGACCAAGACCAACGTCAAGACCTAACGGTCTTTAGAACAATTGAGAAAGTCCTAGATGTATCTCCAAGTTTCTAAAAGCTTTCGGTACCTAGGTAGCGAACGTGTATTCAGAATGTTCTACATATTCATAGACGCGAACGTATGTATACTTGTGCCGCGACGATTGTAGAAGGTTCTTTGTCGAATGTAGTCGAACAATAAGATAGAGATAGACAGTCGTAAGAAAAAGACAGGTAGGTAGAGGTTCAACTGGTATAAAAGCGGTCGTAGGTCGCCGAACCGTAATGAACCGATCTGGTACCCTTTCCCCACTCTCTTATAAAGGGAGTGAGAAGATAACCAAGAACACGAACCGTAAGTAGTTTTATATTTTAATCAGTAAGCGCAAGTTCAATTAAGATTTCAAAGTAATTGTGAACTATTGTGCTTTCGTGAATAAATCAAGTAGTAAGTGAAAAGTAACTTTTTCTTTTTCAGAGAATCTACCTCCAGAATCTCTGTGTGTGTTCATGGTGTTCTTCAGTGAGATAGGATAGTAAGTGAGTGTTTCCTTGGATAGCTTGAGCCTAGCGGCACAGCAGGGGCTGAGACACACCGCTTTCGTTTGCTGTTGCGATTGAGGTGATCCCTACACCAGGGCTATCTTTGAGCTCACAAGTATGGCAATCCATACCGGCCCTCAAGTACTCGCATAGGGGGTGTGTTGCCCTGCGGTCCCAACCGAAAGGCGTGCCGCGCTAATCAGGTGTCAACATGCTGGTCATTTGAATTGTCAAAAAATAATACAAAATTAATATTTTTTGTCGATTTAATTTAAAATTCACGTTTTAAAAGAAACCTTGTACATCAGAGATGCCTATTATAGTAATACTTGTCTGTTTTTTAAACATTATTTGGTATTTTGAATAATATTGCTTGTATTTTTTAATATGTAACTTAATTCTATGACATTAAGCTTCATTTTTTGTGGCGATTCTATGGTCGAGAACTGACTGAAAAGAGAGTCGTAAACTGGCTGCAAGTGTCCGTGAAGTAAAGGACCACAAACACTGTCAATCTTTCTTCCGCAGATATCGACAACCGAAAATTAGTATTTGCCACAGAATGAAATAATGAACGGATGGGAATAGATCACACGTCATAGACAAAAAGACTCGGATATTAACAAGTTTAAAGCTTATATGAAGAGGCAATGGCATAGAAAATATGTATACCAATATTGAATGCTTTCGGAGAAAAACACAGGACTATAAACTTCTTTGAAATCTTGGCATCATCAATTGAATTGTGCTGTAAGAAAAAAACGACCTCATTTATACATCCGTCAGAGACATGCTGCTAATAATACGATTTCCAAAAAAAGGCAAGAAAAATATATTTAAAATGATGAATTTATGCAGAATGCTCAAATTTAACTAATAAATAGGGATTTTTCAGTTGGACATTTCCTTGAAATAGTGCGGAGTTAAATAGTTAACCCTACAGCTAATTTCCGAACGCATTTTTTGGCGACGCTTTTTCAGTTCTCGTGAGTAGCAAGAGCAGAGCTACACTATTAGAAGAAAACAGGTCCTCCGCGGGGTTGTCAAAACTATAATATGACGAATTTATGGAATTACTCTGACCAAGAGTTCCATAGTTTGATACTATGGAATTGCAACAAAAGCTCATACTGGAAAATCATCCTCTACCATCCACCTAAAATAAACCTCAACAGATTTAATGAAAATCATTCTGAGTGGACTAACTTCAACATCATATTCAGAAGACTCATTCATGAAAATCAGCGACTATCAAATGTCCATAAAATGTACTATCTTATAGGCGTTCTAGATAAAGAGTTCATTTCATAATTTAAAAAAAAGAGTTGCAAAGTTGCCCAAACATTTAAAAGTATGCTCAATAATATTCGATGAAATGGCCAAGCATGTCATATATAACAAAAAAAAATACCACATTATGGGATTTGTCGAAATAAGGTATGATGGTGGATTTTTTGAAGTCGGTGAAAATAAAATATATCCTATATACGATTTACCTTATGAAAGGAATACGAAATAACCTGTTAACAAAGGATTATTTATTATTTATTTAATTATTCAGCACAACGCTAGGACTAACTTAATGCTAAAGTAGCATTTTCTACCAGTTGTCCTGTAACTGGAGAAAAACGTACTGGACAATGGGAGGAGTGCAGACAGAGTTATGGAAATGAAGCAATCTTAAAATTAACATACCATTACAAATTAAGCACTACTACTACTACAAGCTATACTAGATACGAATTACAGAAGCTTTACTTATATATAAAATTAACAATAATAAAAATATATAATATTATGTACTTACATAAAAATAAGATATACATAGGTACTATATTAACGACATAATGTGATATGATTTGGTGTATATTATGGATAATAAAGAAAGGAAAGCATGTTAGGCCCATATTCAAGAGATGGTAACAAAACCACCTACATTTGAGGGGACACCAGTCCGGATGGGTCATAAACTGACTGCGAAACATGTCCCCCCAAATCTCATGCCCAAGATGAAAGTAAAAACCTGCACACAAGTTTCCAGTGCCAGTGCTGAAAAAGCAATGGGATTTATGTCAGGTAAGTTGATACTAATTTATTAAAATTAGTATTGAAAATTATTTTTAGGGACGCTGTCTGTCTGTCTGTCATCAGGCATCTCATAAATCGTGATAGTTATCAGATGAAATTTTCATCGACGATTATGTTATAATATTAAACAAATAGTTATAATATTTATGTAGTGAATATTATAATGTCTGACTTATGTATACTAAACCAATTTTGCAAACGCAACGTAGGACGTTCACCCACAAACAACATTATAAAGGTCGCCGGAAGACGCTAAATGCAGGTTGCTTCCAACCGCTACATATGAAAGTCCAAAGGGGAGGCCTATGTTCAGCAGTGGACGTCTTACGGCTGAGATGATGATTATATAGTTTAAAATTATTGTGACAGTTTGAACTCACTAAGACTATTATTTGAATAAAAATGTTGTTGATGTTGAAGCATGTTTACCTAGAAGTTATCTGTCTCAAACAATATTATAATAATATAAATATATAATATAAATTCAAGCTTGTTGTTTTCTTTTTTCAGAAAATGGGTTTTCTGCCTCCAGAAGCTAGTAAAGACACGGCAAAAGTGCTTCTATTTTTCGACAAATTATTTGATTCGGTAAATGGAAATTTTAGCTTACCAATTAGAGGCAAAAATTACAGGAGTGCTGTCACAAAAAAAAATCCCCCCATACAAAGCTTTGGCATAAAAGTGAAAACATTTTAAAATCCATGAAATTTTTGGATAAAAAAGGCAAAAAGGGTTTAGTTCCTATAAAAACTATAGAAGGATTTCAAAGAATTGTGAAATATTTAAAACATCTTGGTTTAAATTCATTATTGTTGAGAAATTTTAATCAAGACCCTTTAGAATTCTTTTTTTAGCTCAATAAGAGCACATGGTATTCGAAATATAATGCCCACAGTGATGAACTTTGTCCAAAGTTACACAACAAGGCTCTGTTAATGAATAATAAAGAATCAAACGAACTTACCTCAAGTGAAGTTTGATGTCTAATTATACGAGCGTCTTGACCGAAGATGATTACAGATTACAAGCAGCAGCACGCCAGATGACGCTGACCAAATCACACTTTTAGAGCTAGATGTTAAAAAATAAAATCGATTTCTTACTATCGATATTATATATCGACTACCCCGCCCTATTTTTTCCTGTCGTTCTTCCAACAACAAAATGGGGAAAAGAAAGCGATCAGCGAAGGATGATAGTGATATCGTGGACAAGGTGTGGAAAAAAGTAAAGAAATTAGTAAAAACGAAGCGGAAAAGAATTTTGTCATCGTCGTCGTCCGACTCACCCACACCCACAGGCGATCGGTTGCCGACGCCTGCGCATCAAGATCATCAACATGCGAGTGATCCAGAAATACAAGGTAAATCCTTCCTTATTTCGTAGTGAATATTTCGTAACATTTATTATGTAACGACTAATTATTTTTCTAAACTTGCCCGGTTTTACTTTCCCGACGTATATCGTGTGTGGAAATATGTGTCCCGACATTTATTGTGTGTGGATAGCACTGATGTATGCACTGATGTATTTATTATAATATATCTAAAACCCTACGTCTTTACAGACGAGGTCCCGCTCGAGGCTTCAAGAGAAGATGTTCAAGTGGTCGATAAAGGTGAATTAGATCCCGATATCCTACAACTATTGGGCTCAGACCCGACACAAGACAAATCTTACGGTGATAACCCGCATAAAGATTTAGCTACTCGATGGAAACATATCCTACTCAACGGTTTATCTAAAGAAGAAAAAGTTGAGCTCCTCAAACATTATCTGCCAGCTGAAAATTGTGCACATAAGAAGGCACCTACACCAAATCCAGAAATAAAGTCTGCACTCTCCGATATAAATATAAAGAGGGTTCTTTTAGTGAACTAAAACCGAATTAAATGTCCAGCGTGATTTCGGCGATCGGCAAAGCCTTGAACTTAGTTTTATCGAACAATAACACCTCACAAGAGGTCATAAAGACTTTGAGTTACGCAGGACGACTACTGTGCGACACGCACCACAGAGAGTCCATATTGTGAGAAAGACCCAGATGCCTGCAGTCATTAAAATATTTTTTAACAGATGACACTGCTAGGGAAGGAAATACTGCAACTACCGAAATCGATGAAAATCATTTATTCATTGAAGACATAAATACAGATGATATAAACAGTTATACTCCGGCCAATAAAGAAAAGTGTGCCGCGATTAGGGTTACCATCTGACCGGATAAATCCGGTCTAGACCGGATTTTAAGAGTATAAACCGGACTCCGCCCGGATTTCATTCGAGACCGGATTTTTCGTCAAGCCAATAAATAAAAGGCGGCGCCCGCGGGCCGCGCGGTGTGATATGCAGCGCGCGCTAAATTAAAACAATGAAGTGATTATGCATGTAGTCTGTGCATGCGGGGGTTCCCGCGGCGGGGTTGCGAGCGCGGGCGGGTGGAGAGATCGAGTGAACAGTATACTTTACTCTTTGCTCTGTTCGTTCATTACCGATTTACCGTGATTGTCTTTATTGCGTGCGTGGTGCGTGCGTTGCGTCAAATCGATAATTACAATGGCCTCTTCTAGTAAAAAACGCTGTAAATTCACTGATATATTAAAATCAAAATACCCTTCGTTTATCGAAGGACGAAACGAACAAGAAGTTAAGTGTACAATTTGTGATTCCTTCGTGTCTATTGGTTACAAAGGTGCTGCTGACATAGAAAAACACATAAATACTGAAAAGCACAAAAAACAAAACAGATTGTGCGCATCGACAAGTAAGTTGGACAGTTTTGTATCTAAGCAAGGTAACAATAAAAATAGCGCAGTTGATGCTACTCTTGCATTTCACGTGATAAAACACCACCAATCTTATAAAAGCATGGACTGCACTTCGCCATTATTGAAAAAACTGTTTTTTGATTCGGAATTGGCCAGAAACTTAGCTTGTGCGAGGACAAAAACTGAGGCAATTATTACGAATGTCATTGCTCCATATTCTGTTGAAATGCTTCTACAGAAACTTCAAGATATTGTATTTTTGGGACTATCGACTGATGCCAGCAATCACAACGCTGAGAAAATATTTCCTATAATTATTCAATACTTTGATTGGAAGACCGGGATGCAGAGTAAATTGCTGGAGTTATCAGCGTTGGCAAACGAAACATCGATGACCATCGCCAATCATTTACTGACGACGCTTGAAAAGTATAATTTAAAACAGAAATGTGTGTCTTTCACTGGCGATAACGCTAATGTTAATTTTGGAGGTGTTGCTAGAAATGTGGGTAACAATGTAATTTCACATTTGAATGAAAACTTAGATCAAGAAGTTGTGGGTGTCGGCTGTCCAGCTCATATTCTTCATAATGCAATACGTCATGCTACAGATTTGTTGGAATTCGACGTAGAATCTTTAGTGATGAAAATTTTCAATCATTTTTCAGTTTATACTGTACGAACTGAAAATCTTAAAGAACTATGCAATTACGTTGAAATAAACTATGAAAAATTGCTGTATCACAGCAAGACGAGGTGGCTCAGCCTTTTTCCGGCTATCGAAAGGATCCTTAAATTATATGTGGCTTTGAAAGAATACTTTTTAACAACAGATAAATCTCCAGTTCTGATCAAAAGGTTTTTTGAGAGTGATACTAGCGAAATATATTTATTCTATCTTCATTCATTGATGGCTGTATTTCATTCGAGAATCGCTTCACTTGAAAAGGAAAAAAACTCAATCGCCGAAGTGCTTTGTACATTGAAGGGAACGACAGAGTCGCTAAGTCAAAGGATCGAACATAATTTCGTCCCATTAAAAGTACGAGACCTATTTGAAAAAAATGAAATTAACGAAGACGAACGCAACAAGATTAATACCGAAATAAAAGCCATGTATCAAGAATGTATAAACTACATAAACATTTGGATAAAACCTTTGGACTCTTTTAAATGCTTTGAATGGTTAGTGTTAAAGAATAATCAGTTACAATATGACGAAATTACAGACTCGATTTTATTTTTAAGAAACAAAGGCATCTCTATTGACGATGTCCAGATATTTGAAGAATTTTGTCTGTTAAAAAATTTTCTCAACTCGAAAACATCTGAATTTTATGAGGAACATGCTGAAAGAAAATGGGTAATTTTCTTTGAAACATGCAACGACAGCACTCGATTTGCCGAATTACTGAAGATTTGTCAGTACTTTTTTAGTATCATGCCACATAACGTAAACGTCGAAAGGGTTTTCTCACTCATGACTTCACAGTGGACGAAGGAAAGGAACAGATTGTCTGTCGAGTCAATAAGAGCAATATTACTCACACAGTATAACTTTAAACATCTGACATGTGAAGAATTTTATAGTGAAATTTCTACAAAATCAGAGTTTTTGAAAGCTGTTGCTAGTGGACAGAAATATAAGTACAAATAATATTGTAATAGCGGTTAATAAAACGTAGTTATAGTCTATTGAGTTTTATTTTCGTGCATAGACCGGATTTTTTTACAGATATCAGGATTTTGTAACACTTGAAACCGGCTTTTCGATTTACAGCCCTGGTAACCCTAGCCGCGATTGCATACTGTAGTGGTTGGATAGCACAGTCATTAAGAAAAGTGTATAAAAACTGTGCCAGATGTCAAAATGATTCAGAAAGTAAAGATCTGGAAGAGTTTCATTCTTTCATTAAAGAAAAAGAATATGAAAATAATAAAAAATGGCTGTGCTACCCAACCCGAGATCTATTCGATTTCTTTTTGCTAACCAAAAATATTATTGATTTGATTTTATCATCATTTCCACACAAAAACAATTTGATTAATTATATAAAAGCTATTATTACCACAAATCTACAGTTTGATTTTATGAAATGCCACAACCACAGAGGTAAAATTATGAATACAAAAAAGTACCTTGTTCTTTATAAACATTTGGTGCAAAGAAATAAATAATATAATTAACGGAAATATCATACATTGGGACAAGAATGATCCAATCAAAAACGCAGCCAATGAATATTTCCTTGAACATAAAAAAACCCAAAAAAAATTAATTCTAAAAGCAAAAGTAACATAATAACGGCTCCCAACGGCTTATCTACTACTTTGTATCTTATACCAATATTTGTTATGTACTTAGTCTGGCCATAAATACTGTTACAATTAAAAATAAACAAAATATTACATTTGAATTTGGAATCTGTCACTTGTATTTGATTGTTCATTGAGTTTTCTCATTTTGGCGCCAATACATTGTTTATTATTTTGCGATATTAAAAGATCGGGACTAGACGACGGCCAATCTTCAGCTCTAATGAAGTCTGAAACGTAATTAGAGCTGAAGATTGGCCGTCGTCTAGTCCCGATCTTAATCCGCTGGATTATGATTTATGGTCAGTTTTAGAGAGTATGGCTTGCTCTAAGCGCCATGATATATAAGTACTTACAGAAAATATACAACTATTTGAATGACAAACAGTACGCTATAGGGCTGTTCCTTGATATGACTAAAGCATATGATAAAGTGTCGCATTCCATTCTTTTAGATAAACTTTATAACGCAGGCATTCGAGGCACGGCATATAACTGGCTCAAATCGTACCTACAAGATAGGAAACAGTACGTAGAAATCGAGTTTTTTGATAAAAAATCAAACTTAGTGCAAAATATATCCTCCGACATAATAGTTGTAAATAATTCCATCCCTCAAGGTAGCGTAATTGGATGTATCCTATTTTTAGTATACATAAACGACTTGCCAAAGGCTGTAGATACGTCATGCGTTCTTTTTGCAGACGACGTTTCCCTCCTTTTCAAAACTACCAAAAACATAGATTACCTTACTATCCAAAATACTTTCAATAACACTAAATTATGGCTACAAAATCACAATCTTGAAATAAACTTAAATAAAACGAAAATCTTACAATTTAGAACTCATCAAAGAATACCACTAAATTTAAATAACTTAAGCAACATGCTTAATATAGAAGAAAAAACAGAATTTACATTGTTAGGCCTCACAATAGATACCAACCTAAACTGGAAACAACATTTAAATAACTTAAAATCAAAACTATCAAAATTCATTTATGCACTTGGAGTTCTTAAATACAACACTAATTATGAAACTGCCCTATCAGCTTACTACGCATACGCATACGCGTGGTTTAATTACGGTATAGTATTGTGGGGGGCGAGTACCGACTTCACAGACATTTTTATCCTACAAAAAAAGTGTTTAAGAATTTTAGTAGGTATCACCCAGAGGGAAAGCTGCAGGCCGCACTTTTTAGACAAACAAATTTTGACCCTTCCAGGATTATATATACTACAAATATGCATTTTTGTTAGGAAACATAAAACCCTATTTAAAACATTTGCAGAAGTTAACCCTGGTTATAACAGAAGAAATAAAAATATGCTGGTATTACCCAAGTCCAAACTGCAGATAATGGACAAAAGTCCACATAGTAGATGCATAAAAATATATAATAAATTACCTAAGTTCATTAAAGATATAGATAATGAATATAAATTCAACAAAATACTAAAGCAAACCTTATTAAATAAATGCTACTATTCAGTGGAACAATACATGACAGATAAAAATGTTTCACCTTCGCAAATTACCACACAATAATTATTGTAAGTCAAATACCTGCTTATACTACTATACAGTCTGTAAAATTGAATAAAATATTGAAATAATTGAAATGAATAAGACTGACATTATCAAGTATTATTATTATTTAAATATTATTATTATTTAATTTAATTTAATTCAATTATAATTTTAATTCATATGACATGAAATTATTGCAAATTATTATTTATTTATTTTTTCTATATTATTTATTCATTTCATTTACTCCCGTAATATTGACTTATTATTATATTCTATAGGATTACTGAAATAATGTTTAATGTTTAATGTTGAATAAATACCGGGGTTATTTTACCGGGGGTAGACTTCCTTTGCAGGAGGTCGTCTAGGTGGGTACCCCAACAGTGCCAGTTATTCTACCGCCTGAGCAGTGATGTGAAACATTACTGTGCTCCGGTAGGAGGGCACTGTAGCTAGTGAAATTACTGGGCTAAAGAGTCTTAACATCTTATGACTCTTGAGTGAGAAGCGTTGGTGCAGTGCTCCTAGAATTTCACATAATTGTGAAATCCTAGGTAACACTGTACTGATTATGGGCAGCCGTTATCTTTTAACATCAGGAGAGCGTCTTGCTCGTCTTCTACTTCATCACATAAAAAAAAAAAAAAAAAAAAAAAAAAAAAAGATAAAATTGCATGCTCGCACACAACAAGCGCCCTAACAGGGTATGTGGAGGACTAAGTGACCTAATTAAGACCTAATTTTGTACCTACATGTGTTGTTAAATAAATAAATAAATAAAATAATTTAGAGTCCCTAAAACAATCCATACGATTGGCAGTGAAGAATTTCCCTATGGAAAGAGTGCGTGCTTCTATTGATAACTGGCCTCAACGTTTAAAGGACTGTATTGCAGTCAATGGAGACCATTTCGAATAAGCTTTTTATACTTGGAGCTGTTTTATATTTATGTTTTAAACTAACACACTGTAAAAGTAATAAATGTTATTTGCAATAGAAAAAAAATATTTTTTCTTAGTTTCAGTATTTATGGCAAGACTAGGTATAATTTGTAATTCTCAGTGTCCGTCTTAATTATATATAATAGTAGTTCATTATATATTTTAACAATTTTTCTCTTTAAATTATGTATCTATTTATTTTGTCGCTATATATTAGTGGAAACCTCTCAGTTTCTGAGAGGTTCTTAACATTTAACTATAATTATAAGAAGTGATAGGTCTAAACAAGCGGCTGTATTTGGCGAGTGTGCTGCTTCATTTTTGTACTAGCACTATCGCGCGTCTTCAGCACAGTGCACCACCGCCTTCAAGGACGCGGTGTGCATGAGCTTTATAACAGCGGAACCTTGTTCGGCGCGGCGTTGCGAGGCCCGGAGACTGCGCTGTGGGCTTTCGACGGCTGTTGACAACGTTGACATTGTCAATAAAATTTTTGGATGTTTTTCTATTTTTGTATATTTTTTATTGTAATAGTAGCTATGAGTGCCCTGGCTTCGTGCACAAAATGTCCCTACTGCCCAGGGTCTTCCCGAGCATTTAGTAATCATGGTCTCAAAGTCGGCCACAAACATAAAGGTGAGCGATGTTCTGTGAAATACGCTTCAATAGAGGGGCCATATTTTTTCGTACCAATCGCCGTGGAGACCATGGGTAGTAGGTGTTCAAAGGCAATAGAACTCTTTGACTCAGGGTCGTGCCTGGTGCAAAGAATGTCCATCGCCAAACAACGCGGAAACGCTACAAGTGTTATGGGCACCTTTCCACCGGGAACGCCCTGGAGCGGTATTTTTGACATTTAAATTTACTTTATATAAATATTTACCAATTTAGATTAGATATAAGTTTTAGTTATAGGTTTATATACAACTAGTAGTAGTTTATAGTTAATTTAATAAAATATACAACTTTATCAATACCTATCGATAGATATAAATACAATTTGTAATGTTTCGGAATCGCTACGCTTTGCGCGGCGCTAGTAGTAGCGTCCCAAAAAATTGCTAGAGGGCTATCTATAGTATACTCTTATCTATGGTACAGTCTGTTAAATATAGCTTGATCCATGTGACAGGTAGTGAGTGATATTTTTTAGGGATGGGGTATTGTTGAAACAAAGACGAATAAGAGGGAAAAAACGATTGTAATAATTCAGAATGTTGA
This sequence comes from Hemithea aestivaria, assembly GCA_947507615.1. Lineage (NCBI taxonomy): Eukaryota > Metazoa > Arthropoda > Insecta > Lepidoptera > Geometridae > Hemithea > Hemithea aestivaria. The sequence continues at coordinate 12,641,298 of OX382342.1, forward strand.
CAAGGCAAGATATATAGTGAATACCTAGTGTTTATTTTAATATAATGTCGCTCTTAAACACGGGCTAAACCCGGGCCTTATTATAGGCGTGCAAAGAGTACAACTTGCCGAGGCCTTTTTGAGCTTTTAATTTAAATATAATGGGTTATTTATATTATTAATGGAAACTACTTATAAATACTAGATAAATTATGAAGACAGCTATAAAAATAAATACAACGCGCACATAAGTGCACTGCGCACGTTTAAAAAAATTAACGCACCGATGTCGCCGCGATATTTCTTAGAATAAGCCGGCAGTGATTGACTGACCGTGAAAAGGGTGCTTACAACGCTGGCGACCGCTGACATCACACGCGAACCACAACAAGGACAACCGACTCGGCTAACTTGGCTCACGCGCATCATATTTCGCCATATTTCATACATCGGGTAAAAGTGATAAGTTTTACGACTCTTTTCGACGCCATGTTACGGCCCGTCCGCTCGCGCATCGCTCGGTTCTTCAAGACAAGACCACACTCCGGACGACGGGATCTCACAGGGCAAGGGGAGTTTCTTTCTTCCCTACTTTCTCGATCTTTCCGATCGATCTCAATTTGCAATTACCTATTAAATTTCAGATTCATATTTTTTCAACATTTATACATCGCATCGCTCCAAATGCGGAAAACGCTTGTGAATTTGCGTCACCATTTTTGACATATATATGAGGAAGAAAGAATACTCGTGAGATGGATAACCTTTATGACTGAAAAGCAGTTCCCTGTCACCAAAGAACAATTGCTTGATAGTGTCCAAAAAAATATATCTGAGAAAAATCTAGATTCCTGTCCGCAACAAACAATCGGCCTGGTTTTTTTTGTGTTTTTTTTTTTATATGAGATAGGCCTACGTTTGACCACATCCCACCTGATGGAAAGTGAAAATGCGGTCGACGATGGATCACGTAAGATGCCTAGAAAGGTACCTATTCACTCGTGCTTTGTTGTGTGGTATGATTCGTATTTAAGAAGGCGTCGAGACCTTTCTGAACGTACAATCCAAAATTTAAGTAAAGCGAGAGAGGTCACCGAAGATGATATACTACGTTCGTTTGAAGTAATTAAAGGTTGCCTTGAAAATAAAGGCTTGCTTGAAGTTATAAACGAGCCTAAAAGAATCTTTAATGCTGACGAAAGCGCATTCTATTGATTATAATTCATTAGATGTCACTGTCCTTTTGTAGTACTTTCAGGTGTTCCCTTTTTTGAAGCTTATATCTAAATTACTTTCACACATGTGGCCGTTCCATCATATAGTATATATCGATCCCATATTTATTTAATTTATAATATAGTATACACACAGATCTTATAATTATTATATCTTATTATTAGTTTATAATATTCAACATACATTATACATATGACTTAAACATAATATATTTAATATTATTATTACAGAATTGTACACATAAAATTCGCTTTCGAATATACTGTACGCCGCTCGTGGCTTTGCGCATACGCTTAATTTCGCCGCTTTATTTACTCTGTGTTTTCTGTTCTTCATTCTTTCTCTTGTATATATGCTGAGACTTTCTCTTCTGCTGTGTCGTCAATAAACTGTCTGTCCTGTTACTCGTGCCTTCTTATTTTTTGTTGGAGTGGATTACCACCGAATAGTTAACGGTGAGCATTAGCCCTACACCACCTATGTACATACACATCCCACATCATTTTAGCATACGTTCACTGTAGATTCTCACTGGTTTTGATTAATTTACTTAACCTTCTTTTTTATCTGTGGCAACAATGCTTTGGTTCATTCATTTTGCGTGGTCCGTAGACCCTTGTTAATTTCGTTAGAAACAATATGTCAATAAACGTACATACACAGTTTGACTCACGTGATTTTTGACCGGGAAATCATGTTAGTGCTGTCATATACATATACCTTGAAGTGCCCAGCAGTTTTCCTTGCTAAAAGTATTCTATGTGCACACACACACAAACACCACTGAATTACTTTTTAGAACCATTCCACCATACTCGTACAAACCGAGCTAGACGAGCCCTCGAGTGAGGAAACCGACCCACTACCTCCACATTCACCACGGCCTCAAAGGATGCGTAGGGCCCTCCCTACCCTCGAACAATAACCCACTAACTACACATGCATGGCCACAAAGGATGCGTAGGGCCTTACCTTTAAACGACTTTCTCCAAGCTCAATTAGAGCTTAATGCTGAACAATTTGATAGGGGTAAAGTGTTACTAATATTATAAAAAGGCAAGGGGCACTAAGCGCCGTTCTTCCTTTAGTGCCGGTCGCCGGAAAACAAAATTTTAAACGGGTGGGGATAAATAGCTTCTGAAAGCCCTGATGATGAAAAAAGCAAAAAGTTTCGACTGTATGTGATTAGGCAGTGGATAAAAAAACAATGAGTTTCGAAAAATATGTTGTTTGATGCCATCGCACCACCAATTTTTTAGTGGGCTGGCACAACGCTTTGAACAAAGCTAGGAAAAAAAACAGACATTTTAACGGTTTTAAATATATTAAAGAAAAATTCTGATTTCTACCCCGTAATTACAATACAGAACCAAAATCAGTTAATATTATTAACAAATACTCGCAAAACATCAAAAATTTTGAAGGACCAATATGTACAGAACTGCCAACAACAGTTTTTGCCTGGCGACAAAATATTGAAAGAAATAAATTTGACCGACTAGATTGGTATTATAACGAATAGTATGTGTTATGTGTATGTGTGCTGTCATTTTGATTTTGACGTATCGTGAGTTTTCATTTCTGCTTTTGCATTTTGCGCACTAAGGCAAAGTTGTTTCAGTTTCGATTAGGTATTTTTCCTAAAATCTTAAAATTTTCATGTGTCTGGTGGTTTATCTTGCCAGGAATCATTAACAAAAGTACTGCTTGCGTGACTTGTGTAGAGTGTGGATTCGGACGACAAAGACGTCATTTCCATTTTAATTATTTTAAATTTAAAAAGTACACTCACAACTGCAAACAGAAGGATAAGGCGTCACTTTCGAGTGAGACCCTATTAACAGCGCCGAAAATTTAATATATACCAAGAATTAAAAATAGAAGATAGATTTGGTTAAGGGAACTTTTTTCGTTGTTCTGTGAGATAGATTAAGTATATATTGCATGGTGAGTCCTTCACGGGATATTACCATAATAATATTATAGGTCACGAGTTCAACGAGGCCGTCAAACATATGCACCGAGAGGACGAGGCTGAGCAAACAGCTATTCTCAGACATCGACATTTACACAAATGCAAACCGCAGCGAATAACTTTAATAGGTTATCAAGGCCCAGGCATGTATCACGGACCTAGACAATAATAGAGTGCGGTTCGTGACAGAAGAAGGTACATCAGTGGCGTAGCTAAGGGGGGGCGGCGGGGGCGGCCCGCCCCGGGTGTCACCCGTTTAGGGGTGACACCCGAGCCCGACTATGACCATCAGTTATAGTTCTTTCTATTTATAAAAAATCGTAAATCTGCGGCAGAGAGCATAACCGCCACTAATAAAATTATCTAGGTAACTATAATATCGTACCACGAACATAATAATTGATATTAAAAAAAAACAATGTGCACAGTGTCAATCGATCAGGGATTCCCCCAAAATTTAATACCCCGTTCGCGCATAACCAACGCTAGTCAGGGGATTCCCTCGATATAGCGCTCGTCACTTGTATTGTGGATTGGGCTTCTTTTGTTTCCGACCGCATTCATTTCAATATTCGCTTACGTGAACGTGTGAAAGTCTAGTGCAAAGTGTTTGTTAATTATTAGATATTATAAACAACATCTTTTGTATAAAAGTCGATTCTTGAAGAAAATAAACAAGGTAAGTGAATTATTTTTGTTATTACAGGTAATACTTACATTTTTTATCCATTTAGTTTCTAATAGCAGTATCTCAGATTATTTTGAAAAACCCTTCAATTTTATTCTCTTTTAATTACTGTGTATTTTAAACTATATTATTGAGACGTCCTAAATGATAAATAGGTACCTAAAGAAGTAAGAAGGTATTTCAGACGGATTGCAATAATATTTTTTTGTTTAGCCTGGGCAAGTATTACTTATCTACTAAAGGTATTTATTTATTAAAATAGGTTTTAAAGACTTTGCTGGTGTAAAAAGATTTTACTTATATTTCTACACGTTTTACGATATTACTTTAGGTAATAATGTTTAATTGTAAATAATATTCTTATCTATTATTAACTTACTTAATATTTTTCTATCTAATAGCAATGGGATTTGTTTACAAAAACGGAATACATTAAGTTTAGATTTTTGATTGAAAGTTATCATAATCATATCATACAACTTCGCGTACGTTGATTTTGCTCCGAGATGAGCAGCTCGAGCACTCGTGGCACGGATATCACAATTAACGGTGGAGTTTTTAACTAATATTTTTCTAATAATACTTAAAAACATATTTACACCCTGACGCAGGATTGTTAGGTAATATAAATTAACAATCCTGCGTCTGGGAAAAATATTTTTCACAAAGCTAGTTACGTAACGTGTAGGTGTTTATTTACTGTTATAATTAGTTTATAAAATCAACGTTTCACTTACTAACTAAAAATATTTTTTAGAATACCCAGAACGAAATATGCCTCGGGGAATTCATACTTCGAAAAGACAAAGCGGGTTTCAACAGAGAAAAGCCAAAAAGGCTAAAATGGATGAAATTCAGAGCATGTCCGGTTCTCTTTTCAAATATGTCACAAAAGCAGATAGCGGCCAAAGTTCAAGTAAAATACCCGAGTCTCCTGCTGACGAAAGTAATGATTCACATCTTGGAGACTCACATTCAGATAGCAACATCGACAATACAGAATCAATGAAGACGACCCAGGACCTTGACGGAATCAAAATAAATAATGAAAATGACGCCGTTAATGCTACTTTCGGAGATAGCATTAGCTTTGAAGAATCAGTTCAACACTTGAGAGATGTTTCACATTGGAGTTTACCGGTACCTGATAATGTTCGCATTGACATAATAAAAAAGGGCAGTGAACATTTCCAGAACAAAGAAGGACCGTTTCCTACTGTATCTCGTCATGGTTCAAAGATTAAAGGTGATTCTCGTCATCTTTCACAGGAATGGTTTTATAAACCGATGCCTAGTGGTGAAAAAATTCTACGATCATGGATGGTATTTTCTCCTATATCAAATAACCTGTACTGTTTTTGCTGTCGTTTATTTGCTGTCAGTAACATACAAACAACATTTACAACTGGATTTCAGAAGTGGTGGAAACTAAATCCTAAAGTATTGGACCATGAAACTTCATGTGAACATTTAGAAAATTTCGAAAAGTGGAAAACTTTGGAAATGAGATTAAAATCTCACACCACAATAGATGATGCAGCCTTGCAATTAATGAATACGGAAAAACAGAAGTGGAAAAATCTTTTATCTCGATTATTAGATATAACATTGTTTTTGGCTAAACAAAACCTAGCATTTCGTGGACATGATGAAACCAAAGGGTCGTCTAATAAAGGTAATTTCTTAGAACTAGTTAAACTGCTGTCAAAGTATGATGCAGTACTCAAAGAACATATACTATATTTGGAGCAGGAAAAATCACCTAAAGTAACATATTTATCGCCAGAAATACAAAATGAGTTCATAAATGTTTTAGCTAATCATGTAAAATGTCAGCTTGTAAACGAAATTAAATCGGCCAAATATTTCGGTATCATGTTTGATAGCACACCTGACGTTTCACATGTTGATCAAATGTCTGAAGTGATTCGTTATGTAAAAATTAATAATAGAAAAGTAGAAGTCAAAGAAGTATTCTTAGGATTCTTTCCTTTACATGGAAAAAAAGCAGCTGACTTAAGCGCTGAAATACTAAAGAAGCTTGAAAACGATGGCTTAGATATTATGATGTGTCGTTCTCAAGGTTATGATAATGCTGCAGTTATGAGTGGTATACACGGAGGAGTACAAGCTATTATAAAAGAAAAAAACAATAAAGCAATTTTTATTGGTTGTATAGATCATTCAATTAATTTATGCGGCCAACATTCGTTCGCACAAAATGTGACTTGTGTTACATTTTTCGGAGCAGTGGAAACAATATTTAACTTTTTTTCAACTTCCACAAGCCGTTGGGAAGTGCTCCTCAATCACAGCAAAGCATCTGTTAAAAGACTTTCGACAACGCGATGGAGTGCTCATTACGGTGCAGTAAAAGTATTGGCTGAAAATTTTGATGGGATAATATTTGCAATTGAGGAACTATGTGACCAAGACGTAAATTTAGAAACTAGAGGTGCTGCACAAAATCTTATGCCTGCTGTGTGCAATTTCTCATTTCTTTGTTTTCTTTTCTTTTGGAATGATGTGCTAAGGGAAGTGAACAATGCTCAGATTGCATTACAAAGTAAAGGTTTATGTGTTGATGAAATAATCATAAAACTAGAAGCACTTCGTCTATTCATTGGAGAGAAACGGTTGCATCTAGCAGAAGAGGCAATAGATTTTGCTGTACAAAAATCGGAAAAATACAACATTTCGATGGAACGACGAATTCGTCGCAAGAAACGCATGCCCGGTGAGTTAGCGTCGTCCACCGATGCTGGACTTACACTTAGAGCGGAACTTCAAAAGGACATGTTAGAATGCATTGACAGATTCAATATTGAACTCGAAACAAGAGTAAAGTCCATTAAAGACGTAGCTTCATTGTTTGAGGTTGTGCAGTCAAAGACCTTGCTTTCGGCAAACACTGAACAGTTAAAATTAGCTATATCAAAATTTACTAACCTTTACGATGAAGTATCAGAAACAGAACTCCTTTTAGAAATACCAAGATTGAGAAGACATTTAAAAGCGGCTAATATTACTGTCTCTAATTGGGTGATACTGGACTTTTTGAAATTTATTGTGGAATGGGATTTTACAGAATCTCTTCCAAATCTAACGATAGCACTAAAGTTATTTATAACAATATGTGCATCAGTAGCTTCATGTGAGAGAAGTTTCAGCAAATTAAAATTAATTAAAAATTATTTGCGGTCTACAATGACCGAAACCAGATTAAACAATCTTGGTATTTTAACGATAGAACATGAAGCAACACAAAATATAAATTTTGAAGACGTGATTTCGGAGTTCGCTAGTGTCAAAGCTAGAAGGAAGAAATTTTAATTTTTAACAAACTAAATTTGTTTTACATAATAAACAAATATTTGTAATAGGTACTCATATTTTAATAAAACGTAAATGATTATAACTTTTTTTTATTTTAACAGTTTCGATTGAGTTTTAGGGTGACACCTATAAAATCCGTCCCGGGTGCCACCTATGCTAGCTACGCCACTGAGGTACATACCAGCCTTCTTCCAACGAGACACCCACAACACACAATACGGACAATTTGGCAACATTTTTTCGGAGCTAACATAATATTTGTTTTCGAACCCAACACCATAGCATTAACAATAGTAGACAATTCCCGCACATGGTTAGTTGACACTGGAACATCGCTTAGTGCTTAGTGTGATTGGTGTGTGTGTGTGTTAGTGAATCTAACTTTTAACATCAATGATAAGAGCGGGTGTGAAGAAAATAAAAAATTCGAAAGGGCAGCGCGTTGTAGTCGTGCACGCTGGATATGAGAACAGCTTCATTCCCCACGAGTTACTTTTGTTTAAAGCAGGAGCGAAGTCGGGGGATTATCATGATAACATGAATACCCAAAACTATGAAAAATGGGTTCATAGTCAATTGATACCCAATTTACTCCCAAATTCAGTTGTGGTAGTTGACAATGCGTCCTATCACAACAAGAGATGATGGAGTGCCGACGTCATCATCTCTTATACGCATAAGCTTTGAACCAAATATGCCTAAGCCACAATTATATAAATTGATAACGCTACATGAGGAAAGCTACAAGAAATATTCCATAGATGCGATATTTAGACAACATGGTCATGATATTTTGAGATTGCCCCCATACCATCCGGATCTCAACCCCATAGAGATGGCCTGGGCATCTATCAAAGGCTATGTAGCAAAAAAAATGTTACATGGAATATCGCCCAGGTTATAAATCTAATCAAAGAAAAAGTTGTCATGATGGGTGAAAACGAGTGGTCGGTGTTATGCAATAAGGTAATAATAATAGAAGAAGAGTACAAAAAAAGTGACCACGTAATTGATTCTCTATCAGATGAGAGAATGATAATTGAACTAAGTGGATCAAAAGATGACGACAGCAAGAATGAAAATAATATTATGTCCGATTCTTCAATGTCTGACTCATCAGAGTCGGATTCGGCAGGTGAAGGTGGCAGCAATTTTTGCAACGTAGAGGGTGCACCATTAAAATAATATTCGTTATTAATTTGTTTTATTTTTATAACATAAGCATGATTTATTATTTTTAGGCTTAAGTTATAGTCTGGTTACCTATATAATTTAGTACCATTCGATCGGAATCTAAAACAATATGTACCTAATCCCAGTAATCAAAATAACAATTAAATTAATTATATAAATATATAATTCGTACATAATATTGCTGCACTTGACTGTACCGACGCGGGCCGCCATGGTGCAACTTCAGATCGGACTAGATGTTTTGCGATTACTGTACCAGATTACAAAATTGTCTCCAGTGGTAAATGTTAAATGAACAATAATTGACTGTTACAAATTATCTTTTCCAGGGGGGAGATGTTAAGGAAAACCACTCTGAACACTAAAGTTATTTATAACAATATGTGCATCAGTAGCTTCATGTGAGAGAAGTTTCAGCAAATTAAAATTAATTAAAAATTATTTGCGGTCTACAATGACCGAAACCAGATTAAACAATCTTGGTATTTTAACGATAGAACATGAAGCAACACAAAATATAAATTTTGAAGACGTGATTTCGGAGTTCGCTAGTGTCAAAGCTAGAAGGAAGAAATTTTAATTTTTAACAAACTAAATTTGTTTTACATAATAAACAAATATTTGTAATAGGTACTCATATTTTAATAAAACGTAAATGATTATAACTTTTTTTTATTTTAACAGTTTCGATTGAGTTTTAGGGTGACACCTATAAAATCCGCCCCGGGTGCCACCTATGCTAGCTACGCCACTGAGGTACATACCAGCCTTCTTCCAACGAGACACCCACAACACACAATACGGACAATTTGGCAACATTTTTTCGGAGCTAACATAATATTTGTTTTCGAACCCAACACCATAGCATTAACAATAGTAGACAATTCCCGCACATGGTTAGTTGACACTGGAACATCGCTTAGTGCTTAGTGTGATTGGTGTGTGTGTGTGTTAGTAAATCTAACTTTTAACATCAATGATAAGAGCGGGTGTGAAGAAAATAAAAAATTCGAAAGGGCAGCGCGTTGTAGTCGTGCACGCTGGATATGAGAACAGCTTCATTCCCCACGAGTTACTTTTGTTTAAAGCAGGAGCGAAGTCGGGGGATTATCATGATAACATGAATACCCAAAACTATGAAAAATGGGTTCATAGTCAATTGATACCCAATTTACTCCCAAATTCAGTTGTGGTAGTTGACAATGCGTCCTATCACAACAAGAGATGATGGAGTGCCGACGTCATCATCTCTTATACGCATAAGCTTTGAACCAAATATGCCTAAGCCACAATTATATAAATTGATAACGCTACATGAGGAAAGCTACAAGAAATATTCCATAGATGCGATATTTAGACAACATGGTCATGATATTTTGAGATTGCCCCCATACCATCCGGATCTCAACCCCATAGAGATGGCCTGGGCATCTATCAAAGGCTATGTAGCAAAAAAAATGTTACATGGAATATCGCCCAGGTTATAAATCTAATCAAAGAAAAAGTTGGCATGATGGGTGAAAACGAGTGGTCGGTGTTATGCAATAAGGTAATAATAATAGAAGAAGAGTACAAAAAAAGTGACCACGTAATTGATTCTCTATCAGATGAGAGAATGATAATTGAACTAAGTGGATCAAAAGATGACGACAGCAAGAATGAAAATAATATTATGTCCGATTCTTCAATGTCTGACTCATCAGAGTCGGATTCGGCAGGTGAAGGTGGCAGCAATTTTTGCAACGTAGAGGGTGCACCATTAAAATAATATTCGTTATTAATTTGTTTTATTTTTATAACATAAGCATGATTTATTATTTTTAGGCTTAAGTTATAGTCTGGTTACCTATATAATTTAGTACCATTCGATCGGAATCTAAAACAATATGTACCTAATCTACAGTTGAGTTGTTTTCCTTCAGTTTCAATTTGCCGCGCTAACCATAGATCGACAATACTTTTTAAATATAATTATACGTTATTGATATGCGCGGTGGCCGCGGCGCCCGGCTATACGCTCTCTGGCGGGGTTTAGTTCGGTTTATTATTCTCTTCTGGAAGGGGACACGATTTATTTAACTGTTATTGTAAATATTTCCTGGGTCGTCTATATTTCCGCCGTTTGGTCCAATGATGATATCTTTCTCGCTGAGCTTTTTCTTCAAAGGTCTCACTAACGGACCGCCCATGAGCGTGTTCATTTGATTTAATTGCATCGGTAACGAGAATCTGGTATATTTAACATATGTCACTGTCAACTTAATGTCAATAAGTGACATCTGACATTTAATGACATAATGTTTTTGGCGGTTAAATTATTAAAAACTTGTGTGAACGACTTGTAAACGATAAATTTACTAAAATATAAAATTAATTTAAGCCTGAAGAAAGGGCATATTATCTTAAAATAATTATATGTGATGTTAGAGCAGAATGGAGGAGAAAAACGTGTTGTGCCGACCCTACCTAGTGCGGTATAAGGGCAGGAAGAAGAAGAAGAATAATTATATGTACATATGTGATGTACAAACGTTTCTAGAAACTTTGTAAAATAAAACTTGTTGTTTTTTCAGAGAAACGCAATAACGAAAATGTTCTTTATTGAAACGCAATATAAGCATTATAATATAAATACACTACAATTTTCCCCTCTTACATAATAACAAACATAGGTAACTATAAAAAAAAATCATACATAATCTTTCGTTCATTTTAACTTAATTCATTCGATACATTCAATGTATAAATTCATTCTTTTTCCCACATACCCCGCGCCCCCCAGCGTGGGGTGATGATGCGTAACGCATATTTCCTGGGTCAAAAAAAGAAAAGAAAAAATGTTTTTATTGAGCAAAGTGCCGGTTTTCTTGTTAAACTCCTCCCAGAAATTTGGTTGAGTTGAGGTTCTCAAGAAGCCCCCTTCCTTTGTCTTACGATACTATTTCACGATACTTTTGTGATTCTACAGCAGTAATCAGTGCTAAGTAATTGGACACATTATGGCGATTTACAAGTGTTGTGTTGGTGGTTGTGATTCTACCAGTAACAATTACAGACTTTTTTGTATGCCCATGAACGATCAGTTAAGAAACTTGTGGATGTCGTTTATAGCTCAGACTAATCCCGCTTTACTTATCCTGCCCAAAAACCAAGTTATGAAGAAACGTGTGTGTGAAAAACATTTTGATAAGTGTTCATTCTATTTTTATTTGTTTTTATGTATTTCAAAAGGCCTACCTAATCTTAGCCAATTGTAGGAATGCATGCATACTTGTCAAAGTCAAATGTCAGTTTTGAGTAATTAGTTAGATGTCAAAACCAAACCAATCAGTCATTCAATAAACTTGAGACAAGGCACACGTTTGTTTTCATAAAAAAATCAATACAACCCAAAAGCCACCTTATCTACCCGAACATATGGTCCATAATCGAGCCGGATTACGTACAAGAAAATGGACGCCGAGCTGTCGAAGATTTTATAGATAACGCGTGGCCGGTGCAATTTTGTTTACGCAAAAAACTTGTTATTCGTAAAAAAGTGCAGTTATTATAGTGAAAATTGACACTCTAACTAATATTAAAGGCGTGAAAGGTTTTTTAAAAGGGAACTAAAGTGAAAATATTGGAATTTAAGTGGTGATAAAACTTTAAAATGGCTAGCATTGAACAATTAATTAATTTGCTGGAAGACAAGGCAGAAGCGTTAAAAAAGACTCAAATCAATTTAAAAAAAAACACCTAAACAACGAATAACTAAAGGTTATCTTCAATCTCGTCTGCAGTGCGTGGAGGAACATTGGAATTCCTTCAAAAGTCATCATGAAGATTTAATCAGAAATACTAAAAAGGATCAACGGGCTCTTCTGCCATATTTTTTAAATGAGGAATACTACATCTGCGAAGACATTTATTTGAGTTTAGTGGGCGACATAAACGACACGTTAGCCACAATCGCGTGCGCTCCAGAAGATCGATCGAAGGGCGATGTGGCCAAAAGTGTATCATCGAGCACACAAGTCAAACTACCTCGAATACAAATTCCTACTTTTTCCGGTAATTATGAAGAATGGCCAGCCTTTAATGATATGTACTGTTCATTGGTACATAATGATAAATCACTGTCCAATGTCCAGAAACTGCACTACTTGAAAACCAGCATCACGGGTGAGGCAGCAGCGTTACTCAAGCATATACAATTGACAGATTCTAATTATACACAAGCTTGGACTACATTAAGTCAACGATATGGGAACAAACGTTTGATTGTGAATTCTTTATTAAAACGGCTCTTCGCACAAAAGAAATGTACCACACAAACCGCTTCGCAGTTGAAGGCTCTTCTGGACACCACCAGTGAAGTTCTCAACAGTCTGGAAAACCTCAGCGTATTGACAGATTCTTGGGATCCTATAATAATATTCCTAGTCGTGCAGAAGTTAGACTCAGAGTCTCATAAGGAGTGGGAAGAGTTTGCTTACACTAAAAATAGAGAAGAATTGTCAACGTTAGAAGATTTAAAACAGTTCCTAGAATCAAGATTTCGCACGATCGAGCTTGTCACTCCGAGACCTGTCAAGGAAAGAGTGCTTCATGTAGCCACCACGGACAAGACCTGCGCCATGTGTCAAGAAAATCACACCCTATGCCACTGCAAGATATTTACGGCGATGGAAACTGCTGAAAGAAGCCAATATGTAACGAATAACAAACTGTGCTACAATTGTTTGACTCCTGAACACTCAGCATTTAAGTGTCGTGTACGAGTGTCCTGCCGCATATGTAAGAGACGACACCACACCCTTCTACATCAGCCAAGGAAACAAGATGATTCGACTTCAGGAAAAGAACCTGCGCAACCAGCATCATCACAATCAAGTGTAGAAGAGAAGCAAGTACATACCACGATAGCGTCTCATCATCACGATGAAGATAAGAAGGTCTGCTTATTGGCCACTGCAGTAGTAATACTTAAGGGAGAACATGGACAAACTACTGTACTCAAGGCGCTCATCGATTCAGGATCACAAGCTTGTTTTATAAGTGAGAAGGCAGCTCAAGCTCTAAAACTAGAACGCAAACCAGTAAATATTATCGTCACTGGAATGGAATCTATGAAGGTACAAGTCAAGCAAGAAGTAGAAGTGCAAGTTTTGTCACGTTGGGAATCAAATTTCATGTTACCTATACGAGCCTACGTGATGTCCAAGCGCTTGACTGCAAACATACCTTCAGACGTTAAGCCGGTGACTGAATGGCCTCATCTGCAGAATCTCAACCTGGCCGATCCAGACTACTATAAACCTGGAACAATGGATCTGCTGTTAGGAGTAGAAGAGTATACGACTATACTACAACAAGGACTAATCAAGGGTCCCCTAGGGTCACCATGCGCGCAAAGAACCAACCTAGGATGGATCATTATGGGAGGAACTAAGATGAAACTTATCACTCGAGAAAAGTCCTTGTCGGCCATTTCACAGGAAGAGACAAACATAGAAGATTTACTGAAAACAATATGGGAAATAGACACAGATTCAAAGAGAAACCTAACAAGAGACGAGCAACTATGTGAAGACATATACGAGAGAACACATAAACGAGACGAAACAGGAAGATACATAGTCAAGCTGCCGTTTAAAACAGAGGAACCAAAATCAATCGAAGGAAATACACGAGAAATTGCATTTAGAAGATTCTTACAACTAGAAAGAAGATTTAACAAAAATGGAAAACTTAAAGAAGAATACACTAAAGTGATAGAAGAATACATAAACTTAAATCATATGGAAAAGGTCCCTAATACAGAAAGGGAAATAAAATCAGTATACCTACCACACCACGCGGTAATACGTGAAGACAAAGAGACAACGAAAACAAGAGTCGTGTTTGACGCCTCGTGTAAGGGCTCAAATGGAATTTCACTGAACGATGAACTACTAACTGGACCTGCACTACAAGAAGACCTGAGAAACCTGATCATGAGATGGCGTACTCACGCAATATGCTACGTCACTGACATTGTCAAAATGTACAGAATGGTCCGCGCACACGAAGACGACGTGGATTACCTCAGAATCTTATGGCGTAATAATCCATCAGATCCAGTCATCGACTACCGACTTCTGACAGTCACCTTCGGAACCGCTTCAGCACCCTACCTGGCGGTAAAGACACTCATGCAACTAGCCATCGACGAAGGTGACAAGTATCCTGAAGCTGCGAGAGTTGTGAGGGAAGACGGATTCGTCGACGACTACATGTCCGGCTGTGATACGCTGCCGGAAGCCATACAAGTCACCAAAGACCTGAAGGAACTACTACGCTTAGGTGGCTTCGAACTCCAGAAATGGTCTTCCAACAACGCAGAATTCATGCAAAGTCTAGAACCAAACGAAAGATCAAGCCACGCGCACCTGGAACTCAAGGTCGATGGAGTAGTCAAGGCATTAGGTATACAGTGGAATTTGGGAAATGATCAGTTCGAATACAACTTAAAGCTACCTCCAGTGAGCGATCCCATTACGAAGCGAAGCATTCTCTCTGACATTCAGAAACTTTTCGACCCACTTGGCTGGATTGCTCCATGCATAGTACTGGCGAAAATTCTAATCCAAAAACTATGGCTCGAGAAAGTTAGTTGGGACGAAGAAATCAGCATTGCACTGAAAGAAGAATGGACTAACATTCGAGAAGACCTAATTAACGTTAATGACATATGCATCGATAGATGGCTGAACACCTACAACTCAAACAAGAAAGCCATTGAAATTCACGGGTTCAGCGACGCATCCATACAAGCCTACGCCGCAGTCGTATACTGCCGTGTTAAAAACCCTGATGGTACCTACAAAATCACCCTCATCGCTGCAAGAACACGAGTGGCACCTCTTAAAACAATATCGCTACCGCGTCTAGAATTGTGCGGTGCACTGCTGCTCTCGAGACTGCTGAAACAAGTAGCTCAAGCAATGAGATTATCATCTTCACAAATATTCGCATGGACTGACTCCTCCATAGTCCTGTCCTGGTTGTTTGGAGAACCTTCAAGATGGAAGTCATTCGTCGCCAATCGCGTCGTTGAAATCACCTCAAACGTGAACAGCACCCAGTGGCATCACGTTCAATCCCAAGACAACCCGGCAGACATAGGATCCAGAGGCATGTCGGTGAAGGAGTTAAAAAAGAGTGATCTATGGTGGAAGGGACCAGAATGGTTAGTAGAGGAAGGAATAGAATTTTCAAGACCAAACATAATACCAACGGAAATAGAACAACGGAAGAAGAAGGACGCGATCCAGACATTTATGAACATGGAAACCAGGGATAAGACAGAAAGAAGCATTGCCAATCAATTTGAAGATTTTGGAACACTGAAGGAGCTAACAAAAACAATAACATACTGCAGGAAATTTCTAAACAAGAAGAAAGGAGAAGACATACAAAACCAAATAAGCACGAAGGAATTAGACGAAGCGCTAAATATTTGCATAAAGATCGCACAAGAACAGGAATTTTCAGAAGACATAGATGCAATAAAGAAAAGGAAGCAGGTGAAGAAGACAAGCAAACTAAAGTCACTAGACCCATATTTAGACGAAACCGGTATACTCAGGGTGGGCGGTAGATTGAGACATGCAGAAACATTAGACGAAGAAGGAAAACATCCTATCATCCTGGGCAAAACAACCAAACTTACCTCTCTGATCGTCGCCGACGCTCACCTGAAGACGCTGCACGGAGGGATGCAATTGGTCCTGTGTCACCTGAGGTCTAAATATTGGATCCTGCGAGCTAAAGCTATTGTCAAACTGCATATCCATCGGTGTCTTACTTGTGCCAAGCATCGGGCCAAACCAAGGACGCAACTCATGGGAGATCTGCCAAACGTGCGAGTCAACCCAGCACGTCCGTTCTTGAACTCAGGGGTTGACTTTGCTGGGCCGTTCCAGATACTGCTCAAGAAAGGTAGAGGAGCAACGACAACAAAGGCTTATGTTGCAATATTCATCTGCATGGCCACCAAGGCCATCCACTTGGAATTAGTTGGAGATTTGACGACTGACGCTTTTATCGGCGCATTTAAAAGATTTTGCGCCCGCCGAGGAAGGTGCGCAAATCTATGGAGTGACCAAGGCAGAAATTTCATCGGCGCCAATAAGGACCTGACTGACGCCTGGAAGGAGGCCCGCTTACAGTTCGACGGAGAAATCACGGATTCACTGGCCAGCGACGGAACACAGTGGCATTTCATACCTGCATACTCACCTAATTTCGGAGGACTCTGGGAGGCCGGTGTGAAATCCATGAAGTACCACCTAAAACGAATTTTGAACACCAACCTTACTACGGAAGAAATGACCACTGTACTGTGTGAAATTGAAGCATGTCTTAACTCCCGTCCGCTGTGCCCAATTGAGGACGCCGATGAAACCACAGAACCGCTAACGCCAGGACACTTTCTAATCGGAGAAGCCCCGATCACCGTACCCAGCCCGGACTTGAAGGATGTCAAGACGAGCAGCCTGACACGCTGGCAGTACACACAAAAGCTGCTCAATGATTTTTGGAGCCGGTGGCAACAAGAATACTTATCTCGCCTACAACAGAGACCAAAATGGCTAAAGAAATCAGAAGAATTTAAAATAGGAGATATAGTACTCATAAAACAAGAACAATTGCCACCTGGAAAATGGGCCATGGGAAGAATAGTAGATAAACATCCCGGTCCTGACGGGTTCACTAGAGTTTACAGTGTTAAAAGTGGAAACAACATTGTTAAACGATGTATATCAAAATTATGTTATTTGCCAATCGAAAATAATTAACACTTTTGTTCTCGATTGTACTTGTTTGTTTATAAATTCATACCTACTTGTTGTTACCAAGAAACTTTTGTTTTGTTTATTTTAGTTTAAATGCAAAGAGATTTTGTTTGTATAATCAATAACTACTTAATTCAGAATGCTAAGCCAATTTAGATAGAATTTGGAAAAGGTATTTTTGTTTGTGAATAATGTTATAGTTTGTTTTGAAAGGACTCTTATAGTCCTTTGGTGGGCGGTTATGTTCATTCTATTTTTATTTGTTTTTATGTATTTCAAAAGGCCTACCTAATCTTAGCCAATTGTAGGAATGCATGCATACTTGTCAAAGTCAAATGTCAGTTTTGAGTAATTAGTTAGATGTCAAAACCAAACCAATCAGTCATTCAATAAACTTGAGACAAGGCACACGTTTGTTTTCATAAAAAAATCAATACAACCCAAAAGCCACCTTATCTACCCGAACAATAAGACTTAGTTCGATCAGGCTGGTGTGAGAATTCGTAATTCGATATTCTTATCCTTGCCTGCTCTCAGAAAAGGAAATACTTCACGGCATACCGCTTTCCACCGAATGTGAGTTTTCCCGTACATTTTGTACTTATAAAATGTGCACTAAGTTATACTAGCTGTGCCCGGCGGTTTTACCTGCTATATTATAAGCCTATGTGTTATTCCAGGGTCTAAGCTATCTCTATACATAATTCAGTTCAAGCGGTCCATCCGTTTAGACGTGAAAGGGTAACAATCATCATGAGATCCAGAAATTCATTCTTAGAAACTTTCATGTTCATAATATTAGTAAGGGTAGCTGCGCTCAACGGTTTTACCCGCTGTACTATATAGCATATGTGTTATTCCACAAAGAGTCCGAAGGGCTATAAATTACTAGAAAACATGTTTGCCTTGCCAAATAAAAGGAAACTGTCTAGATTATCAGAAAAAAATGTGTTTGAATGTGAATTAATCCAAATATATTTCAACATTTGAAAATGACTACAAGAGGATGGGACATGAAGAAAAAATTATGCTCCATAGTATTCGACGAAGTAGCTCTGACTCCGAATCTAACCTATAATGAAAATAAAGACGTAATAAATGGTTTTGTGGATATAACAGGACAAAGAAAAGCAAAATTTGCAGATCATGCCCTCGTATTTATGATTAGAGGAGTATCCACACCATGGAGGCGAACCATTGCCTATTATTTTTGTGCAGGTACAGTATCATCTGCGGAGCTGCAAGCAATATTAAAAGAAATCGTACAATCCTTAATTGAAACAGATCTAAAGCCAGTGGCTATCTTATGTAATCAGGGATCAACATTTAGATCCTGTATCAAAATGTTAAAAGAAGATACAGATAAACTTCACAATACTGAAGGGAAAATTATGGTATTTTTCAGATCTTGACATGTTAAAATTAATGAAATTGTACTTATTTAAAAATTTAAGAACTAATATTTATAAATTTGTTACAGATGGTACAATACGAATAGCCGGAGTTGACCTATTTTGTTTTTTTTGATCCACCACATTTATTACAGAGTAAGAAATAATTTTCTAGAAAAATATTATATTCAATGGAAAAATGAAAAAACAGCATCATGGAAGGACATTCAATACATCTTTGATCTGGATAGCAAGTCTGGTCATACACTGGCATTGCCAAACTTAACATCAGAAAACACTGACCCAAAAAGGATTAAAAAAATGAAAGTGAAAGCTGCTGCTCAAGTTTTGAGTGCTCGAACTGCTTCAATGCTGCGCTATACACATGAAGTCCAGTAATTACTGTTCTAAAAAGTAATATTTATTTGTAAAGCAACACTGTTGCTTATGCTCATAGCTTTGCGTGTGTGGAGAAATCCTATCCTAGGAGGTCATCATAAAAACTATCATTGTTCTGAACTTTGCCCAGTCTGTTAAGTAGTTCGTGCTATGCATTTAAAGATCAGTCACTTTCATATAGAAATGTCTATCCTAAGAATACTCTATTTAATTTAAAATCTATTTTGACAGTTAAATTTAGTATTCAATAAATAACATATACATTTTCAAAAACTTTATGTGAATTCGGTTTGGGTTGTGAGTTGAT
Organism: Hemithea aestivaria; assembly: GCA_947507615.1. Classification (NCBI taxonomy): domain Eukaryota; kingdom Metazoa; phylum Arthropoda; class Insecta; order Lepidoptera; family Geometridae; genus Hemithea; species Hemithea aestivaria. The sequence goes on from OX382342.1 coordinate 12,660,625, forward strand.
AGATCATTCTTTCTTTTGAAACATATAGATATCAATTTCCATAAATATTCACACTTCACACTAATGTTAAATATGCGAAAATTTGTGAACACGAAATTTTGGATTGTGTATGTTTGTTACTTCTTTACGCTTAAACGGGTGGACCAATTGAGCTGAAATTTGGTGTAGAGAGAGCTTGGACCCTAGAATAACACATAGGCTATACAGTATAGTGTTTAAAACTACTGGGCGCAGCTAGTTTTCAATAAGAATCACTAACAATTTAAAGTATTAACTGTAGTTTTGATAATATTCTGTGCCTTCCCTTTATTAAGTGAGCTACTTACAAGGTAGAACCACTTTAGTAACTGAATTTGTATATTTCAGATAAACGGTTTAATGATTGCTCCGCAACCATGGAAACAACCGCCGAGGCTGCGGAGTTTTTCGATGAGCTGTTCGACAGTGTAAATGGTTCCCCTGGTGGTGGCGCCAAAGGCAAGCTTCGCTGTGCAGTTAAAGTTGATTCACCACACCAAGAGTTTTGGCGATCAGCAATAAAAAAGTTAAAATTAATTAAATTCATTGACATAACCAGTAAATAAGCCCACACATCTGGACCAAGATATATACGTGTGCCACCATTAGATGGGTGGATCACTACTCTAGAAAGTTTTTTGGGTTTGGTAAAATTGCTATTTACTGAATATGGGGTAGAATACTTTTACCCCAGATACATAAATCAGGATCCCCTTGAAATTTTTTTTAGTCGCATAAGGTCGATCAATTCCAGAAATGTAAATCCCATGTGAACACGTTTATATATTCATACAAATCATTAGTGATGTCAAATATTCTGAACCCTCACTCAAAAAATGCAAATTGTGAAGAAGAAGATGGAGACACATTATTAGATGTACGAGCATCTCTTTTCTTCCTCAAAGGACGACAACAAGGAAAATATTTCTATTAACATGTCTTTATTCACGACTATGCAGAATCCTGTAACTTTCACAATATTATATCTCTTGAAAACAGACGTAAAATATTAGACATGTCATTCTTACATAATGTGATACATGGCGCTATAGATAGTACCGAGCTTACAGAACTATTTCTTCAACTGAAGGCCCCCTTAACACGCACTAGGCACACACCCCTATTTTATGTCCCCCGGGCTAACACTAACTATTACAAGAACTCTATCATTTGCCGAATATTAAATAGTCATAACAAGCAATTTAGCTCTGTTGAATTATTTTGTGATAAAAACGTCAATATCGAAACTCAATTATAAGCATAATAAATGATAAAAATGGTAACAAAGATTAATAACAAAACTCACCACACACGCACAAACACACACGCACACATAAATAAATATTGTTTTTATTCTGTAATATTTTTCATAATCATAAACATCTATTATATGATAATATATTTATTTTATATACTATGTTGAATATTAAATGTAATGTAAAAGTTAAAATATAGATACATATATGTTTATATTTATCATAATAGAATGCGGGTCTTATAAGATACTCCTACTAAATTGTATACGCTGCTCAAATAGATTTCCTCTTTTGTTCTTATTTGTATAAAATGTAAGTCCGTTATTAGGTTTAAAGTATATTCATAAGTTTTATATTATTTATATGTATATTAAGACCTGTGGATTTTGTGAATTAAATAAAATAAAATTATGTGTACCATCATCTTCAATAGCATATCCAGAAAAAGCGCAACAGTCAAATGTTATAAATGTAATAGATGAAACAGTGAGGGTTCAGATATCAGCGTACACGGCAGAATATAATATGTGTCGAAAAATTACAAAAAAAAATGTCCTTGAACCAAAAGTCTGGTACTTGACCGGCTTAGCGACTCCGTGCATTAGTAAAGTTTCATTTTAAAAAAGAAGTGTAGTAACGAATCTTTTAGGTTTTGGTATTCACCTCTTTTGGTGAGCACCAGGGTAGGGACAGTACCATTTATTACTTTTCTTTTATTTCAATTCTTACTGTACCTAGCCGGTGTTCACTAAGGCCGCTTTCACACTTACCTCACGACTTTCACGTGCATTTACACACTTTAATTTATATTTTTACAATTTATTTTTTGTTCGTTACACTATGTGTCCTTCCATCATTGGATTTGTAAAGCTTTTATTTGAAAACGCCAGTGGGTACATAAAAAAATTTAAATTATCCTCTGGAGAGTTACTAATTAATTCCCGTACGAAGACAGGCTTCATTGCCATGCTTATAAACATGAATGGTGCTTTAGCATAATGCTAATAATAGCTACTTGGTAGAAAAAGTTAACATCATTCAATATTTACCACTTTATAAGATCAGTCAGGATCACATCGAGCTGTTCTTCTCAGCTGTTAGAACCAGAGGGGGGTTCAATAATAACCTTAATGCAGTACAATTTCGAGCAGCGTACAAAAAATGGTTAGTAAGAACTGAAATTCGGGACGATAGGATAGGTAATTGCACTCCGCTAGAACAAATAAATATTGTGACTTATTCAAGCAAAACCCCTATCTTAACGGTTAATGAATTGACAAAAAAAAATAAACTTTTGCTGAAATTGCTGAAGATCATAGTGATTTGCATGACAAGTCTATGGAGAGCATTTTGATCTAAAATATATATCAGGGTTTGTAACAAAAAAGCTAATTAAAAATATAAAATGTGAAGCTTGCACATCATTGCTATTTGGAGATGTCGAAAGCCTAATTTATAACAAAAAGCAGAGGACTAAAATATGCCTCATACAGCATTATAGCAATAATCAAAATTCTGAAAAAATGTTACAGAAGGAAAATTCTAAACCGGAATTGTATTTCCTATACATTTTTAAATTTTTAGGTGAAATATGTCGTGTTTTAAATTATTATTTTTCGGCGGACATTGATTGTGTTTGGGACACTGATACTGATGGCCCGACAATTGCAGTAACCATAAGTTACTTCTGACTAAAAGTGTAATAAAAATATTTCTCGATACCACGGAAAAATTAAATGTAATAAACTCTCTCGTAAACAATAAAAAAAAAATATTGTTTAGAAATTAATAATTAGTGTGTGTGTGTGTAATGTAATGTATGTTTAAAATTTATAATAACCATACGTGCTGCTTCTGCTGCAGCAAAGACAAACACGAGCCTTCAAGAGGAATTAGAAAAAAACTCTATGAACCTGTAAGAATCCTTTTGTGCGCCTTTCTACGAATATAGATAAGCTAGAGTCACTTATTAAAAAATAAATGGATCTTTATGAGTGTGGGGATCAAGGGGTAAATGAACCGACACGACGTAGCGCAACACGCGGTCGTGTTACAGATTCTGCGAGGCATCGTGCGGAGTCGTTTCGGCGGCAGGCGGAACAAGGGACGATCCGCGGGCGCTTACCTGGGCCCATGCACGTCAGCGGACGGCGGCGTCGGCAAGATCGTCCAACCTACAAACGGTGTCTCTCGTTGCCCGCGGCGGGCGCTCGGCGAGAGGCGTGCGGCGGCACTGGGTTGCGTTGCCGATCGGGGTGTCAGGCGTCGTGGCGTTTGAGCGGCGGTTCTTCGGTCGAACCGCAAGCACGCCACGCGGTGCTCGTGGTCAGCCACGAGAGCCATTTTTAATATAACTAGTGTCCGGGGTATTTGTTTCTTAACAGTAGGTGTTGTGGATGTTTTTTTTCTATTTCAGTCAGTATAATATAGTAGGAGGACGCAGTAGTGCTAACGGTCTAACGGTTTTTCGATTGTTCTTTCTTCACATATTTAATAATAATTTATCAAATTGCAGGCTAATTTTAATGCACATGGGTTGTACATGAAAGAATTCTCAGAGTCCAGGTTAATTTAAAAATCGCCGAAGGAAAGATTAACTAAATCTCTAATAGACATTTTAACGGTTCCCTAATTATTCCCCTAACTTTTTTAGTCCTAATGCGAGTTGTTACTAATAATTATTATCCCTAATATTACAATTCCTACTATTACTTGTCCTAATGTTTAAAGTCATAATATTTAAATGCCATAACATTTCTAGTTCTAACAATTATTGACCATAAAATTTTTATTCATAATCATTCCATGTCCTTGCTGTTAATAGTCCTATTATTTTAAGCACTAATATCTAAAACCCTAAAGATTATTGACTCTAAAAATTTTTGTCACAATGTTTTCACGTCCTAAATTATATTAGTCCTAACATTTTAGGCCCTAACGATTATTAACCCTTAAAATTTTAGTCACAATCTTTTCATGTCCTGAATTATATTAGTCCTAATATTTAAAGCCCTAACGATTATTGACCCTTAAAATTTTAGTTACAATCTTTTCACGTCCTAAATTATATTAGTCCTAATATTTTGAGCCCTGACGATTATTATTGAACCTAAGAATTTTAGTCACAATTATGTCACATCCTAATTTATATTGGTCATATTATTTTAAACTGTAACTTTAAATAATAATTTAATTAAAAGATAAAATGTAATACGAAAAGTAAGAATGAAATGGTAAGAATGAAATTATATTGACACAAATAAATAAAATTATTGTAGAACATAATAATATTGACATTTCATATCTTAACGAACGAACGAGATTTCATATCTTCGAACTAAAGTCACCGCCATAGTTACCATTTTCGTGTATTAGACATTGAAATACTGTTAAGTCATGTCAATAATATAACAGAAGGTAAAATTCGAACAATAATATTATCTCGTACATCGATCGCCACGGCGTGGCGATAAGAGATCGTGAATTACGGGTAACATGCGTGCATCACGGGCGACGGCCGACTGGCGATTGCGGATAATAAACATTATTAGTAGATCAACGGCGGCAGCGCTGCCCGTCGCCCTTATCTACTACATATTATTATGTTACTATTTACGATCCACGTAGTAATAAGAAAATTCAGATAGGACATTTTAATAATTATTAATATTCATTATAATATGACATAATTATAATATATCTTATTATATTACAAATACTATAAACGTGAAAGATTGTATGAATGTATGGATGTCAGGATATCAGGATGTGTGTTTGTTACTTTTTCACGCCTAGGGTAATTCCGGGGCAGTTGGCCTTAAGGGAGAGATGGCCTAGTCCAAAAAATTCCATTAAATTTAACTAGATGTTGCTAGCGCTCATTTAGTTCGCTTTGAGTCGTGTGTGCAAACACCTGTACGCAAAAATATTGGCGAAAAAAAAGCTAAAAGTAAGTAAAATCCTCTTGTTTTGTTTTGCGTAATGTCAAAATGAATTAAAGAGTTGACGTTCTATGTTAAAGTTGTGCAGTATTTCCTAAAAAATCATGCTTTTTAATACTTTCGTGATGGTTCATGAGTCGTGCTAGATTATAACCTCAAAATAATATCAATATCACGCATATTTTGTCACGTGTCCGGTGTGGCCATCTCTCCCAGAAAATTAGGAGAGATGGCCATATTTTGTCAGGGTGTGATGGCCGTATTATTAATATACGTGATTGCATATTTTTTTAACTAAGACCAATTTTTGTCCTTATTGTAGATGCCAAATAAATACAAGAGAAAAGCGGTAGCTATTAGAGGGAATTGGAGTGAAGAATCGTTAAAAGCTGCCATCATCGCTTTGAAAAATGCTGAAATGTCAGTTTATGCTGCTGCAAAAATGTACCAGATTCCAAGAAAAACTTTAGAAAGGCGTTTTAAACAGAATAACGACAAGAAAGGACCTATGGGTCCAAGCTCCTTATTTGGCAAAGAAAATGAAAATAAACTTGCAAACCATATCAAATCAATGCAAGCAAAAGGTTTTCCTTTAACGATTGATGATGTTAGAAAAATAGCTTATCAGCTAGCTGAACAGTTACATTTAAAACACAGGTTCAACAAGGAAACTGAAAAAGCAGGCTACGACTTTGTTAAATTATTTTTAGGAAGACATCCAGATATTACAATAAGAAAATCAGAAGGTGTTTCCTTAGCTCGATCAAATGCGATGAATAGACGGGAGGTAGATGCATACTTTAATATCTTGGAAAATGTCCTGATGGTCGACGACGTAATGATGAAACCCAGTCACATATTTAATATGGACGAGACAGGACTACAATTAAATAACCGTCCAGATCATGTACTTGCTGCGAAAGGATCCAAGGCTGTGTCAACAGTTACATCAACAGAAAAGGGCGAAACGATTACTGTCATAGCATGCTGTAATGCTGAAGGTACATTTTTACCTCCAGCTTGTATTATGAAAGATAAAAATAAAAAACCTGAGTTTGAAGATGGTATGCCTCCTGGATCAAAGGTTTTTATGTCCCCTAAGTCTGCATATATAACGTCAGCTATATTTTTAGAATGGATGAAAACACACTTCGTTCAAAGGAAACCTGCAGGAAAAGTCCTTCTCTTGTTAGATGGCCACTCTACTCATTGTAATTCCGTTGAAATGTTAGAATACGCAGAACAAAATGACATAGTGTTGCTGTCAATGCCTAGTCATACATCTCACTATCTTCAGCCCTTGGATCGTGCTGTTTTTAAGTCACTAAAAACCCATTTCTATGAACAATGTCGGCTGTGGCTAAAACAAAATTCTGGTCGTCGTATCACAAGACTGACATTTGGATCATTACTGAACAAAGCATGGGGAAAAGCAGCTTGTGCTGAGAATGCTATTGCAGGGTTCAAAGCGACAGGAGTTTGTCCATATAATCCAAGTGCAGTTCCTGATTATGCTTTTACACTAGAATCAGTGGAAAACACATCTTTATCCCAGAATGACACTCCAGCTACAACTACCGTCCAGGTTGCAAGCGGTACCATCACTTCTGTATCTCCAAATCATGAACGAGATGAAGTTGCTGGAGCTTCAGTAGGACCAGATCGTGAGCTTGTCACTGATAATGAGTCATCCTCTAGTGTAGAAAAACATCGAATGTTGAATGTAAGCCCGGAAATCTTACCAAAAAAAAGACCAAGGAACGCTTTGATACAGACTGGTGTAAATATTGCGGCAATGCTTCCGTCGACTTCAGCTACTCCACGTAAAGAAAAATGCGATAACATTCCAGATCTGACACCAACGCGAATTCTAAATGAAATATCTCCTGTACCTCAAAAACTAACAGAAGTACGCAAACGAGCTAAGCAAATTGGCACAATTTTGACATCAGCAGAACACATCAACATAAGAAAATCTAAAGAAGATGCTAAAAATGTTAAAGAATTACAAATTGCTAAGAAGTTAAAAAGAGAAAACATGACTGATTTAAAACTAAACAAGACTGAAAATATTAAAAAAGAAAAAAAGTCTAATAAAAAAGAAAAGAAGATTGAGAAGGAAACAATAAAGAAAAATGTTCCGAGAAAAAGAAAATCGTTACGAAGATTGTCTGATAGTAGCGAAGATGATGAAGAACTAGTATTATGCGATGTTTCAGATGAAGAACGTGGAGGCGAAGAAAACATCTGTGTTGGCTGTGGCGAGAATTACTATGAAACACTTCTCGTCGAAGACTGGCTCCAGTGCAATATTTGTAAACTCTGGGTGCATGAAAATTGCACAGAGTTCGACGATATGTGCTCGAAATGTGGAAAAAACATGAAACATGATCTCAAAAATAAGAGGTGCTTGGTAAAAAAGGAGTAAAGTAGAAATAACTGATGGCCAACTTACCCTTACTGTTAAGGCCATCTCTCCCGGGCACTCTGGGTGAGATGGCCAATTGCGATTTTAATGTTATGTTAATTTTGAGAATGATTATATTTGAAGAGATACGTTTTTTGTTAAAAAACCTTTAGTATATTGTTCAAAGTTTAATTAAAATAATAAATTACAACTTACATCTGTGTAGTTTTGTTTCTATAAGACTTCTAAAAAACTATGGCCAACTACCCCTGACTTACCCTATAGATACGGGTGGACCGATATCGCACGGCTCACGCAATATTATAAAAACCAGTCACTTCTGGCGCTTCGCCGGCCGCTGCCGCGGCACGCTCGCTTCGCTCGCTCGGCTCGCGCATTATATAGACACTGTTCAAACCTAACCTAACCAACTGATGTTGGAATGCCTCGCCCTCCACAATAAAAACCAGTCACTTCTGGCGCTTTGCCGGCCTCTGCCGCGGCACGCATAGATCGAGTTTTACTTTTAACAACATATATAAATACTTAATATGTGTTTTTTTTCCTTTGTTCTGGATATAAGTATACCATACAATTATACAATCACACTAGCTGCGCTCAGCAGTTTTTCCTACTGACAAAATACATAATTATATTATATTAATTTGTGTATTATGTTTTATTCCAAAGTCAACAAAAAATATTTAAGTACCATTCTCGTAAAACTAGATGCCGCTGAACAGAACTAACGCACAAAAAACCTATTGTTTAGTTCCATGCTCAGTCCTACCTATTGTTTAGTCTCAGTGTATTGCAGGGCGTACTACCAAATACTTGTGTATTCATTAAATAAATAAATTCTTATTTTGCCGTTAAAGTAAACTAAGCAAAGTGCATCATTAGGTAGTGGGATTGATTAATAATATAATTTTTATTGGATTGCGAAAACTGCAAGGTTGATTTTAAAACAATTAAGTAAGATATATTTTTTACAATATCAAATGAATGCAAAATTTTTACAACTGAAAGAGGAGGCCAAAAATTAAATATAGATGGATATACATACGAAAAAAATCTCATTAAGAAGAATTGTTATTACTGGGTGTGTGAGTTACGCAAGAATCCCACATATAAATGCAAAACACGAGTAATAACAATATTTAATGATGATGTTCACACAAGAAAAAATGATTTGCCTTTGGAACATAATCACGAGCCAAATGTGACAAGGTATGAAATTGCTAAAGCAATACAAAAAATCAAACAAGACGCCACAGTACACACAGATCAAAAACCATCCCAGATACTCAACAAATAATGTGGCTACAACTTCGTTGGAAGTCCTACCATACCTACCATCAGCGACAAATTTAAAACAAATAATTTACAGGTGCAAAAGAAAAGCAATTAATAATAACATACTAATCGAGGAACCAAAAGATCCAAATTTTGAGATAAATTTTGATAACATTAACGTCATGGATATAAATGATTGCATAATTAGAGAAAAAAAATGGGATGGTAAGAGAATAATTTTATATACATCAAAAGATTTACTGTCGGAATTGAACAAATCTAAATGTTGGTTGCTGGACGGAACTTTTAATTGTGCCAACCATATTTCAACAGTTGTACACAATTCACGCATGTATTCAAAATAGCTCGTTTCCAACGGTCTTTGTACTTTGCACCAACAAAGATAAAAGTACCTACAACTCAATATTTGAGTTAATACTCGAATGTTATGAAACAATGAATATGACTGTGTCACCTGAAATTGTCATAATGGATTTTGAAAAGGCAGCACAAAAAAGTTTAAGAAACTTTTTTGATAATGTCAGAGTCACAGCCTGCAATTTCCATTTAGGCCAGATTATTTACAGACAACTTCAAAAAATGGTTACCAAACCTTATATGCAACAAATGTTAAATTTGCAGTAGAAATGAAAAGCTTATTAGCATATTGTCTTATTTATCGGAGGAAAATATACCCATATATTTTGAAGAGTGGCGACAAGACTTAAGCGATGAAGGATCGTTGATTGCTGAATGGTTTAGCAGAAATTATGTATGGGGAACTTCCACTGCGCCGGCAAAATATCCACCAAGCCTTTGGAGTACATTAAAAAACATACAAATGGATTTACCAAGAACACAAAATTCGGCAGAAGGTTGGCATCATAGAATTAACAGCATTGTTGGTAAACGGCATGCTGGATTTTATTGCCTATCAAACGAACTGCCAAAAGAAATAAAAAATACAATGGCAGAAATAGAAAAACTAAAAAATGGTAATGCCCCACCACAAAAAAAAGGAAATATGTAAATAAAACTCAAAATATTAAATTAATAATTCAAAATCAAGATGATTATACAAAGAAAGGATTTTTAAAATCAATCGCCGCCAATTTACATCTATTTTAATCATACACTTTTTTCTCTGGAAGAGATTGCATGTGATGATTAATTTGATTAATAAATATGTAAATATAGTTCGAACGTTATTTTTTTTTTTCATTATAAGTTATCCTTTGACCACAATCTCTCGTGATGTTAAGCGACGATGTGGTCGAAGATAGTAGCAGACTAAACCTACAAGGCGGGATAAATCCCTTCCAGCTTGCAATTATTTTTTGATATTATTTACCATAAATCCATTATTTAAATTCCTCAACTTATAAAATAAATAAATATTAGGACTATATTCATTAGGACAAGAAAAATATGATATAAATAAAAAAAATAAAAATCATTTATTTCGGACCCTCGGCCGATATGTCCACAAAATAGTAGATACAAATTTAGAAATTATTATTAAAGAATTAAATTAGTCTAAAAATGGAGGACAACAGATATAAAGAAATGTAAAATAATAAACTTTAAATATCAGGACAACAAGCATTATATCTAATAAAAATTATACACTTCAATGATTAGGACAATATTCATTCGGACAAGAAACTTTATGACGAAAATACATTATATACTTTAAATGTTAGGACAAGAAACATTATGACGAAAATACATTATTTACTTTAAATATTAGGACAAGAAACATTATGACGAAATAAAATTATACACTTTAATGATTAGGACAATATTCATTATGACAAACAAAGTTTTACAATTCAATGTTTAGGATAATAAATAATATGACAAATACTAATTATGCACTTTGAAGATTAGGACAATAAATATTATGACAAGCAACGTTATATTCTTTAAAGGTTATGATGTTTAAAATTAGGATTTCAAAATATTATATCTAACAACATTATTACTTATGATGATAAAGGCCATAAATGATTATGACTACAGAAAAATATGCCTAATAAATATTAGGATAATTAATTTTAAGCAATGTAAAACAACCATTGTAAATTATGCATTCTAGCAAATAAATGATTGATTTGATTTGATTTGATAACTGTATGTTAGGACCAATGAGTTATGGGAAATAACTTTAGGACTAAAAACTTTAGGTAAATCAATAGGACACCCATTTTAACTGATATATAATTGTAGATATTTGACGTGCCGCACGATCTTATTTTTTAGCTTTTAGTACATTTATACAATAAAACCGTTTAATTAAAAAAAATACCTTTTTATACTTCAATACCTCTTGCTGACCAGTTACTAACTGAGCATAAAACGACTATCGTTGGAACTTTACATAAAAATTAAAAAGAAATTCCACAAAAGTTGGCCAATGAGGTTATTTTTTTCTTTAAGGGTTAGGTTTCTGTTTTGGCGGGAACCATGCTGTAACACTAGAGCAGCAAGTACAACTGCAAGAAAGAGCAAGGCTTTAGATTTTAGAGTTCTATGCAAGTGGATCTTTTCAAATACATCGTTTGAGTAGGGCCATAGCCGGCCTTCGTACTGAGTGGATAACAATGCCTCAAAACAGTGCAGATATGGAAAATGCAGTAAATAAATGTTATAATAATAAGTGCATTCCCTAAAACAATAGCAGCTTTTGATTGTACCCATATCCTGATACATTCTCAATGAGCATCACGGTTGATTTAGAATATACTAACAAATATGATTTAATGATAAACCAATTAAAGAGATGCCATGTGCTGTTTTGATGAAATGAGCATCACGGTTGATTTAGAATATACTAACAAATATGATTTAATGATAAACAAATCAAAGAGATGCCATGTGCTGTTTTGATGAAATGAGCATCACGGTTGATTTAGAATATACTAACAAATATGATTTAATGATAAACCAATCAAAGAGATGCCATGTGCTGTTTTGATGAAATGAGCATCACGGTTGATTTAGAATATACTAACAAATATGATTTAATGATAAACCAATTAAAGAGATGCCATGTGCTGTTTTGATGAAATGAGCATCACGGTTGATTTAGAATATACTAACAAATATGGTTTAATAGAAGGATTTGAAGATTTTGATGCTAGTGATAGTAGCCTTAAAGAATGTAAATATGCTTTATTATTTATTGCCAGGAGGATTTATAATATTGGAAAATTCCCGTAGCATATTTTTAATCATCAAAAACTGTTGATTCTGATAAATTAGGAACAATAACTGAGTCTGTGATCAATAAATTATTGGAAAGTGGCTTGTTACCAAAAGTAACACTATCCTGTGGAATCAAGCCACTAAAAATATAAAAAATAAAAATGATTAGAAACTTGGGAGCAAGTGTTGATTATAATCCTTTCTTTTTCATGAAAGAAAATCGAATTTACGCAATATTCGATGGTCAACGTATCGTAAACACGATATATTATGTAAGTTGGCAAAAGTATAGTTTTCCGCAAAAGAACTATGAAATAGTGTAAAAAAATGACGCCAACACACCAATTCCAACAAAAATTAAAGTATAATTAGCTTCACCAGTTTTTAGTAGTTCAGTGGTTGTGGCCATTAAAACTGCCATTAATAGCCGAGAGTTGACGAGCAGTACTGGTAAAACACTGCTTATTTTCAATTGTGCAATCATTTATTAGATTGTCTCAATTCAAAAAATAAATTTGATAATAATCCATATAGATGTGCAAACACAAATAATCAAAATTCTGCCGTGAATAAATTTTAATGAAAAAAGCAAACATACCGTAAAAATAAATATTCAGAAATGTGAAACGAACGAAACAGCAGATACTGGCTATTTTTTTTATTCGTTATAGGTAAGCTTTTGACCATGATCTCGTCTGATCGTTAAGCGACGATGCGGCCATAGATAAATAAATAAATATTTCAGGACATTTCACGCAGCGCCACCTAACCCCAAGCTAAGCAACTTAATGCTTGTGTTATGGTGGTTAGGGTAACGGATATAATACTTATATACTTTTCTTTTGTAAATACATACTTATAAAAGGGGCCATACACGGTACGATTGATCTGTACGATCCGTCGTTGCAGACCGATCGAAACGACGGATCGCCAGTGTATGTTCACATCGTTAACGATTTACTTGATCGCAAACGATATCGGAGGTCGTCACAGAATCCCTTGCGATCAGACCAATCGTAACGATAAATCGACAGTGTATGGCGCCTTGCGATCAACGATTCGATTTTTGTCTCAGTCAACGCCGGCCGCCGCACGCGCTGCATGTCTATTGTCTACGTACCTAGCCTACACTCGACGAACGAAACAACAAAATGACTACATGGAGTAACGACGATTTGATTGAATTTATTGAATTATTCAGAGAACAAGAGCCTTTATGGAAAATAAGACATAAAGATTATCACAACAACGTGAAGAGAACGGTGTGTTATAATGTACTTTTGGAGAAAATGAAAATAATTGACAGAACTGCTGATTTGAATAAAGTTAAAAAGAAAATTAATAACCTAAGGACAGTCTTTCGTAAAGAATTGAAGAAACAGAATGATTCGCTGTTATCCGGAAGCAGTGCTGACGAAGTTTATTCGCCTAAACTGTCATATTTTGAAAATTTAATGTTCTTAAAAGACCAAGAAATGCCACGTGAAGGAGAAAGTTCCACAAAGTCGGTGAGTACAAATCTTTATTTAAATTCCAACTTAAATTAACTTATGTACTTAAGTGCTACACATAATTGTTCTGCCAAGGAACTGCACCGATTCCATTAAAATAATCTACAAACAAATTTCTATTTTCTGTTGCTGAGTGAAAACCGGATCCCCTTCTTCTCTCGAGACCAATCAAGTTACTATGTAGACCTTCTTCAATCTCTCCAACTTCATAGTTTTCTCTATCAAAGCTATCTTGCGGGGAGTAGGTGTCTGGATTTTCACGGCGTAAAAAGTTATGTAGTGCACAACAAGCCATCACCACTGGAGTAATATTATCTAAGTCCAAATTTATTCCATTTTTCAGTATTCCAAACCGAGCAACTAAAATTCCGAATACATTTTCAATTATGCGTCTTGCTCGGGATAAACGGTAATTAAAAATTCTTCTTTTTTCATTGAGCTGTGACTTATTAAATGGTTTCAAAAAATTATTCCTTAGAGCAAAAGCTTCATCTCCAACAAACACATAAGGAAGCGTTATTCCATTCACTGAATCTGGTTGTGGCAACCCCAATGTACCGTTTATAAGTTTTTGATGAAAATCTGTATTTTTTATAACCCCACCGTCAGACACTCGGCCGTTTGTACCAAAGTGAAAATAAATTAACTCATAATTAGCATTAGCAATTGCCATCAGAACCTGACTGTGGAAGTGTTTATAATTAAAGAAATATGAACCAGATTCAGGCGGCGGCTTTATTTTAATATGCTTGCCATCAACAGCGCCAAGACAATTGGGAAAATTCCATCGTTTTTCGAAATCAGCTCCAATTGCTTTCCATTCACTTTCATTCGAAGGTAACTGAAACAAATCAAATTTCTTTTATTACAGACGATTACAGAGGAACAACATGAAGATGCCAACGAAAATCCGTCACCAAGTGGAACTCAAGCTGAAAATGACGATATTTTACCACCTCCACCTACACCAAGTCAATTAAAGCGCAAGAAATCTTCGCAGGTGTCAAATTCAACAATAGATTTAACTCTTGACAATATAAATAAAAAAATTTTGTCTCTTAAACCTGACGATACATGTGACATATTTGGAAAAACTGTAGCTTCTAAATTAAAATCATTACCTAAAGATCAACGGATCTGGGCGGAAAAAATTATTAATGAAACCTTGTTAGAAGCCGAACTTGGGAACCTGAATAGACAATGTGTAAGTAGAGTAAATAATATTTTAAATAACTCTTCCCAAGATTGGCAACCAAATACTTCTCCATTCTCTCAACCTCGCACATCTCCATTCTCTCAACCTCGCACATCTCCATACTCTCAACCTAACACTTCCCCATACTCTCAATCTCACACTTCTTCACACTATCAACCACAGACATCTCCCTACTCTCAACCTAACACTTCCCCATACTCTCAATCTCACACTTCTTCACACTATCAACCACAGACATCTCCCTACTCTCAATCTCAGATGTCTCCATACTCTCAACCTCAGGAGTCTCCATTCTCACAGTCTCATTTGTCACAGAACATTCCTTCAAATCAACAAGAAATTCAGACACCACCAGAAGAACAGACTACACTGTTACACATTCCTGAAAATCAGTCCTCCAAACCTCAAACTCCACCTTTACTCCAAGCCAGACAGAGACCTACGGGAGAACAGTTGTCAGGTGCAAAAGAACAAAATTTAATTTATTTTTTTGAAAACTTTCAATCCTAATGTTTAACTATGTACCTACCATGTTTAACTGCCTATATGAATGGAAAATAAATGATTATAACTATTAAGAATGATTTATGTTTTATTGCAGTACATACCTTACAATAGTCGTGACATGCTTCGTAAATGGCGGCGCAGGTTTCTGGGATGATTCTCCCCAGTAACTGTGGTGAAATGATAGATGAGAACTTTAGATCTTCATAGGATCGTCCAGTGGCTAGGAAACGCAAAGTTGCACTAAGGCGTTCGTGAATACTGACAGCTTGCCTCATGTTTGTATCGTGCTTCTGTATTTTAGGTGATACTAATTTCAATAATTTTAGGTACGTAGGTTCAGTCATTCTCATGTAGTTGTGCCAGTCTTTTGGATGGAACCGTAATTCTTTTAAAATATTTACATGCGAGTACTGATGTCGTTTTAATAGCCATTTCTTAACCCACATTTTTCTAGGTTTGTTTCTTTTTTTCCGTAACCGAATCAAAGTTACTGCCACAAAACTAAGAAAAAGAAGTTCGTTTTCCATTGTAGTCACGTCTTGAATTATTTGAACACGTCGTCACTCTGTTTTTTCAAACCAGCAAATGATCGATCGTGACGACCAATCGTTTCATGTGTGAGCGGCAGTTTTGTTGCGATACATCGTCACGATATCGTTTCAGATGATCGTAGCGACGGATCGTACCGTGTATGGGCACCTTAATAGATACAGAAAGCCACCCAGACCAGAAACAAATAGATATAAATAGATACAAATACATAGAAAATCCATTCTTTCGCATTTATAATATGTGTCTGAAGTGGGATAAAAATATATATTACCTATAATATAATATTATTTAAACAATAAAATATTATATAAAACGCATTTTTTTCCATTAGGTCACAAAATGTTGGCAATCTGTTAATATCGAAGGCGTTACAAAGGATATTTCAAAAGGAAAACGCTATATCATTGTTCACGCTGGAGGCGAGAAGGGTTTTGTGCCAAACTGTCTCCTTATATTCACTGGAACTAATAAGCTTGAAGATTACCATTCAGAAATGAATGCACATAACTTTAGAAAGTGGGTAACAGAAAAGCCCATACCAAACCTCAACGACCCTTCCATCATAGTTATGGATAATGTGTCCTACCACTCTGTGATGACAAATAAGGCTCCCACCTCTAGTTCTTACATAGATAGGATAAAACTCAGGCTATTAGAGATTAATATTGACTTCGATCCTACACTCAGAAAGCCAAGATTACTGAGTTTAGTGAAAAAAAAACAAACCCCGCTCTAACTATGAAATCGATGAACTGATGAACTTTTAGGAGAACACGGGTACACAGTGGTACGGCTTCCGCCATATCATTGTGATTTGAATCCTATTGAGCTCATTTGGGCTAAAGTAAAACGTAAAGTAGCAGCACAAAATGTTGGCACACGGGATGTGAAGCTGCTTGCTGATGAAGCTTTCAGGAGCATCAAGCCTAAAATATGGAAGAACTGCTGCCACCACGACGAAACAATTGAAAAAGAGTACTACGAGCGAGAGCACCACACATATCGTGATATAGATGAGTTGATTATAATTCGCTCAGGCGACGACAGCAGCACTAGTGACAGCAGCTATAGTGATGACAGCGAGGCCGATGAAAGTGGCCACGAACAATCTGATCTTGGTGTTGAATATTTAGACTCTGATGATGATGAGAGTAATTAATGTTATGTTTTTTTAATAAAGTTACAATGAAAAAATATAATCAAAATGCTTGTAAAACTTTCTTTGCCTATCTAAATTTAAATTATATCTCTCTCTTCTTGGTCGTTATCCTCATCGCTGAGGGTCGTGTCCTTATGGTCATCTATCTGTAAAGGTGTTTATCACTGTCCGCCATGCATCCCTATCTTGGGCATGTCTGAGAGCATTATTGAATGACATTCCAGAGCCTTGCTGTATCTGGTCCGACCATCGAGTTGGTGATCGTCCCCTCGGTCGCTTGCCCTCTACTTTGCCGACTAATACGAGTTTCTCGAGATTGTCTCCTTCTCGTCTAGCTATGTGGCCAAAGTATGCAAGTATCCTTTGTAGACATAAGGTAGAAAGTCTTGTCTTTATCTTTAACTCTTTTAGGATAGAGATGTTCGTGCGTTTCGCAGTCCAGGGAATGCGGAGCATACGACGCCAACACCACATTTCGAAGGCATCAATCTTACTTCTTTCCGCCTTCCGCAGGGTCCACGTTTCTACACCATATAGAATGATGGAGAATACAAGGGCTTTAACTAGCCTGATTTTAGTTCCCTTGAAAATGTTTCTATCGCGCCAGATTTTCGTGAGGTTTGTCATGGCGTTTTTAGCTATCTGGATTCGTCTATGTATTTCGGATTCGCATCCTCCTTGGTCGCTTAAAGTGGAGCCCAGATAAACGAACTGTGTGACCTTTTCGAAATTCTGGAGAGCGTCGGTATTCTCAAGTTGGTTGCCTCGATCTATTATCATAATAATAACTTATAAGTTCTCATGTTATTGTGAATAAACTTTTTCTTTCTTTCTTTTCTTTCTATTTTTTTTATGATGATGAGTGACATAACGAGCATAGATGCTGTAGCCTTTTTGGGGGGTATCGTAAACCATCACATTATATCATACTAAGCACTTGTTTTTCCATAATTTAGCAAAATCACAAAATATTGGATAATTTGTTTGTTTTATAAACATTATCTTCTGACATTGGCAGGTGTTGCGCAGCATTTAGCCCTGTAACAATGTTGTTCTGCTGCTCCTTCTGTAGGTGGAAGGTTTCCCAAAACGAAAGATGGTTTAATTTTTGCCAATTGATATTTTTGAAACCATAATAATTGATTCAATGTAATTTTTTCATTTAAAAAATTTTTTTTCGAATTCCAGGTTTTTTGAATTTTTGCATTTTCTGAGAAGATTTACTGTAGTAACATGTATATTTTTTTTCACCATCGGAAAGTAGAGATTTCAACGAACAGAAACCATACGAACTTTTTGAAAAAAGCTGATATTTTGACGGGTGAATTTTCGATTGAAAATTAGGGTGTTTTTTCGATATTATTTCAAAATAAGGTGAAAAAATAAATATTTTTAATCAAATAAATTACAGGGTATTTGGGACATAAAAAGGTAAGTTTTCACCAAATTTCGTTTAAAAAATATATTTTTTGTAAAAGATAAAAATAAAAAACCAAAAACTTGGTTTTTTGAATTTTTCACATAAATTTTGAGGTTATGTGAAAAAAGTGTGTAAACAAAAGTTTTAGATCTTGATATTACCTACAACTTTGCTATTTGACTTTTTTCGATAGGACTTTTAGTTTTGCCGGAAATCGAGAAAAACCGTTTTTTACCCTTAAAAACTCACCCTCATCCCCTTCCCGACCTCAGATCGCCCGTAAATTATTTTTCCTTTTATTTTTATAATATTCCCCTCCTTTTCTAATGGGTTTCATGCTACTATTACTTTTTTTTGTTTTAAAAATTATCGACCCTGGTCTATTAGGGAATAATCCAAACAATTCAGATTAGATTATAATTGGCATTTATTTTTATCACATTTTATAAATTCGTTCGAAAACCATTACAATTTTTCTAATGGCAACTAACAACATAGCATAAAGAATATAGAAGGTTTTTATTGCGTCTTGTTATTGCTCTCGCGTCGTTTGCATTTGACAATGACAAGTCGCGTAAATACTAACTTATTAATTAAACATCAATATAAAACAAAATAAATTAAATAGGAATAATATTACGTAGTGATTTAATTATACATTCAGAATACACTCGTAGATGAATATTAAAATAAATAGTGCTGTTCTAATTTTATACGACTTGTGTGAACATACCCTGGATGTGAAACCGAAACGCAACTTTGCCTAATCAAATTCATTTCCGCCGTCTCACGCGATTCCACGTCATTCTCTGGAACGATCATCACTGGTCGTGGCGTAGACATTATTAAGAGAGCGGCGTCCACGTCCATATTCACCATGATGTGGCCGCAGGTCCTCAAATCCCGGAAGAAACCGGGTCTTGGGTTACGGCCCACCTGAACACGCCCACGATCCCGGCTTCCCTCACGGCTCCCCGAGCTAATCGATCGCCGCTAACGCTTCCAGCGAGCAACCCGCCCGACACCGGCCGCGCGTCCTTCTATGGAGTTTTGCCACGCCGCTTCGGCAAGTTAAACTTTCTACCAAGCTCCCCGTGAGTACTAACGGCCTTGCCTCTCCTAGCCTACGGCCCTGCAGGATCCGCAAATGGTACAACGTTAATTCTAATAGCAATAACCTAATTTTGGTGCCACCGCTTAACGGGGCACACATTCACCGCTTTAAAGGGAACTAGCCCTGAACATTGTAAATTGTATTAAGCATACATTGATACGAGAAGATATTGTAGTGGATCCACGTTCCGGAACAATTTAATGTATTTCAAACACTAGTTTTTTTGTCGGCCCAACTGGGTTTAGCAATGGTTCGATATAGCCTATAATTGTGCGTTGAGGAATTGTCTCAACTCATTGTAATCTAAACGTAATCCTAACTTAAAATAGGTCGCCAGGCGTGTGCTCGATAATAAATGTAATTTTGAATTAACTCCGTTGTTGTATTTAATCCTCAGATTACACCAAAACACCAGGAAGCCACGATACGGTCCTTGAAATAAAAGTCAAATACTAGACCGGCTCTGCAATTCCGTGCATTTCTAGTTTATTTTCAGATTAAAATATATGTAACGATCCTTTAAATTTTAGTAACCTTTCGTGTGGGGACACACAGGTAAGTTTAGCACCAATTTTGTTCGGGGACGTTTTTGTCCCAAGGCCTTCAACCTTTATATTTTTTAACTGTGCTTACCCGTAGTGGACCCCCCTTTGCATTTAATACCCTTTCACGTTGAACGCGGACCTCACCCCCCGCGCTCAACGGGAAACATTAAATTTTATTTTTTTTTATTTTTTTTATTCGTTACAATGCTTAATGGTAAGCATCATGATTGATCATATAACCCTTAATAAGGCCAGGGGATATTATTTCCCACCACGACTGCACTAAAAATATGAGTTTTTTTAGATGACAGATAGATAATAGAATGAGAGCAATAAAATATGCTACTTTTTAGAAGATTTTAGAATTTTTAACTGGCAACACTTTTTCAAGACATGGCTTCCTTGTGCTGATATGTCAATGTCAAAATTCAGTGACGTGAAAAGTGAGCAAATAACCGTTGATTTTGAGGTGCTTCTGAGAAAAAACTTCAAAGTGTTCTACAAAAAATCTTGTAAGTAGATAATATTTTTATCATAGGCAAAATAGCTATTTTGTAGTTGTTTTTTATTGATTCTAAAGGTAAAATATTGAACCATAGCCCGGAAATCTTCAGACGAATTGTTAGATTTCTCTAGGAATAATAAACGTCGATTTTCTTTAGAACACTGTTTTATTATAGTCTTATAGTTTTCACACATAACACCGGAGAATCAGAGAAACGTCAACAACAGCACAGATAATAGTGATTATAGAATCGTCACAGACTTATTATTGCTTCACTAACACTCCTCCTCAAGAATAAGTCTACAAATACAAAAATAAATGACAACTAATAGTCAACTAAACCTATTTTCTCAGTGAATTTGTTAAATTTAATGCGACCCAGTGGTTTTGTAAAGATATCCGCAATCTGGTGCTCGCTTTGAAGATAAACCAATTTTATACAATTTTGCTTCAATTTTTCTCGAATAAAGTTAATCTTAATATCAATATGTTTTAATTTATGACTGAACTGAGGGTTCTTGCAAAGTTTTATAACTCCTTGGTTATCTTCATAGATAGTTACATTTACTTCACTACCTACTAACTCTTTATACAAACTTTTTATCCAACATGCTTCGCTGGTCGCTACACACAACGACACAAATTCAGACTCGGTAGAGGATAAAGCCACAGTGGTTTGCTTCTTAGAGCTCCAAATTACACTACAGTTAAAAACTTTAAAGATTAATCCTCCAGTAGACTTCCTGTCAACTTTATCTCCAGCCCAGTCTGAGTCAACATAACCAACAATTTGCTCATTTTTATTACATTTTTGCTTCTTAAACACTAATTTAAGCTTTAATGTCCCTTTTATATATCTTAGTACATGTTTAATAGCATTCCACAAGTCTTTACTAGCGCAAGACTGATATCTACTTAAAATGCTGAGCGACAAACATAAGTCAGGCCGTGTACACAACATTGCAAAAAATAATGTTCCAATAACCATTCTACATCTTGTCTCTATTTCTTTACTTTCTGAACAATCTCTTTTTAACATGCTGTGATCAAAATTTTCTTGCATTGGAGTTGATACGGCATTACATTCACTCATTTTACATTTTTGAAGTAATTTCTCAAGGTAATGTTTTTGACTCAAAGTAATTTCATTTTTGTCAATGTTTTGCTTGATGTTTATCCCTAAAAATGTGTTAACAAGGCCAAGATCTCTCATTTTAAAGTTTTGATTCAACAACTCTTTTACAACATGAACATTGTTTGGGTCAGTGGAACACATAAGCAAATCATCAACATATAACAATATGTATGTTTTACAGTTATTATTATCTGTTTTCATAAATAAACAATACTCAGATTGGAATTGTTTAAATCCTAATTTCTCCATAACTTCACAAAATTTGATATTCCAATTCTTTGGTGACTCTTTAAGTCCATATAATGATTTCTTTAATTTTAAACATTTATCAGAATTAACTTTTATTCTCTCACATCCATCAGGCAAAGTTATATAAACATCTCCAGAAATAGGACCATTTAAAAAAGCGCTACACACATCTAATTGATGAATAGGCAAGTTACTCTCATTACAAAAAGCTAGGAAAACTCTGATGGATGGTAGTCTAGCGACTGGACTATACACATCGGTTAAATTAAACTGCATGAAACCTCTAGCTACTAACCTCGCTTTATAGTTGTTTTCTTTAAGTTTAAAAACCCACTTGCAGTCGATAAACTGACATGAACTTGGTCTCTTAACCAACTCCCACGTCTCATTCTCCTCCAGTGCTCTCAATTCTCTCTCCATGGCCTCTTTCCAATATACTCTCTCATTACTCTTGATTACATCATTGTATGTCAGGTTCTCTTCACATAGACTTGCGTCTGTCACAAAATAACCAAATCTTTCCGGTGGTTTAATATTCTCTCTCGCTCGCAACTCAAGGGGGACTATTCTCTCTCCTGCTTCTTCAAGTTGGCTGTCATCTTGTAAACTGCAGTAACTATCATCCGTCTCTGTTAATGTTGTATCAGTCTCAAAACTCTCAGTCTCGTCCGGGTGCTCATGTCTCTCTATATTATCATCGGGCTTCTCCTCCTTGCTCTGTACAATCTCCTCAATATATATGTTATCATTCATGTTTTTCTCATTCTCAGTTTTAACCAATTTCAACTTGGGCAGAAATATTATATCTCGGTGGGTCTCCACTTTGTTTGTCTTGGGTATGAACACTCTATAACCCTTGACACTCTCTCCGTAGCCAACAAAATAGCCTTGTGTACACTTTGGATCCCACTTTAATCGTTTCTCCTTTGGTACATGAATGGAAACTCTACGTCCGAACTCCTTGAATATATTTACTTGACATGCATCTGTGTTGTAGTAGACCTCATATGGTGTCTTATCGGAAGCAGTAGGGCTTGGTCCGGATCTATTTAGGGTGAACGCCGCTGTACTCATAGCTTCAGCCCAAAATTTCTTCTCCATTCCCTGTATCATAGCTCTTGCAGCTTCTACTAGAGTTCGTATCTCTCTCTCAGCACGTCCATTTTGCTGTGGACTGTAGGTGCAACTCTTTTGGTGTGCTATGCCTCTTTTCTCGAACATTTCTCTCATTTCTCTATTAACAAACTCTTTTCCATTGTCCGTCCTTATAACTTTCACCTTTTTCCCAGTTTCCCTCTCACATTTCGCGATGTGTTTTTCGAAACAGCTTCTCAACGCATTCGCCGACTTTTCTTTCAGGAAATATACGTTTCTAAAAGCCGAATAATCATCTTTGATTACTAAAACAAAACGATTTCCACCCAATGATTTTGTTTCCATCGGCCCCGCCAAATCTGCGTGTAAGATTTGTAGACACTCTTTCGCTCGGGATTCACTTTTAGCGAAAGGAAAACGTTTTTGCTTGCCGGATAGACAATAATCGCACATAAATTCTTCGCTATCGTCTTGAAAAGTTATATTTCTCTGTCGTAGAAAACATTTTATTTGTCGTAAATTTTGGTGGGAAAGTTTGACGTGCCACTCTGACAGCTTCTCAATTTTGTCACTTAGATGACAGTTCGTAATGCAGTTGTCAACGTCAGTGGTCGTTCGTTCAAAAACTCGTTCACAAAATGCATCCGTTATACTCTGTGATGATGCATTTCGTACAAACTTCATGACGTAAAGTTTATTGACTCTATTTGCAACCGCACGAACTTCACCATGATTGTCCACAAATTTGCACTGTTTGTTGTCCGACACTAGATGAAAACCTTTATCCAGCACATGTCCCGTCGATAATAGATTGAACTTCAGCTCTGGCACATATAATACGTCTGATAATGTAGTCTTCCTGTACTGTTGGTTGTCCCAGGCATAAACAACGACCGTTCCAACTCCTCTCACATCTAGTAGTTCGCCATCTCCAACTTTAACTCTCGAATCGCACTGTCTCTCTGTCAAGTTCTCAAACAGCTCCCTTTGACCACACATATGCTCGCTAGCTCCTGAGTCGAGGTACCACACATCTTTGTCTAGGTGTATATCATGCTTGTGCAAGTTACTCATAAATGCATTATCTTCTCTCTTGTTATTGCTCGCTGATGGTGTTATCTTTTTATTTTGACAATTTGAAGATATATGGCCCTTCTTGTGGCATATGTAGCACTCTCTGGTGTCTCTCTTCTTACAATTCTTAGCAAAATGACCAAAAGCTCCACAGTTGTAACATTTTTGTGTTTTGTTGTTTCTCGCTGCGGCTAACGCTACCACCTCTTCATTTGATGTAAGCCGCTCCTCTTCGATTAGAAGTCTTGAAGTCATCTCGATTAGAGTTTGCTTATCTGCAGGCACTGACTCCCAGGCAGATCTGAAGTGCTTATATGGCTCAGGTAATGACATCAAAATTTTTGTCATTATCATACTATCTGTAAGTGGTTCATTTGCCATTTTCAGCTTTGTTTTAATCTCCTCTATTCTTGAGAAATACTTGGACATGGTTTCTCCATTATCTATAGAGAGTGTGAAGAACTTTTGTTGTAACAGATGAACACTAACAGTAGACTCTCGATCATAGACTGCCTTCAATTTTCCCCACATCTCGCTGGCAGTGCCACATGAAAATAAATGTGTGATAGGCTCCTCCTCCATTCTCGTGACTATAATTTCTTGTGCTTTCGCATCTTTGGACGACCAAACTGCGCTCTCCTTATCAACGCTTGGGCATGTTTCGACGCCGGTCGCAATATTGAAAACGCCTCGACTTCTCAGCAGAACTTCGGTTTGAAAACGCCACACAGGCCAGTTCTCGCTTCCCTTCAGCTTTAGTGTATGAGATAGTTGCGTAGATTCCATATTGCCTCAATAATTGTTGAAACTCGTAACGTGGCGCCGGTACCTCCTCGTACTTAACCTCACTTTTATTTTCTCTTTCGAATCTCCACTCGATTGCGTCCCTGAAAATCGACAGGAATAGGACTGGGCCCATAACCTGTTAGATTTCTCTAGGAATAATAAACGTCGATTTTCTTTAGAACACTGTTTTATTATAGTCTTATAGTTTTCACACATAACACCGGAGAATCAGAGAAACGTCAACAACAGCACAGATAATAGTGATTATAGAATCGTCACAGACTTATTATTGCTTCACTAACACGAATAAGTAGGAAAATATTTCCCATTGCCCGATTGAGTTTTAAAGTTTCTCATAAAATGTATATATATAAAAATATAAAAGTTTCAACAGACATACAATTCACAGATAACATACGAATAGGGACAGAACGCTGAAATTTGAACGAAGTTTCTTAGATCTTTATGTGATACTTAATTGTTATGATTTGTTTCAAGGAGTCAAATGCCATGAGTAAGAAAAAACAGCTAAGGCAGTGGGAGTTAGAAGAAGTTGTTGGCAATCTATCCGATTTATCTGATGTTGACTCAGATGATGATGCCTATTACCAGACAGTCCCAGTAAGCAGTCCAGCAAATAATACGAATGTGTCAAAAGATATTTTAGTTGAAAGGCGTCTAGAAGAGCTGATTGGCATTTCCGATAACTTAGAAGAAATTATTGATAAGGAACAAGATGATATATACTCAGTAGAGTCTCTAGCAAATATTTTAGAAACAAATAATCCCATTTATAGTTTGGATGAGAAAACAGTAAATGAACACATTGAGACTCATGAAGTAAGCAGACAAGTTTTGATTTCCACCCAACGAGAACCTGAAATAGAGCAATGTTTGGATGAGATCCGTGAAGAACTCTCTAATCCTATTCCAATTCCAACAGCAGAACCGAATCGACACTCAAGGCCAAGCAGAACCGTCAATACAGTAAGACAACCAAGAGAGTGGAAAATTGAGACAGAAATACACAATGTTCCAGAATTTACCAATCTAATTGAACCACTATCAACCTATCTATAATCATAAAACTCGGCCTATTGATGTATTTAAAAACTTTTTTCCAGAATATTTAGTACAAATTCTAGTTGAACAAACAAATAGATATGCGATTCAGCAAAACAGTAATCATTATACACCAGTATCGTCATGAAGTGAAAGCTTACCTTGGAATATTAATTATGATGGGGTTAAACCCATTGCCCGATATGGGCAATGGGTTTTACCGGGGGTAGACTTCCTTTGCAGGAGGTCGTCTAGGTGGGTACCCCAACAGTGCCAGTTATTCTACCGCCTGTGCAGTGATGTGCAAACATCACTGTGCTCCGGTAGGAGGGCACTGTAGCTAGTGAAATTACTGGGCTAAAGAGTCTTAACATCTCATGACTCTTGAGTAAGAAGCGTTGGTGCAGTGCTCCTAGAATTTCACATAATTGTGAAATCCTAGGTAACACTGTACTGATTATGGGCAGCCGTTATCTCTTAACATCAGGAGAGCGTCTTGCTCGTCTTCTACTTCATCACATAAAAAAAAATGGACTTATATTGGTCCAATGACCCGTTTTACAATAATGCAGATATATCCAAAATTATGCCTATCAAAAGATTCAAAAAAATTATTGCTAATTTACACATAAATGACAATGAAAAAGAACCAAGGAAGGATACACCAGAATATGATAAAATGTATAAGTTGAGACCAATGATACAAGAGCTTAATAAAGTGTTCCAGCAGGAAACGGCAAACTCAAGTAAACAATCAATAGACGAATGCATGGTTAAGTTTAAAGGAAGGTCGTCATTAAAGCAGTATATGCCAAAGAAGCCTATTAAACGTGGATTCAAAATCTGGGCACGTTGCGATTCTGAAACCGGCTACCTTTACCAGTTTGAAGTTTACACAGGAAAAGGGTATAACTAGGGTTTGTTCCCGGGAATTCTCGTCCCGGGAATTCCCGGGAAATCGGTCGGTCTCGTACCCGGGAAATTCAGCTCGAGAAAAGTCGAGACATCGAGAAATTTAAATAAACATTTTTACGCTTAGCTTTCTTTGTAAATGCGAGGCGGCAGCGGCATCCTTTGACAGCACGGCTCGTGTCTGTCGGTATCCTTTGTTTTTGCCGACAAACGCAAGCGCGACGCGGCCCCAGTTGTATTTTGTTCATTCGTGTTTCAACTCCCGCCGTGTTCGGATCGGTCGGATCAAAAACCCAGCATAGTGAGTGTATTTACTTTTTAGTGACGCACGAGTAATAGAATCGCAGAACAAACAGGTAAGTATTGTTATTATTTATTTAAATAGTTCAAGTGTTTGTTTTGTTTTGTAAGTACTTTTGTATTACCAAAATAATATTTTTGTTTAAAATGAATAGGTATGTTAAAGAAATAAAACTTTTGTTTTTAATCAAATAAGAGAATTGTTAGTGCATAAATATTTACCGATTTCATTAATTGCATTTGTATTGCAGATGTTGTAATAATCCCACAAAAGCCTAAAGTTCTAAACTAAACACATAATATTAAGACGTTGTTTTATGGCAATTTATCTACTACAAATAACACAAAACGTATCCAACCAATCCTACCAAACGTAGTATACAAAAGGACACAGCTATTTTTTCATCATCATCATCAGCCTAACCTAACCACATCAACCCCCTGCTGGGCATAGGCCTCCCCACTGTTGCGTCAGCTATTTTGTAGGTACTAAACTAAAATACTTACTAATTCTTGAACTGTTTGTTATAGATTTTACAACTAATGAACCAAAATGGAAACTTCCAAAGTTTGGAAATATTTCAAGAAAAATAAGGACGCCTCAAATGCGCAATGTCTAAAATGTCCTAAAACCATAGCCTGTAAAGGATCAAACACAAGCGGACTAGTGAGGCATTTAGCTCATGTACACAAAATTGATGTAAGATCCACCGAGGTTCAAATGGACACAGAAGAAGCATCTACCAGTTCGTCTAGTTCCGGGGTGACGGCACCAAAAAAATTAAGAAGTGATTTTGAAACTATGCACGTACAGCAAACACTGAAATTTGACGTTCAACCCAGAAAATCGTTAGGTGAAATTTTGGCTAAACTTTCAGCCCAAGATGGTTTTACTATAAGAGGCATTACTAAAAGTGAATTTATCCGTGAATCACTTGCTGCCAAGGGGTATAAACTTCCAAAGACCCAAACCGAAGTTATGAACCTAATATTGAAGTTTTATGATGAAAAGGAGAAAGAGATGATAAAAGAGCTTTCTCAGCTTTGCACATCAGGAAACCGGCTAAGTGTGACAATTGACGAGTGGACGAGCATACGAAACAGACGATATTTTAGCGTCTGTGTTCATACAGCAGAGGCAAAAGTTTACAATTTGGGGCTAGTTTACATACCCGGAAAATGCGGTGCCGCAGAGGTTAGAGAAATAGTAGAGGAGCGTTTGAAATACTTTGGGGTAAACTTCGAGCATTATGTCTTGGCCGTAACAAGCGACGGGCCAAATGTTATGAAAAAATTTGGCAGAGAGAGCCCCTGTGAGATGGTCCTCTGTGTAAACCATGCCATCCATTTGGCTATTCTTGATACCTTTTGCAAAAAAAAAACAGTAACTACAGTTGCTAGAAGAAACACACCTGTTAGCGACGATGAACACAGCAGCTCTGATGAAGCCAGCACTGATAACGATGACGAAGAATCTGATGATGAATCTATATTGCAGCCTATTGACGACATAAACAAAGTGCTAAATGAGACCCGTTCGATCATAAGATTTTTCAGAAAGAGTCCCCTTAGAAATATCACACTACAAAAACATGTGAAGACTGAATTCGGGGCCGAACTAGTCTTATTACAGGATGTCAGAACTAGGTGGAATTCAATGCTAACAATGATTGAGCGTTTCTTGAAGTTAAAAAATTCCATTAAAAAAGCCTTGATTGATTTAGATAGCTCATTTAAATGGAAGGAGGAAAATATTCCTATACTACAAAAATTGCGGTTGATATTGACGCCAACTAAACTTGCAGTTGAAGCATTGAGCAGACAAGATGCCAATTTACTAACTGCAGAGGCTATAACAGATGTGTTGCTAAAACAATTAGAAAGTATCGACGACCCTTTGGCTCTTCAGTTAGTAGAATCTCTTAAAATGAAAATATCAGATCGTCGGAATACACCTCTAATATCGCTGCTACGCTACCTAAACAGCCCCGATAATTTTATTCTCAAAAAGAGTGCTTATTTTACCGATAATAGCAAGACATTTTTAATTGGATACGCTGAAGACTTATTCAATCGTCTATACCCCACTGTTCCCACTACTACAGAACCTTCGACAGGAAATAATTCAGAAGTTGTCGAAGCAGGCGTAAGCGAATCAGAAACTGAACAAGACAGCTTTGCAGCTCAATTAGAGAGAGCAATAAAAGGTGTTTCGAGAAATGGTGAATCAACTAATGCTGTGGTGCTTTCCAAATCAATTATAAAAAAAGAGTTTTTGCTATTTGAAAAAACAGGCAAGAGGACCCCTAATCTGGAAACACTATACAAAGCATTAATTTCAGTCAAGCCGACTTCAACAGAAAATGAAAGGGTATTTTCCATATCGGGAAATGTGGTCAGTAAGATTAGGAGCCGGCTGTCTGATAAATCTATTAATGCTTTGGTTTATCTTAAGGCATATTTCATAAGAATTAATAAGCAGGCTTAAAGACAGTTATATTTTTCGTATTAATAGTAGATAGATATCTCTTATTTAATTACATTAAAACTGCCAAAAATTGTGATACCATACTACCCACATAGTGAGATTAGTGAGTGATCTTTAGTTATGATGAGAAAAATTATGATTGTTTTTAGTTAAGATGTTTGTTTTAAGCTGATTGTTAACAGAGATTTTGTATTTTATTAAAGATTAGTGAGATTAGTTATAATAAGAAGAAGTATGATTGTTTTTAGTTAAGATGTTTGTTTTAAGCTGATTGTTAACAGAGATTTTGTTTTTTATTACAGATTAGTGAGATGAGATTAGTTATGATAAGGAGAAGAAGTATGATTGTTTTTAGTTAGCAATTTTGTTTTGAGCTGATTTTTTATTGAGAACTTGTTTTTTTTTGTTAAAAATTATGTTGATTTTTTTCATGTAAAATAAACACAGTTAAATTAAAGACTCTTTTTATTAATTAAACAAAAATTTAGACGTATTTTATTTTTTCTCGACAACCCGAGAAGACCCGAGAAATCAGGCTCGAGAAGTCTCGACACCCGAGAACTAAAAAACCTCGAGAAATCGGAAACCCTAGGTATAACATTCAGGTCCCGGAGGGAGACCCTCAAGTCGTATTAGGCACGGTGTCCCTAGAAGAGGGAACGAACCGTTAGGGTGGCTAGGCCCAGAGCATGAGTCAGCAAGTGAAGATGGTAAGGCTTGCTGGCAGGGCGTGAGACGATGCGAGCCAGAGGGTGGAAGGCACCAAATTTATGTAAGAGCGCCAGATGACTCCCACCACAAACTGAGACTTCAGTTTCATTAAAACACCAGGTTTCCTTTCAATATTCGTTTATTGGGTCAACGTTGTCTGAAGGACATACAAAATGTACACACAAAGAAATAAGCTAAGTTTTCCACTATAAAATTATATTAACCACACTTTTTATACACCTAAATTAACTTACATTCAAGTAATATAGTAGTAACACAGAGAATTATTTATAACATAAAGAAGTGTGAGTGTTATGTTGTGTATGAAGTGTTGATCCCAGGATTATATTCTGGTGTCGTTGAAGTTAAAAGTTAAAATATAGAAGGTTCCAGGCAAAAAGAATGTAAAGAGGTTATAAATAAATTTAGATGAAGCTACCGGAGTCTGAAGTCCGAAGTACGACCAACAGATTGCTGTCGGGCCCTAACAGGTACCGTTAAGGTCAGGCCGCAGAGAAGCGCCGCTACACAAAGGTAGGCAAGACGTCCCCGCTGCCCAAGGTCGCGGCTGTCACCCACTAGCACCGACGTGGCAGGCAACCCGCGGTCGTATCTCCACGAATCGGGGAGACTCGGCTTTACAGGACACTCCAAAAAGGCTGGGGAGCTGCCGCCGCTCCAAAGAAAAGGCTGGAGAGCTGGTCGCCGCTCCGACAAAAATGACTGGAGATTTTGTCACCGCTCCAAAAAATGCTGGTGAGCTTTCCGCCCCTCCAAAAAACCCTGAAGTGAACAAAGGGTTACACTTCAGTAACGTTAATGAAAAGAAATCTATTAGATTAAAAAGGGGGTAGATTTTATGTTGAATTAACCGAAATATTGCCGAGAATTACAAAATAGAAGCCCCAAAAACTCACCGCTTGCGCAGGCTCGGAGATTATGTTGTTCCGTGCTGCGAACTGGTGCGCCGGTTTATGGTGTTAAAGGCGAGTAATCCTACGACAAATAATGTTGCATGTTAAACCAAATGATCAGGAGAGAAAACGTGGTAGAAACCGATGGAGAAGTCACGCACCTCGCCGCTGTTGTGGTTGAGTGTGTGAAGGTCCGAGGTTGATCACAAAATGGCTGCGGACGCTGCACCGCCACGCGCACCGGCCCGGAGGCGGTGCGTGGGGGTGAAGCGGCCATACGTCCAACCTCTGGTCCGGAATCAGTGACACTGACTCACAGAACCAAGCCAGCTAAAGATGGGACACTGCGCTTGCTCACATCGATTTTCCCTCACTTGATCGATATTTTAGTCGATTACCGTATCAAGCGGCGGCGACTGTCATCGGGTTCCTCTGATGTTTCTCCAGCTGTCAAGGCTACCAATCGGGTCTCTGACTCCAGGATTGTATTCCTTCAGCTGGGGAAATATTCTAATGGAGGAAACTCCGGGATCCTGCCCACTTGATACGACATCGAGCGAATAAATTATCGATACCGGTGATATAAACAAGATCGACTAATAGGATCGATAAAAAAAAGAAAATGTCAGATTGACAAACGAAAAGTGACGTTGACAGAACATCATGAGCGACTTTGACGTCTGTCAGGTTGGTAATTATAAAGGTTATTTTTACAAGTTTGTGAGTGTAGAATTTTAATCTAAAAGTTATGGAAAATGGAATATTTCTGTATGAAATGTATTATTAAGTATGTAAAGAGAGGTGAGTGTGCTTCCTGGTGGTTTAGAACACCTCAAAGTGTTACAAGGGGACAGTATGGAAGACGAGGGATTAGGGTACAATGTGGTTATAAAGCTGTCAGCCGGTCTTCCTGAAAATACTCTGCTAGCGTTTGATAACTTTTTCACTAGCTGTAACCTAATGGAGGCTTTATACGAAAAGAAAATTTTTGCTGTTGGTACGGTTAGAATAAATAGAAAGGATCTGCCGGAAATTACGAAGAAATCCTAACCAAAACATCTAAGACTAGAAAAGAATCAATTTGCCGCTATAACTGCTAAACCAATTACAGCAATCAAGTGGCTTGATACAAGAGATGTTAATATTCTTACAACAGCCCACCATCCAACTGACACACTATTTGTAAAGAGTACTCAGAAAGATGGTACTAAAAAAGATGTTCTCATCCCCAAAGCTATCGCTCAGTATACACTCACCATGGGAGGCGTCGATCATTTTGATCATTTCAGGTCGTCATATCCCATTAATCGGAAATGCAGGAAATTCTGGATGAGACTGTTTTTCTTTATAAAAAATCAAAACGATTCCTTCCTGTCAAAATTCTAAACTGACAACGTCCGTGCGTCTGCGCTCGAAATTAAATTAAAATTAATTATATGTGCGTGCCCGCCGCGAAGTTATATAAAATAGTGACGAAAACTACACCCAGCCAACCAAGACGTGGAGACACACCAGCACCCTGGGCCCAGGGGGAAGAGAAAAGGATCCTGTGACAATTTAGGAGGAAAAGTGGTCACGAAGTTAACAGAAAAATTGAATGAAATGGCGGCAGTGCATGTTACGTTTGACAATTTTTTTTTGCAGTTATAATATCATGAATTATTTACATTTAAATGGTATTTCTGCGAGCGGTACTGTACGCAGGCAAAGAGCAGACTTACCGAAACTTGTAAAAAGTAAAAGAAAACTAAACCTAAGAAAAGGGCAGTACAAATGGAGAGTAAAGGAGAATGTGGCCTTTGTAATCTGGCAAGATACAAAAGAAGTTTTATTTATGACCAATGCTTTCCATCCGAAGGACAATGAAACATCTAAAAAGATCCTTTCTTTTAAAATTAAATTGGGTAATCAAAATCAAAAGACAAATATGGCATCAACTTCAGCTGATGTGCCCGCTACAAAGAAGCGATCTGCAGAAAGCATTTTAGTGGACCCTGACACCCTTCAAGCCTTGGAAGATGCTAAGAAGCCAAAAATCGACCTTGACTCCGATCGGAAATATGCATGCATTGCATCTATTGTTACGGCTTATGAAGCAATATTAAAGGAGTTGTTCCCACCCAGAGATGAAGACCCAGTAGTGAGCAAGATGGAAGTGGACATACCTACAGAAGAAAATTTGTTTGAGTATGCTAGGAAAAATATAACCGTAGGTAATCATATTATAAGTATCATATTTACCATTCATAACATTAGTAGGCAGGAGATGAAAAGTACCAGTACTAACATGATAGAGAAGGCGTCTAAAACATCATTTAAAATCCATTTTTGCGGCAAAGACTATAATTTGAGTAATGAAAAAGTTAAAGCCTTGTGGATTAAAGCCACGAAAGATCATGGTTTGGCCTATCAGAACTTTGAGCCTGATAATAAAGAGAACTGGTATGGGACAATGGGGCCCTATCTAGATATGTTTAGCGCATTTGCTCTTCGTTACAACGAGCTAAGATTGGGTCATAATAACATGCCAATTGCTAAAGAAAATGGAAGACACAAAAGCTTTCCAGTAACGAAGTACGGACTGTCAGGTGCCCATCACATTCTACTTGAAGGTACTTCCTTCCCTCCTGAAAGACGGTCTTCCATTGTCCAAAGTCTTGGGCCCATGACAGCATGGTTGTGTATGCTAAGAAGTGAAGGGATATATCGAAAGAAGTATGCTGCAGCAGTAAAGAGAGCGTTTTCACATGTTCCTTGTATAGATGATCTAATAGAAATCACTAAAAATGTGAAACAAGCTTCTGAAATCTCTGCAGTGACAACTCTCCTTGCTGAGATACTACTGGTGACAACATCACGGCAAGCTACTAGAATGTTTTTCCCGATTACGATGTTTGCAGCGATATGGAGAATTCACCAAGCTAACAGAAAAGATTTCTGCAACTTTTTCAGCTCAACAGGGGCAGGAGGATGGTATGCATATAAAACAATGTCAGAGGTAAATATTGACTTTACTCTAGGAGGACAAATGGAAGAGGAAATGGCTTCGCAGATAGTGTTCCATTCTATCTTCGGGACTTTTAAAGAAGACTTGAGCATTCTATCACAGATAACAGATGTTGGATCATGGTTCACAAGAGAACAGATGGGGTCTTGTTTCAGGCAGCAAGGAACATGTAAAACGACAACAAAAATCACTCTCCCTAGGCTGAAAATGTACGCGAAAATGTCCTGCGCAAATCAATCAGGAATGCTTTCTGGAGTGTACACGCAGATATCAACAATGCCCTGTTTCAGTGGTAAAAGAGTTCATCTTTTTGACGACGACTTCTTCAACCATATTGAGAAAAGAAATATGATAGGAACATCAGGTAAAACATTAAATCAAATCGTGGGAGTTCTGACAGCAGTTTTAGAGGATCTCCATGATACAGTGCGTAAGAATAATGGTAGGATAGAAATGGGAACAACCCAATGGAGAGACATGAGAACCCTAACTCTAGGAGTACCTGGTGATGTCGTAGATGTTACATTGGTTGGAACTGGGAAAAAGTTCTTGGGAAGAGATTGATTATTCATCATTCTTTATAAAGTCATCAATTATTTGTGTCTATGACCTAAAATATACATTTTGTTTAGTTATTATGTTCTTTTGTTGTTTTTAAGCTCTCTTTTAATTGTGTGATAAATATAAGGATCTCTACCCAGGAAAGGAAGAGACGGTTCTAAGACAGATGTAGTGTGTCCGGCAGTAGTGAAGGAGTACACAAAAAGAATGGGTGGAGTAGATCACTTTGATCATATCAAAGGGACATACTCAGTTGGACGAAGAAGCAAACGGTGGTGGCTTCGCATATTTTATTTTATTTTTGATGCCTGCATCACAAATTCATTTTTACTCCAGAGAAGCAATGCGAATGCAACCAAATTGTCCAACCTGGAATTTCGTATAGCTCTAGCCAGAGGACTATGCCAGAAGAATAAATGCGAAAACGTGTTAATGTGAAAATTTTAGTTTTTTATTTAAAACAAAACCATATCCAACACAGTTTCCAAGCACCAAATCATCCATTGTACATGATGCTTCTGTTGCTGTATTTACTATGGACTTGCAAGCTGTATTGCTATGTCCGTATTTAAAAGCATCAGCGCTTTATTACAAAATGAAGCTCAAGGTGCATAATTTTACGATAAATAATCTGAAAACCAAAGAAGGGTTTTGTTTCCTCTGGGATGAGTCGGAAGGTGGTTTAACAGCTGATGAGTTTGCAAGTATCATAGTTGATTTCATAATTAACCATGTTGACACGGCAGTCATTCGCAAAGTGATCATGTACAGTGATGGGTGCACGTATCAAAATAGAAATTCTATTCTTTCCAATGCACTTGTATTCGCAGCCGCTGAGACAGGTATAGTCATAGTTCAAAAATATCTTGAGAAGGGTCATACCCAAATGGAATGTGATGCGATGCATTCCACAATAGAGCGGCAGCTAAAAAATCGTGAGATTTATTCACCAGCAGGGTATGTTGAAGCTTGTAAGACTGCCCGTAATAATCCTGGTCCCTATAATGTTGTCCAGTTAGACCACACATTCTTCAAAAAATATAGCTCTCAACCGTATTTTTCTTCGATAAGACCAGGTAGGGGAACCTGGGGACACATGATCCTTACGGGAGACTAGGTACACGAAATTTTCAGAACTTGTATGGGTAATATTAAATTTTATAGTGGCAACATCGGTTGTCTATTGTTGAGGCTTGCTTTAACCCTTTCACATTCCCTCCTTACATTCCTCGGCCTCGGTTTAAAATTCGCGCGCCGCGCCTCTATGGTACCGCGCCGCGATCTATGCCTCGCCGTCCACCAATGACGGCCCCCGAGATCGACCGATACCGAGGAGCTCCGACCGGCTCCGAAGAGCTCCGAAGAAAAGCGACGGCAGCGCCATCTTGACACTTCAACTCCGGACTGCCGCCGAAAATCTCACGAAAAAGACGCGCTCCGCAAATATTTAAAAGTTTATCATCGTTCTTACGTGGAAACGCGAGAGTCCCCGGGATCTCATCGATCGACCCCGGGTCCGTGATCTCCGCCGCGTTCAAGACCGTGAAAACGCGAACAATAATAATTACGGGTCCCAAGCGCCGCGCCGGTGCCGGTCGCGACGCCCGTTTCTCGGATTGCCGGTCACGACGACCCAATCCGATCTCATCATCACCTCTGGAGGAGCACAGGATCGAAGGCCGAGGTAAGCTATCTCCCATTCTCCTGTTCGCAAGCCTCAATCTTTCAACCTTCCAAAATCCCAGCGACGCCCAAGTGCGTCCATTTTTAGTGGTCACTTCGAGCGCGAATACCTATGGTTTTGGGTTCAATTTCATTAGAAAACTCCAAAATATAGTCCAAACAAACAAGTATCATCCTTTCCGAAGTATCATTTATCAATTTTAACAGTTTAACAGTGTTTTTAACGCATATTTTGTGCTCAGAAAAGATAAATCATTATATTTACCTACCTTCAATATTTCTTCGTTCGCCGATTAAAAATCGTAATTTACGATAATTTCGATATTAAAGATGGGCAAACAAGACGATTTGGCTAAATTAGCATCACTTACATTAAAAAAGGAATATGGTTTTCGTGAAATTCAAATTTTGTTCGATCTTTCGAAAGAGATTCATAAAGATAGAACAAAAGTTAGTGCATTCAAAAGTAGGTATAGAAGGATCGAGAATATACGTTCAGAGTTTCTTGGAACCTTAGATGAAATACATTTATTCAATCTTAAACTCGATCCTGATTATACTACGGATAATAGTGTAATAGAATCGTTTGACACTCTCTTCTACGCCGTCTGCGCCGCCGCAGACGAGTTGCAAACAGATACCGCCCGCTCAATGCAAAGTCCAATATACGCTGACCCCTTCTCTGATACATCTATGAACAAGCCGATAGGTCAGGTTAGATTGGGCAGGCTGGAATTAGTTAAATTTAATGGTGATATTGAAAATTGGCAAACCTTCTATGACACTTATGTTTCTCTAGTGCATGACAATAACAACTTAACCCCGATAGACAAATTTCATTATTTAATCTCGTGTCTATCGGGTGATGCTTTATCAGTGGTAAAAGGTATTCCAGTTACCAATGATAACTACCCTGTGGTGTTCAATACATTAGTGAACAGATTCCAAAACAAAAGATT
Source organism: Hemithea aestivaria (assembly GCA_947507615.1). Taxonomy (NCBI): domain Eukaryota; kingdom Metazoa; phylum Arthropoda; class Insecta; order Lepidoptera; family Geometridae; genus Hemithea; species Hemithea aestivaria. Next base: position 12,698,215 of record OX382342.1, read on the forward strand.
ACTAGCGACTAAATATCTAGATAAGATCTGCCAGTATCCACAAATGAAAGGTTGCAATTTAATGGAACTGCGTAACATGACTACTTTGCTATATGAATGTGTCAATGCCCTTAAGGCTGTAAAATTAGATAACTTGGGGGAATTCATTTTATTTTATTTGGTCTCTAGAAATCTTGATTTTGACACCCGGAGACGTTTTGAATTTCAAAATACTGAAGTTATTCCAACCTTTGACAAACTATTAAAATTCTTACAAGATTATGTTAAGATTCTCGAAGCCAGCAATCTTAATGCTCCTACCAAACCAGTACCACCTCCATGTTTAACCAACAATAATAAACCCAGACATCCAGTGCCACAACGGGTCGCTTACTACTCCACTGTACCTAGTACAGAGGGGTACTCAGAGTTAGCTCCCCCCTGTGATACGACACCCCCACAGGATTGTGTACCCTTTGTGGAGTGTCACCAAATTTCAAATAGTGAACCAGGGCCGTACTCAGGCACAGGGCTGTACTCGGGGGCAAATCCTTATTCAGATGATTTGGATTTCGGACTTTATGCAGATTTAACGCAAAGTGGGGCTACTGCCTTAGATGCTGGGCAATACAATATCAACACAGGGCCGGACCTAGGAATAGAATATATGGGGGTAACAGAGACGTACTCTGCGGCTAAAATTATGAATAAATTTCCTTATTGTGCGTGTTGTGGCTTCTCTCATCACGGTATATATAAGTGCCCGCTCTTCCATTCTTATAACTTAGCGCAGCGGCTCAAGATAGTGAAAGATAAGAAACTATGTGTGAATTGTTTGCGGCCTAATCACGGAGTAGACAAGTGCATTTCTAAATCTAGTTGTGTCAAGTGTCACGCGCGCCACCACACGTTACTTCACAGTCTCACGGGTGCTGAATCGAAACCGTCCGCGCCGCCTTGTCCTCCACCAGCAGTGACAATGAATTCGAGAAGTACTCACGCACACGTAGGCCACGCCTCTTCGTTAGTCATTCTCGGTACTTGTGCAGTCCGGGTACAGGGTCGATTCAACAATTGTACGATTCGGGCGCTTATCGATAGTGGAGCCCAAGACTGTTTTATGACTACTGCTTGCGCACGTCGCTTAGGGTTGCCGATACGACGTTGCCACATAAGAGTTTCTGGTTTAGGGCAAAACGCAGTGCATCAGGTACGAGGTGTAACATCATGCACTATTCAACCACGCGATGTAGACAATCCGACATTTACTATCGACCCTATTGTAATGGACACCATCACCAATAAGATGCCGGCTGTAGAGTTACCGTGCTCAGTTCGTGAAGCTTGTAAACATCTTATGGTGGCGGATGATAGATTCGATCGCCCTGGCGATATCGACCTTCTGCTAGGTGCGGAGTTTTTCCATAACTTCTATGACGGCCAGCGATTAGTTCTAGGTCCCGGCTTGCCGGTCGCCTTACATAGCGTGTTTGGCTGGGTCATAACGGGCAAGCTCGACGCTAATTGCCGACCACCAACTGAGGTCACATCCACATTATTGTCCACTCTCGCACCCGATCAAGTCCTTAAGCGCTTCTGGGAAATTGAGGAGCCGCCTTCTGCGGCAATTACCAACCCAGAACACGAGAAAGGTGAAAATTTATATAAGAGTTTATCAAAGCGAAATCCGGACGGCCGTTATGTCGTCCTCATCTTACAAAAAGACTCTGACGATCTGCTTGGGAAATCTTATGACTCGTCCTTAAATAGACTCATGAGGCTCGAGAAGAGGCAACACGTGTCAACTCACGATAACATCGCAGATCTGTGCGGCCGAGGCTCTAGTTGCTCTCAGTTAGCAGCTACACCAAATTGGTGGCAAGGGCCGACGTGGATTACATCTGATCCCGCGACCTGGCCCGTTCGAAAGGAACCGATATCTTTCGACTCTACACCTGAATTAAAGACTGCGGCTCTTGTAGAATGTCCCGTAGAGACAAGCGTGATCACCCATTTGCTTGACGAACATTCTTCTTTAACGCGGGTGCAGCGAGTTGTCGCATGGTGTCTGCGTTTCGCGAAGAACGCTATGGCTTCTACAGAACAACGACTAACAGGTGGACTGAGCACTGGCGAGCTGAGTTCAGCCCTCTACACCATAATCAAACACGAGCAGACTATAGGATTTCCTGACCGTAGTCCGAACACGGAAACCGCTCAACCGCACTTCCCTTCGGTTAGAAAACTAAATCCCTACACTGATGGAATGGGACTTCTGCGTGTGGGGGGGCGTCTAAAAAACGCCCATTTGCCCGCTACAGTCAAGCACCCGCTTCTGTTGCCGAAGCGATCGCGTTTGTCACTGCTCCTTGTGGATCACCATCACCAATTATATCTTCATTGTGGACCACGGATGTTACAGTCTCTCGTACTACGAAAATTTTGGATTTTAGGCATTCGAAATCTCATCCGCTCGCGTCTATCCAAGTGCGTGACGTGTTTTAAAGTGAACCCTAAGCCATGTCAACCTCTGATGGGTAATTTGCCCTCGCCGCGGGTTCAACCATCCCGATGCTTCGCCAATATTGGAGTAGATTTCGCTGGCCCGTTAACCATCAAGGAAAGCCGTAGACGAAACGCGCATACTCACAAGGTGTATGTGTGCGTATTCGTATGCTTAGCCGTTAAGGACTTATCAACCGCGGCTTTTATCGCAGCTCTTGACCGGTTTGTGTCCCGCCGAGGTCTGTGCCACCAGATCATTTCGGATTGTGGCACTAATTTCGTAGGGGCCCGAAGATATCTAACGGAAATACAACAGTTCCTACAGACTAACCAAAACGATCTTAACGCTAGTTTCACTGAGCGGGGAATTTCATGGCACTTGAACCCGCCGACGGGAAGCCATTTCGGGGGAATCTTCGAAAGTGGAGTTCGCTCAATGAAAACTCATCTGAAACGAGTAGTAGGCCTTCAGGTGCTCACGTACGAAGAACTGACGACGGTACTCAACAAGATCGAGGCCGTTTTAAATTCCCGTCCACTCTGCGTTTTATCTAATGATCCTGGGGAGGTCGATGTTCTTACACCTGGACATTTCCTTACTGGGGGTCCGTTAGTTTCGGTACCGGAGCCTGATTTATGTGACACGTATGTCCCTCCGTTAGACAGATGGCAGATGCTCCAGAAACTCACACAAACTTTCTGGCGTGTTTGGCAGCGCGAATATTTGCACGGTTTGCAACAACGCGGTCGATGGTTTCGAGATCAAGCTAATCTTAAAATCGGGAACGTAGTAATGATTATAGAGCAAAATCTACCACCATTGGAGTGGCGCTACGGGCAAGTAACTTCTATTCACCCGGGTGAAGACGGAGTAGTGCGTGTTGTTACCCTTAAAACAGCCAAGGGGTATTTGAAACGACCCGTCACCAAGTTATGTCCATTACCCCTCCAAGATTAACTACCATAATTTTCAACAACTCTGAACGTCATCCCCTCGATGTCTTAGCTTTACTACAATTTACATTTGAACCTAATTCAACATCAAGTCATTATTTTCTGAGCACAATAATTTCGAATTAAATTCTGTTATGTTTTTTTTTTTTTTTTTTTTTAAACTCAACAGCTTACGTATTGGTGGGCATTAGCTCTACCCTTAAAACATATAAATGATACTTCCTCCTTTCTGCCTTCAGGGTAAGCGCAGCTTCAGTTTGGCGGGCGGTTGCCCTACCCTTAACATTTACTCTGTATAAACCGGAACGCACGTTCCTTCTGCCTTCTTTGCATGTGCAGCTTGAATTTGGCGGGCGGTTGCCCTACCCTTAAAGTTACCTTGAAAAACTCGTCCTGCTCTCCTTCGGAGTGCAGCTTCTGTTTGGCGGGCATTTGCCCTACCCTTAATATTGTAATACTCTTAAGATTATCTATTCTGTCCTCATTGTGAGTGCAGCTTCCGTTTGGTGGGCAGTTGCCCTACTCTTAATTTAAAATTCAATGAAATCCCCAGTGATTTCATGTGGGGGGGTATGTTGAGGCTTGCTTTAACCCCTTCACATTCCCTCCTTACATTCCTCGGCCTCGGTTTAAAATTCGCGCGCCGCGCCTCTATGGTACCGCGCCGCGATCTATGCCTCGCCGTCCACCAATGACGGCCCCCGAGATCGACCGATACCGAGGAGCTCCGACCGGCTCCGAAGAGCTCCGAAGAAAAGCGACGGCAGCGCCATCTTGACACTTCAACTCCGGACTGCCGCCGAAAATCTCACGAAAAAGACGCGCTCCGCAAATATTTAAAAGTTTATCATCGTTCTTACGTGGAAACGCGAGAGTCCCCGGGATCTCATCGATCGACCCCGGGTCCGTGATCTCCGCCGCGTTCAAGACCGTGAAAACGCGAACAATAATAATTACGGGTCGCAAGCGCCGCGCCGGTGCCGGTCGCGACGCCCGTTTCTCGGATTGCCGGTCACGACGACCCAATCCGATCTCATCATCACCTCTGGAGGAGCACAGGATCGAAGGCCGAGGTAAGCTATCTCCCATTCTCCTGTTCGCAAGCCTCAATCTTTCAACCTTCCAAAATCCCAGCGACGCCCAAGTGCGTCCAAACCGCTAACTTTTAAAGTAGGTGTACCTGTCAAATTTGACGCGTTTGTAAATGGCGGACGAACGAGTGTTTGTTGTTGCAGAAAGAAAATTTTCATAAGTTTACATTTTGATTATACATTGATGTAAATATGGTTTTTAGGTGTGTATGAATTTAATTCGAGTCATTGTTTATATAAGTAGCGATTTGTAGCAAAGAAAAGTGGTAATCTAATAGACATTTAAAAACATTCTTGTTTATAACCGTATACTGCTCAGGGTACACTTGGGACACTTAGCTAAGGGGGATTTGATCCTTCCGGATCAAGTGTCCCTTTTATTTTTCAATTAATTTCAGATTACCGATATGCCCAGACTATACAAGAGAAGGTGCCAGAAAAAGAGTACCAATCGATGAAGGAAAATTGCGATCGGCAGTGGACGATGTCATCGCCGGTGCGAGTATTCGTGGTACTGCAAAAGGGTACGGATTAGCCGTTATGACATTGAAAAGGTACGTGAGAAGAGGAAAGATACTACTACAACTGATGAAATTGATTACACTCCAAATTATCGGCACTCTCAAATTTTTTCAAATATGGAGGAGAGTGAACTTGTCAATTACCTAATGATGGCTAGCAAATTGTATTATGGATTAACACCCAAGAATGTACGACAACTGGCATTTCAATATGCTACTGAAAATAAAAAGGAAGTTCCGCTAAAATGGTCCGAAAATGAAGAAGCAACCTATGATTGGTTTTATGGGTTTATGCACCGACACAAAGACCTGTCACTCAGAGTTCCAGAAGCCACAAGCTTGTCTCGCGCCACGACGTTTAACAGACACAACGTTAGCAACTTTTTTCAAAATTTATCAAGCCTTTTACAGAGATTTAACTTTGGTCCGAACCAAATTTGGAATGTAGACGAAACAGGCATTACGACAGTTCACAAACCAAAAAAAATCGTGGCATGTAAAGGAATTAAACAAGTGTCTAAGGTAACATCCGGCGAACGTGGGCAGCTCGTAACTGTATGCGCAGCTATAAATGCTATAGGTAACCACCTTCCACCTTTTATGATATTTCCTCGTAAAAATTGGCAGGAGCGAATGATAGATGGAGGTCCACCAGGCACAGAAGGAGCTCCACATCCCAGTGTTTGGATGACTAGCTCAAATTTTGTGCTTTTTTTGAAATTTTTACTCAAGCATGTAAGATGCAGCAAGGATAATCCATGTCTCATTATATTTGACAATCATGAGTCACATACATATTTCCATAGAATCTATAAATTTTTGCAAAGATAATGGTATACACCTCTTAACCCTACCACCCCATACCTCTCAAAAATTGCAACCGTTGGATAGAATTATATTTGGAGCAATGAAGTCATATTATAATACTGCATGTGACAATTGGATGGTTGGTCACCCAGGCCGGCCATTAACACGTTGCGGGACGCGCGGCATTAGCCGTATATTTTTTGATTACGAAATTAACAGTACGGGTACAGCCGTAAATGTTTGAGAAGTTTAAAATCGTGGTACGGCTTGTACAGTAGATTTTTGTAGGCAAGCCCTAAGAAAGCACTCTTTACTGTCGTATCACATCGATTCTTTTTGATCCTACCTAGTACTAGACGCACACAAACACACATTGAAGACGCTAGTGTATGTCAGTTGACAGGTCTGAACATGCACGCCCACTACGGTTGTGGCCGTGCAGATTCAATACAATTATTGCAACAGTGTCAAGTTGCGACCGGTCGGAGAATGACGTGTTTGTTAATTTTTGCGACAATTTTTGTGTTCTTAGATATATTTGTTTACGGTGAGTATTTCAATGTTTTCTAATTTATATTTGTAAATTCCGTAATTTTCTGTATATTATTATTGGAATATTTCAACATACCTATTTGGAACTGTGTTGACAAAACCGATTGAGAAAGTTTGTTTATAGAAGGTAGTTGTTAGTAGGTACTTATAATCAATATTTGTTATTTTATTTAGATGGATCAAGAGGAAGAGGAGCGTATCAGGCGCCTATTGGATGAATGTTCCACTCCAGAAAGCAGTGGGACTGAAGATCCATTCGGTGGAGATGGAGGTGAATATGATTCTGACGAAGACTACCGTCCATCTGCTGATGATTCAGATTCCTCCGAAGATATTGGTTCCGGTGGAATATCAGGTCGACATCATTATTTTTCTTCATCCAGTAATGAAAGCAATATAAGTACTTTGCAAGAAACCGTCCCTGTGTCAAATGTGGTACTCCAGCCTTCAGTTTCAAGAGAAGATGTACCAGAGGTTACTAATAATACTGTGCAGTTCAACAACGTGAATGTAGATCCTCAGATCCCAGATATAGACGACGAGTCCCTGGTACACATAAGTAATATTTGACCACTCGACAACATGGATCTCGATCTTCACCTTCCTTTGATGGAGTCTAACGCTCAAGTAGTCGGTAATTTTTCACAGCTCACTGATAGCAATAATACAGTCCTCCAGTCACAGTTGGTACATTCAACACCTCAAGAGTTTCCTACAGATTCAGAACAAGTTCAAACTGATGATGAGTGGTCTAAATCTACCAAACCCATAGCTGATTTTAATTTTGACACATCTTCTGTTGGTCCTAGATTTGATGTCAGTCAAATTCACTCACCGCTGGATATGTTCAAATTGGTATTTCCAGATAGCATTATTGATCATATAGTTGACTGTACTAATAAATATGCTGAGAAATTAACAGATCAAAACCGACCACAAACTCGAAACAGTCGTAACCAGAAATTTCGCCCTGTGGACTCACAGGAAATGTTATCCTTTTTGGCTCTGTGTCTCCTGCAAGGGCAACTGAAATTTCCCATTTTTTTCTAATGATCCATTATACTACCACCCGGTTTTTCAACACGTAACGTCTGGCAGACGATTCGAGCAAATTTTAAGATGCGTTTGTGTGGCTGATGATGGAGCAAAGAGTGAACACAAAGTTCTAGATTTTATAAAAGCTTTGAACAATAACTTTCAACGTATCTATGGACCCACGAAGGAACTGTCTATTGACGAATCACTTATCCTTTTTCGTGGAAGGATATACTTTCGCCAGTATATAAAAGGAAAAAAGGCCAAATATGGAATTAAATTCTACGTCCTCACTACAGCAGATGGATATGTTTTAGACATGATCATGTATCGTGGAAAAGATGACTCCGAATCTGGTAAAAAAACACAGAACTTAGTACTTAAACTACTGGAACCATACATGCTCAAAGGTCACCATGTCTTTATGGACAATTTTTATAATTCCGTTGAATTGTCTGAAAAATTACTTAGCTTGAGAACGCATTCAAGCGGCACGCTACGAAAAAACCGAAAAGGCAATCCTAGAGTACTTACAAATATCAAATTAAAAAAAGGAGAACATCACTGGTTGCGAAAAGGCCAGGTTTATGTCTCAGTGTGGAAAGACAAACGTCCAGTACATATCGAGGGGTCTGAGGCGATTTGACTCAAGCGCCATTTTGGTAAGTGTTCAGGAGAGCGATTTTAAGCTAAAAATTTTGGAAAAAAATTCATATCTTCTGAAGTATTCCTCTTATCGGATTACTACTGAGAGTCAATGAAGCAATACATAATAAGCTTTAATTTTATATGAATTTCATCGTTTTATAAGTATTTTTAACCTATTTTAATGTCACTTAAGCCAAAATGACCTATTTTCTGTTCAAGGCAAATTGATTGAAGTTCAAGGAAATTCAGTGACGGATGAGAGAAAAAAGATTTATAGACCATCATTTTAACACATAATTCAGGGCTAAAAGACTTAAATCACAAGAAATTCTGTAATTGATCAAAGAAAAAAGATTTATATACTAAATAAACGACAAATAGATCACGGCAAAATAATTTAACAGTGAAAACACTAATTGAAACTTAAGGAAAAAAGACTTTTATTACAACATTACTTTAAACACATAGATTCAAATCAAAGAAAAATGTTTATTTTATGAATCTTGGTCTTTGAGTTGTTCTATAATAAAATACTTGTCCTTTCAGCAAATAATTTTAAATATTGAAATGAAAGGAATAAAAGAATTTACGTTGTTAAATCAGCGTATATTAAATTTTAATTATTTATTTTTATATTAAATAATATAATATATAACTTTTCTTATTAATTAACTACTTAAATACTTATTGACATTAATTAAATTAGAGACCCATGGGAATCAACTACATAATAATATTAATAAATGTTTATTCTACTACCAATAGCAAAATTTGCACTCATGAAATAACTATCCATTAACTCCTAAGGGTGTAAGTTAGTTAAGAATAGAACAATAACAATGATAAAGAATATTATAATCAACGTCAACATATCGTAGTTGTAGCTTGTATAAACAAAACGCCTACTTATTTTATTATTAAAATAATACTAATAAATAATAATAATCTTACTAATATTAAAAACGTGAAAGTTTGTAAGAATGGATGTCATGATGTTTGTCACTGGTTCACGCTAAACGGGTGGACCGATTGAGCTGAAATTTTGTATAGAGAAAGCTTAGACCCCGGACTAACACATAGGCTACATAAAAACTGCAAGTAAAACCGCTTGGCGCAGCTAGTAAATAATATAACCAAAAGTACTGAGTAGCTGAGCCAAATTCCAATTAATATAATCATCCAAAACAATAAACAAATTTAGAACAATTCAAATTTGGTCACATCATGGAATAAAAAACTTATTATTTTCTACTAGAACCCGGATTTATGTATCATAAGTACAACAATGCTTGCATAATCTTTACAAAAAAATAACTTATCTGATGGTAACTAGCCCCTTAGTCCAGTCAATAAGTGCTCAAAAGGGGCATGTGGTTGGAATAGTCGAAAGCAGAAAAACTAACTTAGTAACTTTGTTTGGACTAGTTAGGAGATAAACATACTAAAAGTCCCCACCCCTCCGAGGTGAGCCGGAGGGGGGGGGGGGAGGCCGAATAAGGTCCCATTTTTAGGTTTGTTGCTTATATGTCAGAAACTGTGCGTTGTACGATATTTTAATGTACTACATTATTAAACCTCATAAAATTTTCTACAACTTCGGCTTTGACACTTTTTATCTATCTCCAATCGTTGTCCAGCTATGAGCTTCCAAACATGGTCTATTTTGAAGACACTTAAATTAGTTTTCCATACAAAGTCGGTAAAAAAATCTTACAAATAAAATTTGACCAACTTCTGGTTGTCGTATCATAATGAAACTTTGCAAATGTCTAGAAATCTGATGACAGTTTAATAATCTGGTACCATTGAGTTGATCTGATGATGGAGCCAGGAGGTGTCTAATGAAACTCTTCAATGGCTATTAGTAAACCCGTCGAGTTTGGGCACATTACATTCGAATCAATGAGACTTTTTCATAACACTTGCTGTCGAGGGTCTGATAATTAACCAGGAAGTGCCTACGTCTCATCAATCCGAATGTAATGAGCCTAAACTCCCCGGTTTTACTAATAGCCATTGAAGAGTTTCATTAGACACCTCCTGGCTCCATCATCAGATCAACTCAATGGTACCAGATTATTAAACTGTCATCAGATTTCTAGACATTTGCAAAGTTTCATTATGATACGACAACCAGAAGTTGGTCAAATTTTATTTGTAAGATTTTTTTACCGACTTTGTATGGAAAACTAATTTAAGTGTCTTCAAAATAGACCATGTTTGGAAGCTCATAGCTGGACAACGATTGGAGATAGATGAAAAGTGTCAAGGTTGAAGTTGTAGAAAATTTTATGAGGTTTAATAATGTAGTACATTAAAATATCGTACAACGCACAGTTTTTGACATATATGCAAAAAACCTAAAAATGGGGCCTTCTTCGGGCTCCCCCCCCCCCCCCCCCTACGACTCACCTCGGAGGGGTGGGGACTTTTAGTATGTTTATCTCCTAACTAGTCCAAACTAAGTTACTAAGTTAGTTTTTCTGCTTTCGACTTTTCGATCCACATACCCTTTTTGGGCACTCATTGACTGGGCTATAGTTTTTTTTTCTGTGTTTTGTTATTGTCATCAGCTGCATTTTCTCCACATAATAGAATCTCTACTGCATTTAAGAAAATCAGTCAATTAATCAAAAATTCAATTATATAAGATCTTTATCTGTTAATGTCAAAGATGTTTTATCTTTGACATTAAAAATAATAATAAAATAATTAACCATCATAATTATGTTATAAATAATAAAAACACGTATTGCCTAACGATTATCGCATTTTTTTTACGCGCGCTATCAATATACAATTTTGTCACAATCCGATGATCACCCTAAATGACAGGATTCAAGCGACCGTGCAGTAGCGCGTTCTTAGGATTTATGTATGATTTTAGTAGACTCAAATGACACTCTAAAACATGTCCCTTCAAAAAGGCTATGATTTAACGACCTCAAGCTGTTAGTTCGCAACCAACACAAAGAGTTTTAAGTGCCAATATTTACTTTTAAAAATGATATATATGCATAATTTTACAAGTTTAAGAAAAGTAAAATTGATTGAACTGACATTGTTCAACTGTATTTATTCAAAGAAAAAAAACTTTTGTGACATAATTATCTAAATCAGTTCAAGGCAAAACGACTTAAGCGCCTATGCTACGAATATTAATTCAGAGTAAAACGATTCATATGACATACTTTAATGAGACAGATCACGACAAAATACTTCAAAGAGCAGTGTGATTTTTTATGGAGCAGGTAAAACAGATTTAAAGGACTTATAGAGAAAAAAATGAACAAGGAAAAAAAGCTTAAGTGAGAAGTAAGTAAAGTTACTAGTCACTTAAATGGACTTAAGGGCATGTCTTTAAAAAAAAACGTGTTTTTGTTGTCGCTTCACACCACGATTTTAGAAATGATAGTCAAATTTAGGATGGAATCAAGCGCCAAAAAAGTTGTCCGATTTACACGAAACCCAGCTCAAACGAAGGAGAAAAATTCGCTGATTGCAACGATATATATAACTCAATATCGCCTGAAATGGCGCTTGAGTCAATTCGCCTCAGACCCCTCGATATGATAACCACATGTGATCACCCTAAGTTATCAGAAGTGTCAAACCGTCATGGAAAAATATCAGCCAAACCTGCAGAAGTTGCTAATTATAACACTTTTATGGGGGGAGTAGACAGAGTGGATCAAATGACTTCTTATTATTCCTCTCCCCGAAAAAGCATCAGATGGTACAAAAGAGTGATTTTTCATTGCATCGACGTTGCTGTATGGAATGCTTACTATTTGTACAAGAAGTTTGTGAAGAAAAATACAAAATACAAGTCTATTGAGTTTAGAGACGAACTTATAAAAGAAATGTTACAAATATCTAGTAGCTTGAAGGGTTCTGATGTGGTTAGAAAAGGTAGCATTTACAGTAGTCGAAGATTTAATCAAAATATTACAGAGGAAGTTAACTTTGGGGCAATGAAAGGACACTGGCCAGTTGTGATGCCTATGCCAACTGCGCCCGCTGGAAATAAACGAAAATTCAAATATTTGAACTGTAAATATTGCATCAAATTAAAGAAACGAAAAGAAACTAAATACATTTGCAAGGGATGCACTAATAAAACACCTCTGTGCCCTGAATGCTTTGAAGAGTGGCACCTTTTGTATCCAAATAATTAGCAAATTCTTGACATTTTTCCTTATTATTTGGATACAAAAGTTATTGGGACCTTCTACTAAAATAATATAATACAGAAGTGTTTTATGAGAGAATCTTTCCAATTACCACTCCTTTTGTGTTTTTTTTTATATAATAATTGTAATACCGTGTCAAATTGTGTAAAAGAACCATTATAAAAGTACTCAGTATGTTTTTTTTATCTATGTAGCTTCAGTTAGTATCCCTTCCTTATTAGTTAACTTACTTCAGTAGTTCGTTTCCCTTAGTTATAATGGAAAATTTGCTATACGGCAAATCCAGTTCTGTTTTTTTACATACGTTGAGAAATTGGATTACAAAACAGTACTGATATATCCGTATACGGCCATAGCAGTGATGTCAAAGAATAGATGTAAATTTCATGCTTATTGCGACACTACGGTGTAAGCCGGTTTACGGTTCTAGCAGTAGGGTAAGGTACCTCAAGTGTGCGCAGCTCTCAAGAATACGCACATTCAAAATTTCGCGCGAAACGGCATGTTTCGCACCAACTTCAGTTGTGTTTTGATGGCCCGCTGTGACACTCTGTTCTCGCAAAAATTTGTGATAAAATATTGAGTTTTGGTGAAAAAAGGTAAGAAAAACGATTTTGAGTACTTTTGTTAAAATGTTTGACTATCGTGCAACACGTGTGGCTAATTTTTTATAACGGAGTTGTGGTATTTATATTGTTTTTTGATAAAAATACGTATCGAAAAGTAAGCCAAACAAAAAGTTTACAGCAACGTTACATAGATGTCGTTACTAGGTGCCTCTGTCAAAAATATGGTGCAAGCAACAAGAATGCGCACAGCAAGTGTGCGCATGCGTACACTTTTGAGACTGCGCACTTTTGAGGAATACAATCAAAGAAATATTCTTAATACGGTTTTCTTAATTCCAGATGGCGTCAAAACCTCGAAAAACGTCGAGAGTAAACATTTCTCAAGAAACCTTTGATTTAGCTCGCGAACTTTTAAGAGAGGGTAAGAGCAAACGATTTGTTGCGAGCCTACTTAACGTGCCCGAATCTACCCTGAGAAAAAGACTGAAGAATGAATGTGTGGCGACATCCCTTGGACGATACAGGCCAGTGTTTACACTAGAGACTGAAAAAAATCTTGTCGAGTATATAAAAAAAATGGATGCCATGTTTTACGGTATGACACTCAAGAAATTAAAAGCCCTTGTTTATGAATACGCTGAAAAAAATAAGCTGAAACATCAGTTTAATACTGAGACAAAGCTAGCAGGAAAGAAATGGGTACAAGGATTTCTCAGAAGACATCCGGAAATTTCCCTACGGCAGCCTACATCAACCAGTATCGCAAGGTCCATGGGGTTTAACAAGCCGCAAGTGGACAGATTTTATAATCAACTCTCGGACATTAAAGAAAAACACAAATTCCAAGCGTGTGACATTTTTAATATGGACGAGTCAGGATTTTCGACAGTACCGAACAAAGCCCCTAAGGTACTGAGCGTGAAAGGTAAAAGGTGCGTGAACAAAATTAGTAGCGCTGAAAGGGGCACTAATGTCACTGCAGTCTGTGCCATGAGTGCAACAGGGAATTACATACCTCCAGCATTCATATTTCCTAGAAAAAGAATGAAGGCTGAGCTACTAGACGGAGCACCACCGTCCTCTATTGGACTGGTAACTGATACGGGACGCATGAACTCAGAACTATTCATAAGTTGGTTGGAGCATTTCAAATATCACGCAAAACCTTCTGAAGCTCGTCCTCTGCTTCTGATTCTGGACAACTACTTGTCTCATACAAACATAGAGGCCGTTAATTACTGCCGCAAGAACTTCATTCATGTATTGACAATACCACCGCACAGCACGCATAAAATGCAGCCATTAGATCGCTGTTTCTTTGCTCCATTAAAAAAATACTATCATAGTGATAGTTAATGTTGTATTCTCTGGGTAGGTATTTGGATGAAAGTGGACTTCATTTAGTAAGATTAGGTTTAAGATAATTTTAGGTTAAGATTAAGATTTGATTGATATTTATAAAAGAACATCTTTCGGTACTGATTTCTTACCAAAAACTTGTCCACATCATATTCAATAAACATTATTTTTTTAGCCTACATCTGTCTTTACTTTTGAAAACCTCGTAACTTTGTACACATAAAAACGGAAAACCTCTTATGTCATTTAACTGGTATAATCGAATTAATTAAGGGATTGGTTAATAACTTAAATAAGTCCTTTTTACCTTCCAAAACTTGGGACAAAAGCATATAATAATACTTTAAGCATTGACGAAATAAAACATTTTTTTCGTTTCTTGTAAAGTTTGGTTCTCTGGACATACGAGTTTATCATTCTACAGCGACGTATGGAATAGTGAACATTGAGGACGGAACCATATTATATGAAAGCCAATTAGTCGAAATGGAAGCAGAATTTATAAAAGAACCAAGTGAGAGTAGCCAGTAGTGGTGGGTCGTTAACGATTTTTGGGTTAACGCAACGAAGCCGTTAAATTCATCATGTTAACCTGTTAAAAAAGCCGTTAACATTATTAACAGGTTTTCAACTGGTTTTCATTAATGTAACAGATTTGTACCAACGGCAACGTAGCAGATAATAGATCTCTCACTCTCGCTCGTACAATTTTAAGCTAGCGGCGTCTCGCTCGCTCACATAGGCGCCCTCGCGTCCACTCGGCATATTCCGTTTCTATTCGTTCTTTCAACGCAGAAGAAATAGATAATTTTAACTGGTTTTGCGTTAACAGCTTCAGATTACGTTAGCGACTTTTGAATACCTTTTCGTTGAGATAATAAAAAAAGCGCATTGCCAAAATCGTTGAATGTAACAGTTGATAGATTTAGCGGGTTTTGCAGTAAACAAAAAACTGTTAATTCGTTAACATTAGATTAACAGTTAAAAAAAGCCGTTCGTTGAATTAACGCCCACTCCTAGTAGCCAGACCAATACCAATCAAGAATATATAAAAAAATTCAAATTTGGCAATATGTGTTAATTTTAGGTATTTTTTTGGTTTAAACACTTTTTTACGAAACACCTCTGAATATTTCTTATTTTTACTTTTAAACTAGATTATATAAGCTTTGATCTCATACCAAAATATAATAACTTGAAAAGTACAGTTTAGCACAATAAATCAAAACAAACCATCCATTCGTGTATAAATCTCCAGCGCCTAGAACAAAATCCTGAGAATGGAAATATTAAATCAATGAATTCAAACTATTTTAGTTTATATTTTTTAATTTTAGGTATACGTAACTTATCATGTTTTTCTAAATTTACGAAACGGAGAGTAAAGAGATCCAGCGCACATATTAAAACTTGTGAGAAATACACTAGGTCAGAATAAATATCTAACAAATTTGCATGATGAAATCATTTAATGGCATTTTATTGAATTTCTTCAAATTTGCAAGAAAAAGAAGGATTCCATCTCGCTTACTATAATAAAAATAAGCATATTAACTTTTTGAAACACATAATGGAAAAATAATAAGAAAAGTTAAGTTGGCGGCTCGAATATTCAGTGTCAAACGCAAAAAGTTTTGTGAGAATTATTTGAATTTTGCAAAATTTTCGAGCTCTCATCAGAGAACGCCATCGTACAGTGGGTTTTATAAGGAAAATTAACAACCTATTTAATATTTTAAATACATACTCAATATGTATAATGTATGGATTTAAAAATTCTATGAGTGGTGACAATGCCAATAGCATACTAGAATTCATTAAAGAAATGAACATCTACATCAAAGCGTTGAAATTAAAGATGAAACAAATCTTGAAATCAAATAGGAATGTTGCTGATTAAGTTACGGACACACTTAAGTTTTTACCAGTCTACAAATTGAGCCAGGATCATCTGAAAAAGTTGTTCAGCCTGATTCGATCAAAAAGCCGATATAACAACCCAACAGCGTGTCAATTTTCAAGTGCCTACAAAAGACAGGTACTTTTTACATACAGGTACGACGAACAAAGAAACTACGACAACAGATAACAAAGACAGATTAAAAGATTGATCATATTAGCAACGACGACGCACTTTAAAGGTTAAACCTTCTCCTGCGAGATAACTAACTTCCATGAACGGAGGTTCAGCGTGATGTGATTATAATAAGTACCTTTACCTTGCTAAGCAAACCTACGTTTTTCAACAATTTGAAAAAAAAATGCGTTAACCAATCATGGCAAGGTACATAAGATAAGGGAATCTAGTTCCTGGCAGCCCCACTATTCCTGGCCAAGGCGGCACGACGGCTATGGTAACTGTAGGGCCAGGGGTGCGAAGAATCTCCGGGTTACGGCTTGCAGTAGTGGTGGGTCGTTAACGATTTTTGGGTTAACGCAACGAAGCCGTTAAATTCATCACGTTAACCTGTTAAAAAAGCCGTTAACATTATTATTAGGTTTTCATTAATGTAACAGATTTGTACCAACGGCAACGTAGCAGTTAATAGTAGCAAGCGAACTTAGAAACATAGATATCTCTCACTCTCGCTCGTACAATTTTAAGCTAGCGGCGTCTCGCTCGCTCACATAGGCGTCCTCGCGTCCACTCGGCATATTCCGTTTCTATTCGTTCTTTCAACGCAGAAGAAATAGATAATTTTAACTGGTTTTGCGTTAACAGCTTCAGATTACGTTAGCGACTTTTGAATACCTTTTCGTTTGCCAAAATCGTTGAATGTAACAGTTGATAGATTTAGCGGGTTTTGCAGTAAACAAAAAACTGTTAATTCGTTAACATTAGATTAACA
Organism: Hemithea aestivaria; assembly: GCA_947507615.1. Taxonomy (NCBI): domain Eukaryota; kingdom Metazoa; phylum Arthropoda; class Insecta; order Lepidoptera; family Geometridae; genus Hemithea; species Hemithea aestivaria. The sequence continues at coordinate 12,715,277 of OX382342.1, forward strand.
GTTAAAAAAAGCCGTTCGTTGAATTAACGCCCACTCCTAGCTTGCAGCGGATGAATGCTTCGGCGTACCCGTTGCCTCGGCATTATGGCGTCCCGCAGGACACCCCCAGGTTTATTAGTGGGTATCCCCGCCGCTCCCATCTTTTGCGGGGGAGTCCCACATACCGCCCCGCGCCCCCTGGCGTGGGGTGATGATGCGTAACGCATTTTCCTGGGATAAAAAAAATAGGCCACCGTTGTAAGGGGGAACTCCCACAGCGCATACGTCCACGATCGTCTCTCCCGGACAACGGTATCCCGGTTCTGACCACCGTAACGGAGTGGCAGACCGGGGAATGTGATTACCGGCTGATGTGTGCTGTAAGCCAGGTGCAAGTTTCTATGATATTTTAGAAAAGAGAATTGATAAGACTAAAATACTAAGGCAAGAAGATACACTTGCAATTCTCATTTGTGAGTATGAAGACATTTTGTTAGAGGTTTTCTGTGGTTTGAAGACAAATTTGTAAGCATTTAACCTCATCGGTTTTAATCCTGACGATTCTTACTTTATGGTTTTAAAATATTTTTTACTATCTAATTTTGTATTTATGTGCTGCAAGAATATTGTTAATTATATTACTACTCTTTCAGTCTTGTCGCTAACCACCTATTTACGATTTTTTTTATTTAATTTCGCGCCATCTAGTGATAATGGCTTGAATTCATATGTAAGTTCGCAATATGTTTGTCAACATACAACTGATTGGCAGAACTTTGAATGAATTACGGTTTACTATTACTGCATTCAAAATTGCACTAACACGTTTTTTATGAAGTGCCTTGTAAAAAAGGTAAGTAAGCTTTTTTCTTAAATGTTATATGCTCCATTTATTTATGTTCGTCTATTTTATAAGTGGTTATGTATAAGTACGATTACTTTTGGGGTTTTCGATGTGTATTTAGCTCGAGAATATAGTGGTTAGTAAACTAACCACTGTGACTAATGTGGTTTTATATGGGGATACTTATGCATGTCACTACAAGTTTTTTTTTCGTATTGGTTACAGTATGTCGCGCGGCCTTGAAGATAGAGAAATCACAAATTACTTGTTGGAAGACATTCCTTCAGGTGGCGAGAGTATTTGTAGCGATGAGGATGACCAAGGTATAAATTATGATCAGGAAAATCTGCTGGTATTAGGCGATTTGACTGAGGAAACACAAATTGATAACTAAGATTCCGATGACGTCCCATTATCTTTATTGGTACGCCAGAATCCTGGTTCAGCAGATGCAGACAGATCGGCCACAATAATAGCTCCAAAATGGAAGAAGAATTATAGAATGGACATACCTGGTGAGTTTTTTGAAAGTGTGGGTATAAGTGAAGAAATTTTGAGCATGCAGAATGTTATGCCCCTCATACTGTTTCGCCTTTTTTGGACTGAGCATCTGCAAGACATTTTATGTTTTCAAACTAACCTATACGCCACTCAATCCGAAAAGCTTCATACTCCCACAACAACTGAAGAACTTGATGTTTTCATTGCGTTGAACTTGGTGATGGGAATAAAAAAAATGCCCAACTATAGAGATTATTGGTCATCAGCGCCTGATTTGAATGACAGCTATATTTCACAGTTTATGAGCTTCAATAGATTCAGTTGGCTTTTGAATTACTTGCACGTAAATGATAATAATTTAATGCCTAACAGAGATTCCCAAGATTTTGACAAACTTTATAAAATAAGGCCATTACTTGACATTTTCAAAAATACTACAAGCCATCAGAGAAAGTTGCGATTGATGAAAGCATGATCAAGTTCAAAGGCAGGAATTCTTTGAAACAATACATGCCAAAAAAACCGACTAAACGAGGGTACAAAGTTTGGATGTTGTGTGCACAGTCAGGTTATTGCCTAAATTTTGATGTTTATACAGGCAAGCAAGGTGCTAACGTTGAAACTGATTTAGGTGGTAAAGTCGTCAGAAAATTTTGCGAAAATTTGAAAGAAAAAAATCATAAGGTCTATTTTGACAATTATTTCAACAGTTACCCTCTGCAATTAAAATTAAAAGCTGACAAAATTTTTGCTTGTGGCACTGTGAACTCACAGAGAAAGTTCTTACCTCCTCTAAAAGAAGACAAACATTTGCGACGTGGTGAACAAGATTACCGGGTTAGTGACACAAAAATAAGTTTATTGAAATGGAAAGACAAGAGATCAGTATTTATTTTGTCAAACTATCATGATCCTAGAAATGTCGGAAAAGTTAACCGCAGAGAGCGCGATGGTAGCCGTGTTGAAGTGTCCTGTCCAGAAGCCGTCAAAGACTACAACGCAAATATGAATTTTGTCGACAAATTTGATCAGCTGAAAGGAAGTTATGCTGTTGACAGAAAATCTCACAAGTGGTGGCACAGGATTTTTTTTCATTTCCTTGATTGTAGTGTTGTCAATGCCTTTATAATTTATAAAGAATTACAATCCTCTTCACGCACGGACCTGAGCATTTTGACTCTGAAAGATTTTAGACGAAACGTTTACCAGGGTCTATTGGCGCCAGCATATGTCAGAGAGGACCGAAGGCCCAAATCAGTAACCAGCAGTCGTAGTTCCGTGGTCTCTTTACCTGGACCCGCATTTATACAACGTCACAAGCCTACCGTTCCTGAGGAAATTCGTCTAGAATGCAGTCGCCATCAACGAGAGAGAGAACCACATCGAGAAGATGCTGCAAATGCAGCACAAAAATGTCTCCAGTGCGTACTATATGGCAGTGCAATACATGCAAAGTGCCTCTTTGTCTACGCAAAGGAAAAACATGTTTTTCAGATTTTCACAAAAAATGATTGTAACGTTAGTTTTGCTCTTTGGAAACATAATTATAACTTATAATATTAGTAATAAATAATGTACAAAATGCATCATTGTTTTTTTTTCAATAGTCACGGTTGTCAGTGTCATTAACCACCTCGTACCTCGAAAGCCTTAACATCTAGATTTTTTTTTCAACTTTTTTTTCATATTTGTTGTAAACGAAGCTAAAACTAAAACAAAAAAGTCCAAAATATGTTTAATGTACGAGCGTGACTGAAAGAGTTAAAAGAATCCATATTTTAATTTTATATCCATAAAAGGTTATATGGTACCGCATTGAATAAATTGTAAAACGTTTTATAAATATGTCCAACCAATAATCAACTTTCTAGACTATAGAGAGAATATGTCGTAGTAACAACAGAAATACTCTCTGATTTTGTATTTATGTACTTATGCTGCAAGAATAAACTACTAATTATATTAATAGAAATCCATCTTTTAATTTTATATCCATAAAACGTTATGGTGCCGCATTGAATAAATAGTAAAACGTTTTATATATATGTCCAACCAAAACAACCAAAAATCAAAATTTTTCTCCTGAAAATTACGTCAAGTGGAAATTTGTGATGAAAAATGCATTGATTCACGACAATTTATGGATCTTCTAACCCTTTCAGCCCAGCCCAACACAATTGTGACGTTAGTTTAAAGTTAAATTTTGGCGGTATTTCAACGCGTAAGTGATCGGGCCCACGGCCGCACGATTGTGACGGATATGCTCTATCTATTGGTGTGAGCGAGACAGCTAGCAAGCGTCGCGAGATTCAAATAAAAACGGGTTCATTTCGCCGTTGTCGTCGTTTGGGGTAGCGCTGCGTGTGAGTAATTCAAATTAAGTTAAAATTATGTCAATGCTGTGTTATTATTGTGTTTTATTGTTAATTGTGAACTGTTTTACGTAACAGTGAATAAATTTGTTTGTATTTTTAGGTAATTCTCAAGAAAAAGTATCACAGAAGTTCATAGTCACAATTGTATCACTCCGGGCCCAACTACTTAGTACGTGTAATGGCCACATCATTATTTAACCTCAATGACGATGGAATTGAGGCGTTATTGGAACAGTCTGACTTGGAAGATGTTGATGAAGATGATGATGAGGCCTGTACGCAAGATGTAGAAGATTCTTACTCCTCCGAGGATGATGCTCCACTCTCGTCTTTGAGGCCGACCCCCAATCAAAGTGACGGCAAATGGACCAAGAAAAGATTTCGAGGTAAGACTACTCATCATGCTCAAGATAGCTCATGTAATGAACAGCCCAAATTGCCTGCGGAGTACTTCGAAAATTATTTTACTGCCGATCTGTTTGAGATGTTTGCTATCGCTACTGCGCAATATTACATGGCCGAAAAGGGCCAACAAATGAAACCACAATGTACACCAAATGAAATAAAAAAGTTCTTTGGGGTTCACGGGATTATGAGTTGTATTAAATGTCCTCGAATGAAAATGTATTGGCATCAAAAATTTCGATATGATCCAATAGCTAATGCCATGTCACGTGAGCGCTTTTTTATGCTACGAGTCAATCTGCATGTGGTCGATCCTAACAGAGTTGATGAAAATGAACGGTCTGCTAATAAATTGTGGAAAGTGCAACCAGTCATAGATGCGGTTAGAGACCGCTGCCACGCAATACCACGCGAGAGTTCAACTTATTCCATAGATGAACAGATGATACCGTTCACCGGTCGGTGCTCACAGAGACAATACGTAGCAAACAAGCCTAGACCAGTAGGATTGAAAAATTTCCTAGTTACCACTCCACAAGGATTGACTCTGGACTTTGAGATCTACCAAGGCCCGACCACGGACTTACCAGACAGGTCATTTGGCTTAGGTCCTGCAGTTGTTTTGCGTTTGACAAGAACATTACCAGGAGGAAGTTTGTATTTTGATCGTTATTTTACAACGATTGGTTTACTGGAAGAACTAATCAAACGCAATTTCGATGGAACTGGTACAATAATGTCAAATAGATTCAAGACTAGCTGGTATACATTCAAGAAGGATCAAGCGATGAAACGAGGAGAGTGGGAAGAAGTTTGTAGTCCAGATGGGAAACTTTGCACGGTCAAGTGGAAAGATAATAAAAGTGTTTTGATGGCCTCCACGATCCATGGAGCTGAACCGAGCACTACTGTAAGTCGATGGGACAAAAAAACACGGACTTACAAGAGCATTCCTTGTCCTTCAATCGTCGCCAACTACAACAGCAATATGGGAGGCATAGACTTGTGTGACCAAATGATTGAAAACTATAGAACTTGGTTCAAAACCAAGAAGTGGACTGTAAAGGTCATAATTCATCTCTTTGACCTGGCCATTGTAAACTCCTGGTTCGAATACAGACAAGATGCACGTAAAGCTAATATGCGCAAAGCTGATATTATGGACTTGTTGGCATTTCGGTTATCCGTTGTTGAGTATTTGTTAGGTGAACCGACCAGGAAAAGGACACGCGATGATTTAGAATTAGCCGAGATACCGACTAGTTCCGAGTACAAACCTGCGGTACTGCCGACACCTGACAAAAGATATGATGGCTACAATCATTGGCCAATGTTTGATACGTTGAAAGCTCCTCGAAAATGCAGGTTGCCTGATTGCACCAGTAGAACCCGAGCGAGGTGTTCAAAATGCGACGTATATTTATGTTTAACTAAGGACCAAAATTGTTTTTTTAAGTTCCACAATAATTGTTAAACGAAAAGTCTGAATTATGATCTCATTCTTCTTTTGTGATTTGTATGTTCCTATTATGTTACATTAAGATAAGAAAGTATTTTCATTTATTTGATTAAAAAGTTTATTAATTAGCTAAGCAAAAGTTTGTAAAACTGAGCAAAAGTTTTTGTTTTTTATAATTATATGTTTTAGTTGGTAATACAAAGTTTAATACTTGTCATGTTATTTTAATTAAATTTACCTCAATATATGATAAATATTTGAAGAAAATGCAATAACTTAAATTAATTACCATTATTAGAGGTAATTAATATGGCCCACGTCGATACAATTGTGACCGTCACAATTGAGACTTTGAATGAGTTGGGCCCACATCGACACAATTGTGACCGTCACAACTGTGACGGCAAATGGGTAGGGCCCACGTTGATACAATTGTACGCCCCCTGAAAAACCATGAAAACACCATAGTATCACTGAAAATGTTCAGTTTTCATTTTCTCGGATCCCCAAAGATAAGGAATATCAAGTTCGTTTAATACTACCTCGTTTAATTTCACCGTGGGTCTGAAAGGGATAATCGGTTACAGTGTGGAAGATAAAACAAAATCTATGATAATGTTTGAGCGTCGAAAAGTTATGTTTTTCTCATTTGAAACAACCATTTCAAAACCATGACTTGGGCAATTTCCTTAACATGAAAGCAAAATTTCCAGAGAAGTACATCACTAAATGCAAAGTAGCCCTTTGACATTTTATTTCTGTTCCAATGTATAACAAAACTAATTAAAAATGTGTACACAATATATTGTCATTTGTCAAGTCATAAATTTGTCACATTGTCATTCAAACCATTTTGAACAAAAAGAACCAGTACCCATGCGATTACCTGACAAGTTGAAAATTTGAGAAACATATTGTGAAAATAACCTTTGCTGGTATCAAAAACATTTTTCCTTTAACTTTCTAGACTATAGAGAGAATATGTCGTAGTAACAACAGAAATAGTTTTCAAGATCAAGATAGTTGAAATTTGGGACATAATTGAGATTTTTTTTTTTTTTTTTTTAATTTATCCGCGATCAGTCACTGACTATAGGCAGATGTGTTGAGTGGCTATGTCGTTTGAGGCTCGGACTCATTAGTCCCTCTTCCTTCTGGTAGTAGGTTGTCAAAGATGTGTCTTCTTTTCAACCGCTTTGTTATTTGTGGACGTTCAATTAGCGCCCTAGCCAGTGGGTTCGAGTGGATTTTCAGGCGTTCGCAGTAGCGGCCTCCCAACATCTTTCTCAACCCAACATCTATAATTGAGATGAATACGCCATAAAGGCTGCCAAAATAAAATGGGATTAGCCATATTATCCACATGCATCACGACTGCCGGCAAACGTCGCCACAGAATGGGCGTCCAAAGATGGGACGGCGTCACCGAGGCCAAAAGCACAGGGGACTTGATCACATATCAAGAGGGCTGGCAAGAGACGTTGGAATTTTGGAATTTGGAAGAACAGAATACAGTTCTGAAGATTTATTCATGACTCGGGTTTGTCAAGTCATATCATTAGTTTGGAGACCACTCAACATGACATCTGTTGGATAAAAATGATTTCACATTGAGATATGGGATATAACACTCGAATAGGAGAAAGACTAGGTCAAGTTGTTGTGTCCCATCTGAAGTAAACTGCTCCTAATTGTATTCTCGGAGAAATCTCAAATATTTCAAAGCCATCTTCAAGCTGACGATGATTTCATATTGATCCAACACGAGGCCTGCTGAGATTCATCGGAGAGCTTGGGTGGCTCGAGTGAAACAACACATCACCCGCACCCAAAATGGGCCAAGTGGCCTAGTTACAGAAAACCACCTGCATATCAGTGCATATTGATCCAATCACAGAGTAGCTATACTTCACGCCGCATCAAGATTTTCAGCTTTAAAAAGGCTCATTTCATTCTTCTTATCCAATTCTGTCAACAACGATTCAATTTTTCTTTGAGCACAAACAGCATCTATCTCTCTCATGGAATTCAATCTTTCAGCTACATGTTTGCCGAAAAACCAATATTTTCTATCCGAATAAGTATTTTTTACCAATGGTTTCATTGAATGGATCAAATCATCGAGTACTTGGATGCATTTTGTTGATTTAGGTTTGGATTTTTTCTTGTGAATGACGTTGGTGGGTTCTGATCGTTGTCTGACTAGGATTTCCACTTCTGAATGGGATTCTTCTTTTATTAGCATGTCGTCTGCCATCAGGTAAGGCTGAAATGGAGATTTGATGATTTATTAGTAAAATATGGGCACACCCAGCACTTCTTAACCCTTTAACCGCCAGACTTAAAATCACTTGTCGTGCCCCTAGCGCCAGGCAAGTTTTTTGAATTATAAATACCTACAATAAAAGTGATGTCTAATATTTATTCTATTTGGGAGAGAAGCATAAAACCAACTGTAAATCATAACTTTATTCACTATTTATCTAATTACGAGTATAGTTTTATAAAATACAGTGTTATGACTTAAAAAATGTAGATTTAAAGTGCAGTCGGAAAAATACGACTTGTCGGAAATATACGACTCTGGCGGTTACGTAACAGAACAGGCTTGTCGGATATATCCGACGGTGGCGGTTAAAGGGTTAATACTAGTTATGACCCCTTTTTAAGTCAGTACACAAAACAGAACTTTTTTTTGAGATCACTTCATTTAATAATAATAAAATTGTTTATTCAGCCAATTGAGACCATAATTTGTTAGTTTCATTTTTCTTATATTATATCTAGTGATAGTTTACATTTTAATTTTGTTATAAATTTAAAAGTTTTAAATAGGGTGCCAAGAGTACACAGTACACAGACATTAGAATAATAATAAAAATTAATAATGAATGAGTATTTTAGGAAATTCAAATACTTGAAACAGCTTAGCGCAAACTAATTAGTTTGCGACTAACTCATAATTTGTATGTGAATGAAATAATATGCCTTATTTCTGACTCTGGCTTTACCTGCTGACAATAGGCCTATAGAAGCTTCTTTAGTAGTGACTTTAGGCTTCCAAAAAGTGCTCTATTGCTTGCAGTCTATCTGAATAATCACACTAATATTAAAATTGTGCAAGTTTGTGTGAGTGTGTATGTTTGTAACTTCTTCACACCTAAACAGGTGGGCCGATTGAGCTGAAATTTGGTATAGGAATAGCTTAGACCTTGGAATAACACAAAGGCACAGCACATACAGTACAGCGGGTAAAACTGCTGGGCAAATTTTAAATAACAAATTTGTTAAATGATCCTCACCTCATATCCATTTTCATTCTTTGCCATTCTTAAGAACTGCAGTGGTTTCCACAAGGGCCAGGTCGGTACGTATACATCGGAGCTGGTGGTGGCTTCATTTCTGGAACGTTCTAGCTTCCGCAGGTTGTGGTTGAAGGTGCTGCGGATGTTCACCCATCTGTCTCTTACTGATCTCGCTGGAAATATAGTTATTATAGGTTAGGCTTTATACTAAATAGGCCTACATTTGACCACATCCCACCTGATTGAAAATGTGGTTGATGAATCACGTAAGATGCCTAGAAAGGTACCATTCACTTGTGCCTTGAAGATACCCAAGTTGTACCGCTCATGAGGAAGTGTATTTATTATGTAAGCTAAATGTGGCCAGTGGTTTTCATTGACTGCAACGGCGTTTTATAGAACTATCCCAGGGGCCTGAAAATAATTTTGTATGGAAAACTAGTCTGACAAAACATGACATTTGTGTTTATCAGCACTCACATTCTGACCTCATAAACACAGTTATTATGTTTTCCGTAGTCAATGTGTTAACTGCTAAAATGAACCTATGTGTTTTTCGAGGATCTCAGGTAACTACTGTTATTATTTGCCACTTATTACACAAAAAATAGCTACCTACCTCCACCAAATTTTAATACTCTGCTTAGGCATGAATCATTAACACATTACCGGGGGTAGACTTCCTTTGCAGGAGGTTGTCTAGGTGGGTACCCCAACAGTGCCAGTTATTCTACCGCTTGAGCAGTAATGTGCAAACATTACTGTACTCCGGTAGGAGGGCACTGTAGCTAGTGAAATTACTGGGCTAAAGAGTCTTAACATCTTATGACTCTTGAGTAAGAAGCGTTGGTGTAGTGCTCCTAGAATTTCACATAATTGTGAAATCCTAGGTAACACTGTACTGATTATGGGCAGCCGTTATCTCTTAACATCAGGAGAGTGTCTTGCTCGTCTTCTACTTCATCACATAAAAAAAATATTCACACAATCTTTAACCCTCCTATCAGCTAACTACTGTCATTATTTGCCACTTATTACACAAAAAATAGCTACCTACCTCCACCAAATTTTAATACTCCACTTAGGCATGAATCATTAACACATTCACACAATCTTTTCTTTCTTTCTTGGTTTGTGGCTCTTTTTTTTTTTTTTTTTATACGATATAGGCCTATGTTTGACCACATCCCACCTGATGGAAAGTGAAAATGTGGTCGACGATGGATCACGTAAGATGCCTAGAAAGGTACCTATTCACTCATGCCTTGAAGATACCCAAGCTCTAATCTTTAGCCTGGCGCTACGATTCTGCCAATGTCCGTATCCTTAAAGTGTCATAAACTTTGTGCTTTAAATTAACATGAAATGCTGAAGATTAAATTTGGAAGTGTAATAAGTACCTACATAACCAAAAAAAATACCATGACAGATTTTGTTCACCTTGTTGGATTGGTGGGAAGGTAAAACTTAAAAAATAAACTAGTTCTAATCAACAATAAATAAATGTCCCACCAATTGACATGAAATGCTGAAGATGTAATTTGGAGGTGTAATACCTACAAAACAAAGGAAGGGTAACCAAAAAAAATACCACGACACATTTTTTTCACCTAAAATCGATAGGAAGGTGAAACTTCCTAAATAAACTAGTTACTACCTATTAAGATCAATAATAGATGCTCACCAGTAAATCCTCGGCCAAGTCTAGCGGCGAACTCTGCATACGCTTTGTATTTCTGTTGAATGTGATGGTTGGTGTTACCAACGGGTTTCCAGATATAATCCCGCTGGCGAATGAAATCTATTAACTCCAGTTCACGATTGCGCGTCCAATAGCCAGCTGTACGCGGCATTTTGATCAAATTCTTGACTTTTTTCAAAGATGACGCTTTCACGTTGGTTCGTCACCGAACCAAACGCCGATATCTCCAAAATATTCAGACATTAAAACAAAAAAGTACAGTTTTTTGAACAAAACAAAATGATGTACAGAATATTACAATTAAGATCACTTAATTTCAACTACCTATAAAAATATTTGGCGATTTTGCAGCACTACAATAGCGATTTACTCGAAAAATCTTCAAAACTTCAACATAACATATTAGCCACAGCTCCAAAAGTCAAACTTTTCACATAAACCACAGATTCATCAATATAGACCATTTTTTTTTCCTTTAACTCCGGGATCGGAGTTTTGGCGCCACACGTGGGGATTTGCCAATTTCAAGTTTTTCTATTCTTCCTGTCCTCAGCACATAGACTAAAGACTCAATATAAACCATTCACAGTTATTTTACCTCTGACAGATGTCAAAATTATTTTCTTTATGTTGCATTTTTGTCAAATTGTTGCCAGATCGTTACTTTTGTAACGTTTTATGTTACTTTTTGACCCTTTGTGTTACTTTTCACGATCTTTATTTTAAATTGAACCTTATAATAAATAAATCTTCTTCCTTGTAATGGTATAGAAAATAATAGTTAATTTATTAACTTTATCTTAGTAAAAGGATTTTTTTTTGTTGATTAGCAATTTCTTTTTTAAATAAACTGAATAATTAGGAAATAACTACAATAATAAAAACGGCACAACTCACGTCAAATATTGCCGAGAATATCTCGACCACGGTTTCGGACAATTACGATGTCCTAATGATGATTTAAGGAGGCCATCGAAATTGGTCGCTGTGCTAATTTTAATCGGGATCGCGGATGGTCCGTACCTTCGGCGTGGTTACCTGTGCTTAGTACCAGTAATCGTGCGTTAATTTCTGTCCGCGAGTGTGATACAACGAGTACGGTGTGTCTACTCCCTAACGATGCGTCGGACATAAGTAGTAGTGACAGTGAGTCAGCCGACCCCCCGCCCGCACCAACGCAGCGCTCGATCCGAGCAGCGGCGCGGGCGCGCGCCAGTGAGCGTCGGTTGCTGCAGGCGTGAACTCCTGATGAAGGACATCGTAATTGTCCGAAACCGTGGTCGAGATATTCTCGGCAATATTTGACGTGAGTTGTGCCGTTTTTATTATTGTAGTTATGGAGAACACTCGCGATAGTTTTAAAAATCGTAATTAGGAAATAATCACCGAAATGTTAGAATGTGTAAGCGTATTTTAATTCAACTGTGTATATTGTGTAAAAATATAAAAAATTCAAAAATGCGTTACTGGTGAAGCGCAAATGCCTTTTTAATTTATTTTATTTGTCTAGGAGATATAAATTCTTATACCTAGTCAGGTCATAAGTATTGTCACACAGTAAAAACTTTTCTTTTAGAATCCTGGCCACAAAAAAGTTTATTGAATTCGAATTTCGAATTGTTCATGAAAATAAAAATGTATACTTTTTAGAATTTTACTCATTTTTAAATATGGAGTGGACGCTTAAAGAAGACCGTGTTGCAGTTATTGCGTTGCATCGTTGCGGTTACGCGCCAATTCAAATTTTTGACATACTGAAAAATTTGAATATAACCAAAAGATTCGTTTATCGTACCATCAAACGATACAATGAAGACTCTAGTGTAGATGACAGGTCAAGAAGTTGTCGCCCTCGGTCTGTTAGGACTCCAGCAGTGATAAAAGCTGTGAAGGCGCGAATTCAAAGAAATCCCAAACGTAAGCAGAAACTGTTGGCCCTTCAGATGGGGTTAAGCAGAACCACGGTGAAAAGGGTGTTAAATGAAGACTTAGGGCTTCGGGCATATCGAAGAAAAACAGGACATCGTTTAAATGCTCGTCTAATGGACCTGAGACTGAAGAGATGCCGCGCTTTGTTGAAGCGGTACGCGAGAAAAAAATATCGAGAAATTCTTTTTTCGGATGAAAAAATTTTTACCGTAGAAGAGAGCTACAACAAACAAAATGATAAGGTGTACGCACACAGTAGTGAAGAAGCGAGCAACCGTATTCCGCGTGTCCAACGAGGTCATTTTCCATCGTCGCTCATGGTATGGTTGGGAGTTTCTTATTGGGGCTTAACAGAGGTACATTTTTGTGAGAAAGGTGTAAAAACGAATGCAGTTGTGTATCAAAATACAGTCCTGACGAACCTTGTGGAACCTGTTTCTCATACCATGTTCAATAACAGGCACTGGGTATTCCAACAAGATTCGGCGCCAGCTCATAGAGCGAAGAGCACACAAGACTGGCTGGCGGCGCGTGAAATCGACTTCATCCGGCACGAAGACTGGCCCTCCTCCAGTCCAGATTTGAGTCCGTTAGATTACAAGATATGGCAACACTTGGAGGAAAAGGCGTGCTCAAAGCCTCATCCCAATTTGGAGCCACTCAAGACATCCTTGATTAAGGCAGCAGCCGATATTGACATGGACCTCGTTCGTGCTGCGATAGACGACTGGCCGCGCAGATTGAAGGCCTGTATTCAAAATCACGGAGGTCATTTTGAATAAACTTTATTGTCATAAGAATCTATGTTTTGTTAAGTTCAGTTTGGTATATAAATGGTTACATAATAAATAAACTTGTTCCAATAATTTTATATTAAACATGTGACAGAATTTATGACCTGACTAGGTATAGTCAAATAACACAATACCCTCCCTAATTTACTAGTAATGCCATTTATGCAATTTATGCGGTAAACTGGAAAAGTTACGGAGCGCCGCTTGACCGACGCTTCAAGGAGTTGTCTCAGTGACGCTTCTTGATCGATGCAGTGGTGGCGCTGGCCAGCGAATGCACGCGCCGCACGCCGCACTCTCCGCTCCGCTCCGCTCGCTGTTACACGCGGCAACTATAACCTCACCTTTACGCTAGCGGCGCGGACGTCGCTCTTGAAAATCGCGCCTTGTGCAAATTCTTCTTTCTATCATCGCCTGTTTATCACAATATTTTTCGCAATCTTATTTAACGCCGCGCCGTGTACGGCTTGCCTGAATACTCTCTCTCGGGATACCTGTGCCGTGGTTTGTGGACTTCTGGACTGTAGTGCGTGCAAAGTGCTTTCTACTGGTCGGCCTGAAGCCTAGCTGGATACCCTGGAGAGTGAAGGTAAGCGCCTGCTTCGTGACTTTCCTTGTTCACCGCAATTTAGATACATAATTTGTTTTCTTTAAACAACGCATAAAAAATAATAACCCTTCCCCGCCCCGTGTATCGGCTATTTACACGCCGAAACACCAGTTACTTTTCTTGACGTTACTACGTTACTTTCTGTACTTGATAAGGTTACTTGTACTCGTTGTTTTAAAAATTATTATTATAATCCCAAGCTTTACCAATGCCCATAAACTTAATTTCATATTAAGAAAATGAATTTATCTATAACAATATGGGATGGTTAACACATGAACAAGTGGTAAGTGGTAACTGCGAACTATCAATATGATATAAAATATTAGGTAGATTCGAAAGAGGAAATTCATGTAACTACCTACCTACAGCACTGTAAAATAATACTTACAAGTGAATTAAATTAAAAATTTAAAAAACCCCCGCCCCTAACGCAATACGTAATACACACACACACACACAGACAGACAGACAGACACGTCAAACTTATAACACCCCGTCGCTTTTGCGTCGGGAGTCGGGGGTTAAAAATGGGGAAGTCAATACTCACGTGACATGGCAACATAATTCTCAGGCTAGCCAATGTAAAGGTTAGAGGTAAAATAACTGTGAACGGTCTATAGTTAACGACTATAGACCACAGATATTAAAATTTCTGCAAGCTATCTATTCACGTTAAACGTCACATAGCGTTCGCGTTTGAGTCACTCCCTGTTAAATTTCAACAAAATATTATATATTTTTATTTTATTTATTTAGGAAAACATCGATAAACCCTATGATATTACTTATCAAACATATTATTATACAAATTCTATCAGAATACAAATTCAATCGTTTTGGATTTGTTTTTGTAGCACCCAATTGAAGTTTATTCAAACAAAAGCAATGCACACCTTAAAATAATAGTTTTGAAACTACAAGTTATAGTCCGTTCACAGTTATTTTACCTCTAGCCTTTACATTGGCTAGCCCGAGAATTATTATGTTGCCATGTCACGTGAGTATTTACTTCCCCATTTTAAGTATTATTTTACAGTGCTGTAGGTAGGTACTTACATGAATTTCCTGTTTCCAACCTACCAAATCTTTATATCGTATTGATAGTTTGCAGTTACCACTTGTTCATGCGTTAGCCATCCGATATTGTTATAGATAAATTCATTTTCTTCATAGGAAATTGAGTTTATGGGCATTGGTAAAGCTTGGGATTATAATAATAATTATTAAAACAACGAGATAATCAAAACACATTTATTCAAATAAGAAGCCTACACTAGACTTAGCACTTATGTCATAATATTATGCATAATAACTAGGAATTTAGGTAAATTATGTTTCACCGTATGGTATCCCTAATTCACATACCTGGTTGGTTGACAAACATTTGTAAATGGAATTTACGGCGCATTGTTGTCCTTTTCTCTTTAACAAAAAGCAGGTACTGATAAAACAATATTTCTTCTACTGCTTTGAATCCTTTTCGGCACGATATCAGATAATTTAATCCTGAAAACTATAAAAAAACTCCTGGAAGTCTGAACAGGGACTTGACAATAATGCCAACATAAAGAAAATAATTGTCACGTCTGTCAGAGGTAAAATACGTGGGCATGACCAATAAAAATGAACCACAGAGTTATAATATTAATCTAATAAGCTTCATTCATTTTGAAATTATCAACGAAACGCTATGTGTGTAGCTGGCTGATAGAATGAACGATTCAAGTCTCTGATAACTGCTAAGAGATGGCGCTAAATTAATTCTAGTCAAGGTGAAGTAAGTTCATCTAGTTTATTAAGGCGTCAATAGATGGCGTTGTAAGAAATTTTTAACAATTATTTTAATAACATTTTAAAAAGATCTGGGTATGCAATGAGAAAAGTTTATAATGTGTGTAAACTAGTAGTTCGCCTCGAACTGGGACCTCGCAGACCCAATTTCCCTGAAAATGTTAAAACCTTGGGTTTTAGGTGTATATACATGGGTAAAAGTTATAAGTATCTACGACATATAAATGTATGGAAACTTTAACCTATAATATTCGTAAAAGGAAAGGAAAATGCCAAAATTTAAAGTAATTTTTAAAACTCTTTAGGCGTTATTGTGCCTAACTGAAGTAGGTAGTGTAAAGGAAACACTAAATCAGAAGGTAAAATATGGAATGAATATTGAATGTTTATTTACAAAAATGAGCCTACCTATATACAAAATAAATACCTTACAACTAGCGTACACAAAAGAAAGTTTTATGAGAAATTAGAAAGAGAAGAAATATTTACATGAAAGAGATAGAAACAGTGATATAAAATTGATGCGCAGATCGATGTGCGCAGGGTATATATGTTGCGGCTCTCGTAAATACAGCGCGCGGGAGTTGGCCTCTTCATTCGCCCGGACGTCGCCTCGCCGCTCACACGTGTTCACGTGTGCGCCCCAGCTCATCGAAGTGTTGTGAAGAAGTCTAGATTCTAGACGACAAGTGTAGTAGTGACAAGTGTGAAGTCTAGACTGGAGCGACGTGTGTGAAGTCTGGACTGCAGCGACGTGTGTGAAGTCTGGACTGCAGCGACGCGTGTGACTTGTTTCTTCATTGAACAAACAACAAAACCGCCCTTTTCAAGGCGTCTTGTTTCTAGTTTGAACAGCAGAAAAACCGCCCTTTTCAAGGCGATGGTTTTCTATTGTTTCTTGAAGATCTGCATACACGAACGTTGTGAAATAAATGAAGTGAAGTGCTTGAGTGTTGTGTTTTCTTTCTTCCCTGGTAACTTGTAGGTATTGGTGCTGTGTTGTAAGGTATGTTGTAGCCATGTCCGGGTATTGTGGACATGGTGAGGTACATCGCAGGTAATGTTCTTGAGGTACGTGGTAAGGTAAGGTACTTGTAGGTATGTAGTGTAGTGCACCTACAGTACTCCCCCTCAAGCGAAGCGTACCGGCAGTTTTATATTGCGGCCGGATCTTGATTGCTTCGTAGCAGGTACGGATGCTGTAGGTATATGTAGATCACTCGATGACGGAGTAGCTGCGCTGTCTGTGGTATTAGCGGGTGCATCGACGTCAGTGTCGAGGTTGATCGTGTAGGCAGGTTTCAGGCGATCGATCGATATAGTGGGCGATCGATTGTCAGGAACTTTTAGTAGGAACGTTTTATCGTTCCGCTCGACGACTTTGTACGGCCCTTCGTACGCAGGTTGCAGCGGCTTCTTGACTGCGTCCGTGCGTACGAAAACGTACTCGCAGGTCTTGAGATCTTGGTTGACGAATATGGGTCGGCTGTTGCTATGCGGCGTTGTAGGTTGCGCAGGCTTCACGGCGGCGATGGAGTTGCGCAGGTGATCAACGAAGTCGTAGTCCATGTCGCAGGATGATGTGACGGACGGCGCGGCCAAAAAATCGCTCGGTAGGCGTAGGTTTTGGCCGTAGGTAACCTCGGCGGCGCTTACGCCCGTATCGCTTCGAGCGGCGGCGCGTAGACCCATAAGGACTGTAGGTAGCTCGTCGATCCACGTAGAGTTTTGAAGTCGTGTCTTGAGCGCAGTCTTGAGTGTGCGATGCCAGCGTTCGACCATGCCGTTTGATTGTGGGTGATACGGCGTCGTGCGGTTGCGTTTGATCCCCATTGCGGCGAGTAGTTTGGTGAACAGCTGACTCTCGAACTGGCGGCCTTGGTCACTCGTTAGGTACATTGGGCACCCAAATCGAGTAATCCAATTTTCGTAGACTATTTTTGCGACGGATTCGGCTGAGATGTCTTCAGTAGGTATAGCTTCGGGCCATCTAGTCACTCGGTCGATCATAGTGACTAAATATCGATGTCCGTGTGAAGATGTAGGCAGTGGTCCGACTATATCGACGTGTATGTGTTGGAAGCGGTCGGTTGGCGGGAATTTTGAAACTTCGCTCCAAGTATGTCGTGTAATCTTGCATTGTTGACATCGTATACATTGTCTCGCCCAGGCAGCGACGTCGGCGTTGATTGAGGGCCAGAAGAATTTTTCAGTGATCAGCTTGCGTGTGGTGCGTATACCGGGATGACTGATGTTGTGGACGGCGTCGAATGCGTCGCGGCGAAATTCTTCTGGTAGGTATGGTCGGATGGACGGTGTAGATGTCTCGCAGTACACAGGCTTCGACGTTCCAGGCAAAGTAATTGGTTTGAGCGCTAAATTACTTTGTTGGCTGAGCTTGTGTATTGTAGTGATGTCTCGTTCTTGCGCGGCTGCGATCTTGTTATAGTCGAGTGTTGTTGGGCACGTAATTGTTTCGACTCTGCTGAGTGCGTCGGCTACGATATTGTCTTTGCCGCTGATGTGGCGAATATCAGTGGTAAATTCGCTAATGAAAATCAGCTGTCTTGCACGGCGTGGTGTCTCGGATGGTGATGGTGGCTTCTGCAGTACGTAGGTTAGCGGCTTGTGATCGGTGAAAATGATGATGTTTCGGCCTTCGAACATTTTGCGGAAGTGTTTTACTGACATGTAGATAGCCAGTAACTCTCTGTCGAATGTGCTGTACTGTCGTTGTGCGTCGCTGAATTTCTTTGAAAAATAGCCGAGAGGTTGCCATTTTTCATCGATGTACTGTTGTAGTACTGCTCCGGCGGATTTGTCTGAGGCGTCGGTGAAAATAGCGATCGGTGCGGTGTGCGATGGATGAGCGAGCAAAGCTGCGTTTTTAATCGCATTTTTGCAGGCTTCAAATGCAGATGTCGCTTCGTCGTTCCAATGTATTTCAGTCTTGTCTCGCTTTTTCACGGAGTGTAGATAGGCATTTAGTGGTGCTTGAATTGTAGCGGCGTTCGGAAGGTGATCTCGATAGAAATTCATCATTCCGAGAAAGCGCCTTAATTCTTCAATAGTGTTCGGCTTGGTGTAGTTCGTGATTGCTGTTACTTTTTCGGCAGGCGGTAAGATTCCTTCTCTTGAAACTGTGTATCCTAGGAATTTTACTTGCGGCTGGCCTAGGACACATTTGGCGGGATTAATAGTGATGCCGTTGTCTTCAAGTCTTTGTAGTACAGTGCGAAGGTGTTGTTGATGCGTAGTTTCGTTTGTAGAAGCGATCATGACATCGTCGACGAACGGGAATACGTAGTCGAGTCCGCGCAGTACTTCGTGAATGAAACGTTGAAACGTTTGGCCGGCGTTCTTGAGTCCGGGTACCATTCGCGGGAACTCGAATAGACCCATCGGTGTGATGATTGCTGTCTTCTCGATGTCTTGTTCGCGCGTACGCAGTTGTGAGTATGCGCGGTTTAAGTCGATCACGCTGAATATTTTCTTGTCGGTGAGTTGGAATGTGAAATCTTTCACTCGTGGAATCGGGTAGCGATCAGGTTTCGTGCAGGCGTTAAGTCTTCTGTAGTCGCCACATACACGAATGCTTCCGTCTTTTTTAGGAACGATGTGTAGCGGTGATGCCCAGGGACTTTTGCTTGGACGGCATATTCCCTGTTCGATCATATGCTGGAACTCTTTGCGAACGGCTTCGTAACGATGCGGTGCGATCGGACGTGCGCGACAATGTACAGGCGGTCCGCTCGTTTCAATGTAGTGTTCGACGTTCGGCTCGATTGCGTTCGGTGTGGGAGTGAGACGGGTGATACCGGGAAACTCGGCGAGTATCGCGTGGTAGCTCTGTGTGTCGTCGATCGTCTTGATTGTAGGCATGTTGCAGGCTTGAATAGTGGAGATCGCAGTGAGGCTGGTTTTACCGTCGATTAATCGTCGTTTAGGTAGATCAACGATTAACTGATGGTGTCGCAGGAAATCAGCGCCGATTATTGGCTTTCCCACGTCAGCGACGATGAAGGTCCACTGGAACGGTCTTCGTAAATTGAGGTCGAGCGTGATTGTCTTCTCCCCGTATGTAGGTATGACGGTGTTATTTGCAGCGTACAGTTGGAAATCGAGCGGTTTAGGTTGCGCTCCTTTTGGTCGCGGTAAAACGGAGATATTGGCGCCGGTGTCGATGAGGAATTTATGTTGAGAATTCTTGTCAACGACGAATAGGCGGTAAGAATTTTCTTCTATGCTGGGTTGAGCTTCTGGTGATATTTGTTTAGGTTTTCCGACTTCGCATTTTGTGTAGCTACACGGTGTAGTGCAGTGGCGTGCTTGTGCGCCGTACCGACGATGATAATAACAGTGCGGTGAAACTGTGTTACTGGAGCTTCTTCTTGTCTTGTTATTGTTGTTGAGACTCGTCGGCGTTGCATTGTGGCAGTAATTGAAAATTCGTTGTTGCTCCGATTTGATGGCGGCAACTTCGAATTTTAGCGTGCGGATTACTTCGATGAGGTATTTGTTGAAGTCGGAGTCTTCTTGTGACGAAAGTGGCGGTGGCGTGATGTAGGTGGTGGTGGACTTCGCTGTGTTCGAAGCGGCGGCGGCAGCTGCAGTGGGGTCCATGGTGGATTTTCTGCGTGGTCGTCGTGCAGAGCTTCGTTGTTGTTTTGGTGTCGGTCACCACTGTAGGTACCAGTGAAAGGCAGCGACAGCGGTGATGAGACTTCGAGCGACGTGTCACCACATTAGGCGGTAGCGACGGTGGACAGTCTTCGGGCCATGGTGTACAGTCTTCGGACGACGGTGAACAGTCTTCGGGCCACGGTGAACAGTCTTCGGGGTCACCACTTTAGGCGATTATTGTGCCTAACTGAAGTAGGTAGTGTAAAGGAAACACTAAATCAGAAGGTAAAATATGGAATGAATATTGAATGTTTATTTACAAAAATGAGCCTACCTATATACAAAATAAATACCTTACAACTAGCGTACACAAAAGAAAGTTTTATGAGAAATTAGAAAGAGAAGAAATATTTACATGAAAGAGATAGAAACAGTGATATAAAATTGATGCGCAGATCGATGTGCGCAGGGTATATATGTTGCGGCTCTCGTAAATACAGCGCGCGGGAGTTGGCCTCTTCATTCGCCCGGACGTCGCCTCGCCGCTCACACGTGTTCACGTGTGCGCCCCAGCTCATCGAAGTGTTGTGAAGAAGTCTAGATTCTAGACGACAAGTGTAGTAGTGACAAGTGTGAAGTCTAGACTGGAGCGACGTGTGTGAAGTCTGGACTGCAGCGACGTGTGTGAAGTCTGGACTGCAGCGACGCGTGTGACTTGTTTCTTCATTGAACAAACAACAAAACCGCCCTTTTCAAGGCGTCTTGTTTCTAGTTTGAACAGCAGAAAAACCGCCCTTTTCAAGGCGATGGTTTTCTATTGTTTCTTGAAGATCTGCATACACGAACGTTGTGAAATAAATGAAGTGAAGTGCTTGAGTGTTGTGTTTTCTTTCTTCCCTGGTAACTTGTAGGTATTGGTGCTGTGTTGTAAGGTATGTTGTAGCCATGTCCGGGTATTGTGGACATGGTGAGGTACATCGCAGGTAATGTTCTTGAGGTACGTGGTAAGGTAAGGTACCTGTAGGTATGTAGTGTAGTGCACCTACAACTCAAAATACGTAACGAATATATTTAAAAAAAAATCTTTATCTCTGTGACTATTCTTTTGTTGTGATCAAAATTTCAATAATAATAAAATATTAAAGGTTATGTGTGTATTCACTTGCAGAAAATAATAGAATAAAATAATAAATATTACTACATATAGTACCTATTTACAAAAATTCTCACAAAATCCTCATAGTTTGTAGCACTTGTTTACGAAAAAGTTGCCGATGCAGAAGAAATGGAATTGGAAAAAAATATCTAGCTTTACTTGTGTTATACAGCAAATTTACGACAGCTATTATATTGATATTGTAGCTAATTTTAACATTTTTGTCTTAGCAGCCGACGATGACTTAGACTTGGAGCGAGAACGCAGAGCTTTGTCAGTCAGGTGTAACATGTTGGCTCGCAGGTTTTCAAGATGTATCCATCTACAGCTACTGAGCAAGACAAAGTGTCCTTGTTCAAGGCATTATCAGACTTTTTATACGTGCAGCTCGTCGATCACATTTGCACTTTCCATCAATCAGGTGGGGTGTGATCAAACGTAGACCTAATTAGTATTTAAAAAAAAACTTGTGGATGAACTTTACAAACAGGGATCTCAAGGCGCTGCGGATCCAACAATGCTTTCAGGATGCTTTTGGTGCTGTCTCGATACTACAGAGCGTCAGGGATGTTTGCAGATGTTAGAGTAGATGATGGTTATAATGGCATAATAATATGTGATAGACACATAAATAACAATCCCAATAAGTTTCTTGCTAGTTCTTCTCATAGATAATATGCTTTTCGAATGAGCAGTAGAGTCTTAAAATAGATCTAAATAATTGTAAAATTTACTTTCAAAAGTGAGTTTGATTAATAAATTCAGAAAGTATATTATATTAATACTAAAAAGAATGCCTAAATTTAGGGCAAATAATTATATATACTACTCGTATGTATTATGCAAACATGAAAATAAGTAAATTAAGCTACTTCTACTGGTAGGATCTATTTACGAGGATATTATTATTATCAAACTTGACGTATCGAATAAATACTATGAACATATTCTACACCCGCACGATCATTTAAATTCATAATATTTTGAGTAAATCAACATGGCTATTCACTTATCCGTTAGGGAACCGAACCTAGGACCGAATTGGCAAAAATTTAAGCCCATTACACACGTCGCTATATAGCGCTATAAAGCATCTTATAGCGCGGCATAGCTTCAGTACAAATCGGCATCCGTCACACACGTAGCTATAAATGACATATAGCGCTATATCGCGCTATATTTTACAGTTGATGCGTAGAATCCGCCATTTTTCATTTTGACTAGGTGATAAAATGACTAAGCCGATTTGTATTACCGAGACAAAAAAAAACAAACTCCTATTACCTACGCGATATATTAGCAAATGTTTAACTAAATAGTAGCAAATGTTTAACCGCTGTGTAAAAAATTAGAAAAAAAATGTTTTTTATATATATTAAATATTTTCTTGTGTTTGCAGGTCTTTTTGTTAGCATTACGAAACAAAGTAATTTAATTTGTATTTTAAATTTCACCTCCTATTTACTTGTAATATGAGCTCTTTTTATGCATAATGATTATTTGTCCGAATAACTTAGACCTTTGAATACCTTGCAGTAGACTTACGCTTAACCGGCTTAGTCATGTTACAAAATGGCTACGCATTTTTTTTTAATCTAGTTCATATGGGATTTGCCAAATTGTATGGTTTTACAGCAACATGTCTGTTGACAATGTCAATTTTGAGTCTTATACAGGATGTGTAAAAAAATCATGATTTTTTCTCAAATTTTTTAAAAATACATACCAGGAGGTTGCCATGGTTTTTTTTTATAAAAGTGATTATCAGTTAAATCTGTAATAATGCAAACACATTGTTTCAAGGGTTTTGTAGGTACCTCTAAAGAGAAAAAAAAAACAAATCATTATTTTATAGTTTGTCTAGACATTTTTACTAGGAAACTGAACGTTTGGAGTTCTTCTTGTCCTTGTCATATTGCCTATTACTGGGAGTCTTGGCCCCTCCTTTGGAGGATTTGATATCTGATGATAGATCGCTATCTGGGTTGGTTGGATGCGATTTTCATAGCCAGGAGCCAAAAGACAACAGGACAACAGCAACTTCAAGGGTGGTGCGGATCTGATCTGACCAACGCATCGGACTACGACCTGAGTCCGCTTTGCTTTGATTTTTCGGATGACAATGAGCTTCTCTACCTATGCTATTTGGCCGATGTAGTCGAGAATCCTCTGATAAAGTCGGTCAAATCCAACATGAATTGATCTTATTTGATTAACGTAAGTCATACTTAGTAAACGATGTTAATTTAGAATAAAATTTTCTGGATTTTTTGACGAATTTTGAAACGTCATTTTTTTTCAGTTTACCAGGAGCAGATTTGAAGGAAACCAAAATCTAGGAAAAAAAGAAACATCCTTTATGTAGAAAACATTGTCAAATTCATTTGTTTAAGTAGTGTTGGGGAATCATTGGAACTATATGCAATCAAAGTGATTGAATCTCCGTTCCTACTCCTGCTACTCCTGGTACCTACTTCCTAAAAATATTAACAAAGAACTAGCTTTTAAATGATGAAAAGTGGTATGTACCTTTAACGAGTGTGCATATATGAAAGTGCATAGGAAGGAGAAATAAAATAGACCCCGTTGTCGTGATTTTCTGTTTAGCAACAAAATCTCCAAAACCTGACGGTTGGTTAGTTTTGATTGGCTTGTTTATAAAAAAAAAACTCTTTTTTAAGACCAAACCACCTTAAAATCAAGAGAGAAGAGAGAAATAAAGCGAAAAATATATAAAGCGTTTTCTTTTAAGAATTCTCGGATGCTGCTTGCTAGCGCAAGCATAAACAATACAGTCCAATTTCTCGGATATAAAGATGTACAGTACAAGTCCTGCACAGATGCAATAGATATAAATAGCAGATAACCACATGAAATAAATACGTCTAGTGAAGCAAACGTACGAATGTGATTTGATTTCGAACAGGAGAAATGATTTGGATACGCAAACTCGATCACCTGCTCGCATTAAGAACCACTTTGAATTTCTTCCAGTTAGACTGCGTTCGTTTTCTGCTTAGATAGGATATGTGAGTCACTTGCATGCCTATGTACGTAAACACACATGCGCCTATGTACATGCAATAACGCTCATCCGAAATCCTGATAAAGTTTTACACAGTCACCGTAAAATAAATCGGTGGTAATATAAATAACATACATTATCATTTTATAGGTTTTGATATAAAAATATTCGACTTATTAGTGCCTATTACTATTAATTATGTACAGAAAAGTAAGATAATAAGATTTCAGATTATTTCTCTTATTAATTTCGATTAGATAAAAATAAGTTGGTTAGTTTTATCACTAATTTATGACGATTTTTAAAAGCAGTTAATTATTGTATATATTAACACTTGTATTTCTTTTAAACCATGGTTTTCAACTTATATCATTCATCGCAGGAGGCACAAAGTGGAAATTGTGCATACACTTATTAGGTAAGTAAGACTGGTGATAATGCTATATTTTGGTAACATTGAATTGATCCGATAATGAAGCCGTAAAGTAGCAACTGGAACTCCGTGAAGGTTATAGAACAGTTGAAGTATAGCTAACATATATTAAAAAACAATCTATAATACATAACATGAAAATAAGTAATAATTATTTTATGAGTAATTTTCACTTTACATTAATGAAACTTTAATAATTATCATTATTGTGTGGAATAAAAGAACAGATACCTGAACTATTAAAATACGTATTTATTCGTAATATATTATGTTAATAACATTTTTCCACACAAGTATATGGCAACTCCAAATTGCACTTGTCCGTTTTTATTTTTAAATAATATTTTTTTTTATATTCTTGTATTAATATACCTATTCTAAACGCTCTCAAAGAAATTGTTGACAAGTTATTCCAAATATTTGAGTACGTTTGTAAATATGAAAAAGTAATGAAGTCAATAAAGAAGAAGTTAATAAAGTCACTTGATTTGATTTCAATGATCGACTCAAGATTCAATCACAAAGAATGAACTATTAAAAAATATAGTTCCGATCAGTAACCTGGCCATCACTAAAAATAATATAGCAAGGCATAGCGAGGTATAGCAAGGCCTTGCTATGCGATGCTATATGGTACCAGGAGTCATATAGCAAGATATAGTATAGCGTCGTGTGTAATGGGCTTTATGAAATGACGTATTACGTCGTATCGATTTTTGACAATTCGGTCTTTGGTTCGGTTCCCTGACGGATAAGTGAATATCCCTGCAGTTCTCATAATATTACAATCGATAAACATTGTAATTTTGTATTCTCTATAACTCTACAACCCTTGCACCGATTTGGCTCATTTTTGGACGTGAGAATTCTTTTAGTTTGTAATACCTGTTTAAAAAGTTTCATTAAAACTGCTTCATTGGTTTCATTGTAATAAAGCAATCTCTTTAACTCTAGAACCCTCCGACCGATTTGGCTCATGTTCGAACTTAAAAATTCTATGGATTTATATTATACGCGTTTGCAAAGTTTCATGAAGATTGGACCATTGGTTTTCCAGTTATCGCGTAACAAACATACATACAAACATACACTTTTGATAATATATTTATGTAGGTTATAAAAAATGTGTACGCATTAGAAAAAAATTATCAGCGCACCAGTTTTGAAATTATCGTTAGACCTATCGTAAAGACTTTAAGTCACCTATAGCTCTACAACCCTAAATCCTATTTGGCTATTTTTTTACTATAATTATTATATTTACCTACTTAACTTGTGTGCAAAGTTTTATTTAATTTGGATTAACCGTTTTCGAGTAAATGTCGATCAAACTTAAGCATCAGAGGTCAACCGTTAAACTGGTCAAAACGCAGGCTTTTCGCGGCTCTCGACTCTAAGACCTCGCTTCGCTCGGTCGATTAATATTGAAATATAGGCCAAGCGCAGCACTTGGGCCACACGATATAGCCAATGGCCAATATAGTGTTTTATACTACGGGCAAATCGAATATTTATTAACTATTAACTGCCTTTCAGTGCCAATCTATCTTCTACTTTATCGTTATTACGTTATTTATAATTATATAATATTTTCTTAAATAAAATACTTCTGTAATGAAAAAGAAACTTAAATGGTATAAGAAACGTAGTACACAGTATATTAGGTTAAACATCGACTAGGTAGGTACTTTTAAACTACATGTCTTTTCCATAGCCATCAAGACATTTTGTTTGGCTGATAGATGCAATTTAATAATGGTTGAAGTACAGTTCGGCATTAGGGCTTATCGAACGAATGCGGATGGTTTATGTCTTCCGCTGCCGGCCGGTGAAATGGTTTTGCTGGACTTGCTTGCTTGGTACGAGCGAGAATTTCAGAGATGCACTTTTAGCGCTGCACAGTCAACCTAAGTACCTAGGTAGGTCAAAGGGTGACAAAAAAGTGTATACTAATTATTTATTTATATTTTTATTTATTTTCACTACCTACCTTTATAAATTAAAGCGCTTATATATTTATTATTTAAGTACTTTTTTCGTCCACTCGCCGTATTGACAACATATTTATAGGTAGGTATACCCACTGGCGGATCCAGGATTTGGTTCTGGGGGGGCCAAGATGCAGACAGGCAAAAATATTATAATTTTTACTCCAAAAAGTGTGTGTTTAGCTCGCTCTGAACAGTTAGGAAGTTCAAATATCCTTTATAATAAGTCCGCGAGCAGCTAGCTGCGAGCGCCGAGAAAAAAATCATAATCTTGACCATGAAATATGGCCCCCTGCCCCCCCCCCTAAATCCGCCTATGACTGCTATTATAATGTGCGAATGTGTGGCTGTCCGTTACCTCTTCACGTCTAAACCATTAAAGAGATTAGAGCTATTATAACACATTTAAAAATGACTCATCTGATCTGGGCCCACAACCTCTCCAGAAAGGTCCTCTGAGTCACGGACAGCACGTAGTGGTTTTATACTTCGATGGAAACAAACATTCAGTACAAGTGCTCCATAATTCTATATCAGAAGTGTACTGTGAGAGTCTTTACCTGATTTTTACCTCATGTTTTTTTCTTCAGAATCTAATGGGTATTTTTCTTTCAATAAGTTTTGGTCTCTAGTGATGTAAAAGGGGGATAAAATCAGCTGAAACTTAACTAAATGTTTATACGGGGTTATTACAAGAAAGAAAGAAAATACATACCTAATATATTCGCACACTATTATGTTATTGGTCATATTATCGCGATCAAATTAGAAATGAAGAGATCCGTAGACGAACTAAAGTCAGCGACACACCAGCGGATAAGTGATAAGCAAGCTGAAGTGGCAATATGCAGGCCACATAGCACGCAGAGCGGATAGCCGATGGGATCGAAAGGTGCTCGATTGGAGCAACGCAGCGTAGGACGTCCACCCACAAGGTGGACAGACGACCTTTTGAAGGTCGCCGAAAGACGCTGGATGCAGGTCGCTTCCAACCGGTGCATATGGAAGTCCAAAGGGGAGGCCTATGTTCAGCAGTGGACGTCCTACGGCTGAGATGATAATGATGATGATTGTTCGTATTATTAGGGGTAATCATTAATTATATTATTAATGCTCCGTATTATATGCTATAATTTAAAGGATTTCGAGTTTTTTTTGTTTGAAATATCGTAGGGTAACAAATTAAACGTTGGTTGAATAACCCTGTTTGTTTTTTTTGTAAATTTGACATAATAAATGAAATCTAATAGCTCAGACAAAAATAATAATATAGAGAAGGAAAATAACTTTAACAACTTTAAAAAAAAACTAAAACGTTTTAACAAATTTCTGATAAGATTAATATTAAACAACAAAGAATACAAAGAGGGAAATTATAATTATCCCCATAGAGGTATAAACTAAATTTCCAAGCAGTCATATCGCTCATCAGCATAATATATTTTGACAATTAATGACACAAAAAGGTGAAAATAAAGTTCTAGTTCTAGTCTAAGTACATTAGAGGGCATAAAAACATAATAATATGAATATGAAAAAACTACTTTCTGCACATTTTACTGGGCCCTTTCAAATACAAAGAAACACCCTTATCAAACTGAGAATAACTTTTAGCAACATTACGACTGCTATAAATATACCGTATGAAAATATCTGTATGTATGGATGAACGGAAACGGAAGACATAAAGCTCGCTCCACGATAGCGGTTAATGTGACGATACGGCATTATCGCCCGTGTGGATAGAGCCTTATGCGAATTAACTCCGAGATAAAAATACATGGATATTAAATGGGTTAAAGAGTTTGTAATTTAGTCCTAATGTGAGAGATTAGTGCGAAATCTACTTGAAAACTCGGTCGAAAAATTTCCCCTGTAATTTAATGGAAAATCGTTTTTTAATCGGCATTTTTCTGTTGGTCACACAAACGAAGGCAAACGAAGGTGTTCGTTGGATATCGTTGGCTATCGTTGGCGCTGTGTGGACTTTGTTTATTGTACCCAGCTTTTTACGAGTTTCTCTATTTTTTTAAGAGATCAATTTATGTGATAACATCTAAATATATAAAAGGAAAGACTCTGCCGCCTAGAGGTGCTTTTTAATGGACGGTAGAATCTCTTAGAGGTATCAGAAGAACAAGCAAGGAGTTGTTATACTTACACAAGTGAATTATAAATTAAAAATTTAAAAAACCCGCAACGCAATACGTAATTCACCATTTTGTGGTGGCGGCCATCTTGGATTTTTAATTTTATATAGTGAGTTGTATTCTATTAGTTAAGCCCTTTCATTTGATACCCATATTGAGGGGGTCGTGGAAGAAAAAAGTAATCCGCCATTTTGTAGTGGCGACCATCTTGGACCGATTTCAACACTCTCGACTAACGCTACTTTCAAACAAAAAAAACTAAATTAAAATCCGTTCATCCGTTCGGGAGCTACGATGCCACAGACAGACACACACACAGACAGACAGACATGTCAAACTTATAACACTCCGTCGTTTTTGCGTCGGGGGTTAATAGATAAAAGATGCATTATTTTTAAATTGTTCTGCAAAATATCTGTGATGTTACAATAAAAATACTCGTAATAATATCAAACGACGGCCCAATGGATATACTGACCCTCGAGTCTCGAGTTTTCTTTCAACGATGAAAAGACTTTCTATTTCGCTAGACTAGATAGATCTAGGTGACAGATAAATCTAGATCAGACTGAGCTAGTTTATGAGGCTAACGTAACTTTTTATAGCATGTTTTGCTTACAGTTTTTTTAATGTTTTACGTCGCCGGTTACACAGGCATTGTTGCCTGTTTCTACGGGCATTGTATTTAAACAAACTTAAAACTAATTTAATTTATTAGGTATATAAGAATTATTTCCATTAACCTTTCGTATACTACAAACTCTCGTTCGGAAGGGATCGTTTTTAGCGATAAGACCGCCAATTATTACATTTATGTCGTGATTTTGTGTTATAGTTTTAAGTTTTCTGTATGTTCGTAGTGTTTCAATAAAGAGTTTTCTATTCTATTCTAAAACTAGAGATTGGCGGTCTTATCGCTTAAAGCAATGTCACATAACCTGATTGATAGGATTTTTAAGAACATAATATAAACCCATAGGCGTACCCAGCTTCTGGCCTAGGGGGGGGCAGGCAAGGGCGGATTCAGATTTTTTTTACTGAACTTGAACTTTATGCCTGTATTATGTGCCTATATGTTTTGAGCAGGTAGGACCTATTTAACGGTACGCCATACTTTGATTTCGGCTCGCACAGAGCGGTAAGAAAATAAAAATATTCTTCCTATAAATAGCGCGACCAGCTTGCTGCAAGCCCCGAGAAAATTATATATTTTTAGTAACGAAAATACTGCAGTTAATTTCCTGCAAGCGCAGCGGTAAAATTTAAAATATACTACCATAAAAAAAAGCGCGAGCAGCTTGCTGCGAGGGCCAAGAAAATTTTAATTTTTGGCAAGGGAAAAAGTGCGGTTAACTTGCTCCGAGCGGTAGAAAAATTATAATAGTCTTTCTTAAAATAGCGCCAGCAGCTTGCTGTGAGCTCCGAGAAAATTTTATATTTTTAGGAGTGCGGTAACATGCTCTGATCTGTAGGAAAATTACAATAATCTTCCTTAAAATTGCGCGAGCAGCTTGCTGTGAGCGCCCAGAAAATTTTATATCTTTGTCAACGAAAAGAGTGCGGTTAACTTACTCCGAGCGGTTGGAAAATTAAATTATTCTTATTTAAAATAGCGCGAGCAGCTTACTGTGCGCGTCGAGAAAATTTTACATTTTGGACTACGAAAAGATCACTCTTTTCGTAGTTCGTGTCGTAAGATAACTTCACAGTTATCTTTCGCTGAGGGGTTAGAAATTTAAATATTCTGACATATAGGAGCGCATACTGCTTGCTGCGAGCGACGAGAAAATTTAATTTTTTGGACAACGAAAAAGTGCAGTTAATTTGCAGTTAATTAAAATAGCGCAAGCAGCTTGCTGCTATTATCAAAAAGATTGTATATATTTGACAACGAAAAACGTGTAGTTGTCTTTTTCTGTAATTTTAAATTTAAATATTTTCATTTATAAGATCGCGTACAGCTTACGAGCGCCGAGTATTTTTTATATTTCTGAAACTACTATACTATATTTACGAAAAGTGAGCTTAGTTCGTTCCGAGCTGCAAAAAACTTGAATGTTCTTGCTAATAAAAGCGCAAACAGTTTTCTGCGAGCTGAGATTTCAAATTTTGATTATGAGGAATGCGCGAACGGCTTATTTCGAGCCCCAAGAAAATATCCTATTTCTGCCCACGAAAGTTAAATGTATGTAAGAGATATACTACTACTACCTCTTTAGCTACCGACGAACTTCGTGCAAGTGCCAAGAAATTTTATAAATATGATGACAAAAAGTGTGCATTTAGTACGTTCCGAGTGGTGAAAAAATGAAATATTGTTACTAAAAAGCTAAAAAATATATAATTCTGACTACGAAACGTGTGTGATCGCCTTATTGCGAGCGCCAAGAAATTTTTTTTTTCTTATATTACAGATGTAATATAAGGCATTCGATTTCCAGGGGGGGGGCAGCCCCCCCCTGCCCCCCCCCCTGGGTACGCCTATGTATAAACCTACTCGTTACATTTTAGCGAGTGGTAACGCTTCTTAGCTAAACGTTTAGCTAAGAAGCGTTACCATTCTATTCTTTAATATAATGTTGCAAATGTTGCATTCTATAATAAAATATTGCAATTTGGTCTTATCGCATAAGCAATTTCTTACAGTCAATCTGATTGGAAGGAATTTTGAGAACATGTACTTGTTACGTATTAGCAAGTGGTAACGTTCCTCTAAACGTTCGTTTCGCATTGCGATGTCCGAATTAGTTTAATGTTACTTGGTAGGATATTATTACATGTTTACATGGCAATAGACATTGAACTTTGTAAAATAACGCTTAGCGATGCGCTTTGCGATTAGTCGCCAGACCTTACCTATGAGGGTTGGCATTATACCAGCGCTGTGTTTCGCTGTACACACGCAGCACAAAGCTGAGGCAGTTCTCATTCGGCAGCTTAATGGATGCTCATTATGCATTAATATTATTGTGATTGTCTGGTTTTTTTATGTTGTTTCCATTATCCGAATATATTTTTCTTTCTTTCTTAAAAAGAATCTAAGTAGGTACATATATTTTTTTAAAATCCACGGCATACTAATCTAGACGGCGCATCGTGTGAACAATAATATTGATTGGCTCAATCTTACTAATAAACGTGAATGTTTGTAAAATGTATGGATGCCTGGATGTAAGTTTGTTCACTATATCACGCCTAAACGGGTGGACCGGTTGAGCTGAAATTTGGTATAGAGATAGCTTAGACCTTAGAATAACACTTACATCAAAGCGTACATCAACACGTAATTCAACCTCTCAGCCGGTTCTCGGCAATAGTCCGGCAAGATTCAGCAAGTTTATATTCATTAAAGCGCCGCTGACCTGTAGGTAAATGAACCTAACATAGTCGACGCGTTGATATCTTATAATACTTGGTTCAATGTTTGTCCAAATTTAGTTTTAAGCCTATTCTGAAACTTTTAGTCTGAAAGAGTAAAGCTTTTATCTGTGGGTTTGT
The DNA here is from genome assembly GCA_947507615.1 of Hemithea aestivaria. NCBI lineage: Eukaryota > Metazoa > Arthropoda > Insecta > Lepidoptera > Geometridae > Hemithea > Hemithea aestivaria. The sequence continues at coordinate 12,747,847 of OX382342.1, forward strand.
GTATCAAAACCTTGTAAACTATGTAATTTATTTATTGGAAAATAAATATTTTTGTACTTTGTACCATTTCAAAGGTTCAAAGTTATAGGAAATATGACGTTGAAGGTATAGGTATATCATAGTAATGTTACAACTTGTTCTTTATTTTTTGTTATACGATTTTGGAAACTACCGTGAGTGTTATCCATATTATAAATACGACACGGCTGTACTCACGTTGACTATTTGTTGAGATATGTCTCAACCACGGTTTCGGTCACGCCTGCAGTGACCGACGCTGACCGCCACAGCCGTGTCGTATTTATAATATTTTTTGTTATGTTGTAAGTACGTTATTTTTATAGGATTATATTGTTTCTTTCAATTAGTGACGTAAATGAAAGCAAGTATCGACACTCGACATGTAATTCAACCGCTCAGCCGGTTGTCGGCAATGGTCCGGCAAGATTCAGCAAGTTTATTCATTAAAGCGCCGCTGACCTGTAGTCAAATGTGAAAAGTTTAATTATTCAGGCGAGTTTAGACGAGTGGCCGAGTTGTGCCTTTTTTAAATAAATTTAAAGACGAAAAAGGTTTTTTTCTGAAGTCATTTTGAGTTTGAAGAGCTTTATTATTATTATTACATTATACATACTATTATATTATACATACTTCTTTTCAGTGATTCAGTATAATGTCCGCACCACATAACCCCTTGGCCACCACACCGCTTCAATAATTTTGAATTTTATTTGGTTAAAGCCTTACTGAGTCTTTGGTAATGTGGCCACATTACCGGGGGTGTGAAGAGATTTTTTGTAAAAAAATGTTCTTTTTTTACCGGCGAAGCCAGATCTGACTTGTCCTTATTCCAGAGTTCTCAATTCATCATTAAGCAATACTTAATGCAAATTTAATGACGATCACCATACAACTACAATTAAACATGTTGATAACAACTTGTCTCACGTTTAAAACGCGTGAGGCCGAAAATGAATCTTCTACACCTAACTCAAAACCAGTCCTACAGGCGAAAGTGAAGTAACAGCTCCAGGTTTACAAAATGTGTACCAAATCTGAAATTAACGAAGAAAAGTGTCGGAAAGTGTTCCTTCATTCTTCTTAATGTTATTCAGTTATTTTTTATTGCCTCAAGGGTTGAATGGTTATGGTCGAGGAAAATAAAGGGTACCTGGAGGCATCGGTCATTATGTGAGTTTCGGATGTCTGTAAGTACCTAGCGGGGTTCAGATGACTGTTAAGGCAGTAGGTATGTACCTATACAAGGGCAGTTACGTATTCAAATGGAGGTTAAAAGACTCGTGTTTGGTTGTGATTCTTGCAACCGACATGACGAATTATGAGCCTGAGCAGTGGTGTGCAAACATTACTGTGCTCCGGTAGGAGGGCACTGTAGCTAGTGAAATTACTGGGCTAAAGAGTCTTAACATCTTATGACTTTTGAGTAAGAAGCGTTGGTGCAGTGCTCCTAGAATTTCACATAATTGTGAAATCCTAAGTAGCACTGTACTGATTATGGGCAGCGTTATCTCTTAACATCAGGAGAGCGTCTTGCTCGTCTTCTACTTCATCACATAAAAAAAAAAAAACTACCTGAGCCCAGCGGTTTTACCCGCTGTACTGTAAGCGTACTGTAAGCCTATGTGTTACTCCAGGGTCTAAGCTACGCCTAAACGGGTGGACCGATTGAGCTGAAATTTGGTATGCAACCACCGTCGTACGTAATTTATTTCCTTTCCCTGTTTGGTTGTCTGAAAGAGATCGCTATTAGCGATAAGACCGCCAATTGTTACACTGTTTACATTACAAATTGTATTTAGTTCTAAGTTCTTTTATGTTGTATCAATAAAGCGTTATCTATCTATCTAGAGATAGTTTAGACCCTGGAATAACATAGGTTACAAAAAAGCGGGTAAAACCGCTAGGCGCAGTTAGTATATTAATATAATTTATAGGGCTCCTGGTTTAAAAAGGCTTTTTAAATTAAGGTCTTACGAGTAATTAGTCAATTTCCATAATATAGTTTGTTTTCCAGGCATAGAACAAGTAATCAAGTTATCAGCTTTAATTTTTAAACTATTATCAAACCCGCTAATTACAGTACAACACTAATTAGACAGTCTGCCTCATAATCTAATACTAATTTCACTAAATACTAAAGTCAAGGCCCAAAGAATGGACTAATTTTACGGCAAAGAATACAAAAATTACAAGAAGTAGTTACATTAAATTAAAAGTGAAGCAGCTATAGTTAGCCCAATCGCAAAAAAAAATATATTCCACGAAATTGAGAACCTTCAACGTTGACAGTCGATATTCTTACCTAATTATAATAGGTGACGCAAGACCGAATTAAAAATAATAATAGACAATAGGCAATACTATAGATATACTATAACTACCCAAAAGATGTCAAATTAAGTTGATGATCGAAAATTTTATACACCGAGATGCTAGTAGTAACAAGACAATGATTTCATTATGAAGGTATCCAAGTGTTAAATTAAAAAGAAAGACACACACACATAAGCTAAGTGATTAAGTAGATGAATTGCTGAGATTCAGGTCCCCATTGTATCATGTACAATAGAGCGGGCTTACTTTATTTGCCTCATTCCTTTTTAGCGAGCTCAGTCCGGTAGTTTTTCCTTCACGTTTAAGCTTAATTATTTAGCGCAATTTCTGAATTCTGAACTCATTTGTGGAAGTCATAATTATAGAGAAAATTAACAATTTTAAAACTGTCCTGGGATTCTGACCGCGTAATTATTGATTTAGCAAAAGATGCCAAACCGACATTGTTTTTTACAATTAATAGTAACTAAAAAAATTAACCTAATTTTGATGTATTAAAATTATAATAATACAATGAAAATGTATTTGATGTTGTTTAATTTTCTAAACTTTTATAAATTGCAACAGTGTTCAATAATCTTTATGAACGTGAATTTTATTGATCGATCACAGTGCTTGAATTTTTTAACACGAAAAACATAATTATATTATTGATTTTTATGAAAAGAAGTAAGAAGACGAGCAAGACGCTCTCCTGTTGGTAAGAGAGCGCTGCCCATAATCAATATTATAAAGCTTTCCAGGATTTCACAATGATGTAAAATTCTGGGCGCAGTGCACCAACTACTCAAGAGTCGTAAGATGTGAAGACCCAATTTCACTAGCTACACTGCCCTCCTACCGAAGCACAGTAATGTTTGCACATCTCTGCTCAGGCGGTAGAATAACTGGCACTGTTGGGTTATCCACCTAGTCGACCTCCAAAGCAAAGGAAGTCTACCCCCAGTGAAAATTAAGAAAGGGTTTTCGAAATTCACCAAGGTATAAATATACAAACCCAAACCGAAGTATACACTTCATTTAGATGTATTGTAATTACGAGTATACTCATTACACTGTAATTCAAAAAATCTTGAGTTACACTGCACATCTCTATACGGTACATTACGGCATACGGTACATTTTCCCATTCGTTCTTCAGTTCGCTCGTCGCCACGGCAGAGGGCGATCGTGTAGTTCGCTCCACGAAATAATTAAATCGACATTTGAAATATTAACGAACTCCCTAGAGGTTGATGTTGCGTGTGAAAAAAGTATAAAATTCCAATTTCAAACGCGACTTGTGAGTTGTGTGAAAACTTTATGGAGTGAGTGTTTAGTGTTGCCCATTAGAGGATAATTTTGGGAGTTACTTGCATAGTGGTGGAAAGTTGTGGATTTGTGAAGAGTTTAATTCTGCTTATAATAGGTAAGTGTAAGGTTATTTACCTCTATAGGAGTTTTTAGATTTGTTTAAACTTAGGGATGAAAATTTTGATGAACCTACCCGACGTTATTTATGTTATGTTGTGAAGTGTGAAAAATGAAGTTATTGGTAAAATGTTAAGCTAAAAAAAGTTTGTAAAATAATGTCTTAGAATAATTATAATGTTACATTGATAATATTAATTTTAAATACATTGCTCTCCTATATAGAGACGAAACTTAATTTTCCTAAAAAAATCTTTCTAAAAATATAAATAAAAATACACGTGCCTATATGTAGTTTAGAGACGCATAATAAAACATTTTTTTGTAATTTTATTTTATTTGAAACTGATATTTTTTAATTTTATAAGAACATTAAACTTATGGCTCAGTTATTTATTTTTAAATGTATAAATTTTATTGCATTGAAGATTGCCCTTACCTTAAGAAATTATTTTTTTTAAAAGTTTTTGACTCTGAATCTAAAGTCTGCGTAACAAGCAAAACATTTCAAAATTATATATATAATCAACCTTTCATATTTTTTCTAAAAATACCTAACCAACATATATAATAGATATGTACAGAATATTTATGTACACATATTCTGAGCAAACACAAGTTGCTACAGCCGTAATTTTGGCTCGATTATAAAAAAAAACATAATTTCACGAAAAAGTTTGCGTGACGACATGAAATGTCTATGGCAATTATCATGCGACTCACAATATGCAGATACAATAATTGTACTGGCAATTCCTTGGAAGCCATTTTGAAATTCGAATTTGGAAAAACGACAAATTGGTGATTTATAACGGCTACATTTCGGAATAAGAATTTGGCAAAATTATGGGGTTACAGTTTATAAGAAATGTTTTTCTTCGGAGAATTACATTATGATTGGTTCAAATCCAGTTTCTCTATAATATAAAGTTTGAAAGTAGTGGGTGTGTTTGAGGTCTAATATTTGTAGAAATTATACTTTTTTTTTATTATACGTGGGCATCAAAATGTTTGAGACTTCTATAAGTACCTCTAGACCAGTGATAGATTAATTTTACAAGGGAATTTGCACAGGTTTTTATACTAATTTGCGATGATGAGCAAATTTTTAATGTACATTTTTTGTTTCGTATGTACATTGCTTTTTATCGTCTTTTGCGAATCAATGCAAAAACTTATTAGATAAGAGGGGAATAAGTTGCGGTATTATAGTTTGATATCACATTTTGATGAAACATCTTAATTATATCCAATATCGAGTAATAGTGAAAAACGATATGTCAAATTTGATATGAATTCGTAGAATTTACTTATTTTATTTTTTAAAACCTATAATATTTTATTGTTAAAATATTTTCGAATTCTAAAATTTTAAACGCCTATCGTTAAAAGCGGAATATAGGCTCGCGAACATTTCATTAACACAACATTTATTTATGAAATTGCGATTTGTAGAATTTACTTTTGAAAAACTTATCATAATATGAACAGAACATTTACCTAGATAAACTTGTTTGTATTTCCAGTGATATCTTAAATATCAGAAAGTAATTCTCAAACTACAAAAAAGTACCTACTTATTTTAATTACCTCAGATTTTTTAAATACATAATATTAGAAAGCTTTGTAATATGAATAATGGTAATCGGTGTCCATGTAGGCTAGATCTACATATAGTCAGGTCATAAATTCTGTCACATGTTTAATATAAAATTATTGGAACAAGTTTATTTATTATGTAACCATTTATATACCAAAATGAACTTAACAAAACATAGATTCTTAGGACAATAAAGTTTATTCAAAATGACCTCCGTGATTTTGAATACAGGCCTTCAATCTGCGCGGCCAGTCGTCTATCGCAGCACGAACGAGGTCCATGTCAATATCGGCTGCTGCCTTAATCAAGGATGTCTTGAGTGACTCCAAATTGGGATGAGGCTTTGAGCACGCCTTTTCCTCCAAGTGTTGCCATATCTTGTAATCTAACGGACTCAAATCTGGACTGGAGGAGGGCCAGTCTTCGTGCCGGATGAAGTCGATTTCACGCGCCGCCAGCCAGTCTTGTGTGCTCTTCGCTCTATGAGCTGGCGCCGAATCATGTTGGAATACCCAGTGCCTGTTATTGAACATGGTATGAGAAACAGGTTCCACAAGGTTCGTCAGGACTGTATTTTGATACACAACTGCATTCGTTTTTACACCTTTCTCACAAAAATGTACCTCTGTTAAGCCCCAATAAGAAACTCCCAACCATACCATGAGCGAGGATGGAAAATGACCTCGTTGGACACGCGGAATACGGTTGCTCGCTTCTTCACTACTGTGTGCGTACACCTTATCATTTTGTTTGTTGTAGCTCTCTTCTACGGTAAAAATTTTTTCATCCGAAAAAAGAATTTCTCGATATTTTTTTCTCGCGTACCGCTTCAACAAAGCGCGGCATCTCTTCAGTCTCAGGTCCATTAGACGAGCATTTAAACGATGTCCTGTTTTTCTTCGATATGCCCGAAGCCCTAAGTCTTCATTTAACACCCTTTTCACCGTGGTTCTGCTTAACCCCACCTGAAGGGCCAACAGTTTCTGCTTACGTTTGGGATTTCTTTGAATTCGCGCCTTCACAGCTTTTATCACTGCTGGAGTCCTAACAGACCGAGGGCGACCACTTCTTGACCTGTCATCTACACTAGAGTCTTCATTGTATCGTTTGATGGTACGATAAACGAATCTTTAGGTTATATTCAAATTTTTCAGTATGTCAAAAATTTGAATTGGCGCGTAACCGCAACGATGCAACGCAATAACTGCAACACGGTCTTCTTTAAGCGTCCACTCCATATTTAAAAATGAGTAAAATTCTAAAAAGTATACATTTTTATTTTCATGAACAATTCGAAATTCGAATTCAATAAACTTTTTTGTGGCCAGCATTCTAAAAGAAAAGTTTTTACTGTGTGACAATACTTATGACCTGACTATATATAATAACAAAATAACAATAACTAAAACACTGACTAATTACGGGAATTATTCCGACATCATCTCTAACTCTATTAAAACTAATCATTCTATATTCTATTGCTATAGCTCTATTAAAATAATTGTAATAGGTAAACGCTTACAGCAATTTTTACCTGACACTGCTTTTGAACGTTATCGCTTAGAAATAATTAGGGTCGATTACAATGGTTATATGGTTATAATTATTACTATTCGTGTATATGTATTGTATAATATGTGTAATAATGTGTATACTGTTTGGTTGCGAACAGTTTGGATCTCGCGATATATCCAAGTAGTCCCACTTTACTACAAAGTTTTATTTTTTGTTAAATTTACTCTATAAGTATTATTAATGTGGATCAATAAAGAGTTTCTTGTCTAATGAATTTTTTTTTTTTTTTATGGTCCACCAAACCGTACAATACATCTACATCTTGTGTTAGTTCAGAAAGAAATATCTGTAGATCATACTATCATACTACATTATGTAAGGCAATATTCAGTAGTAAGTCTAGAGAATATCCAGCATTTCCAATATCTGCCAGATATATTTCGGACAGATACGATGTCTTTACAAGACCATCAGGTGGGCCGTCTGCTTGTTTGTCACCTATTACATTAAAAAAAAAAATTCTTTCTATTGACACCTAAAGTTAACAGAATAGAATAGGCTGCAAAACTGTCGTTATGCAATGCAGAAATTTCATCACTACTATAAATAAGTTCAATAATTTAAAAAAGCTAAACCTATACTTAATACTTCGTTTCAAAAACAAAGATAATTTTGCAGGGTTCGAAGGTTATATATGATATCAATGAAAATATCATTGAAATATTCACAAAAATTGTTATATCTGATATATATTATTATATATATCTGATATTTTATGTCAAATATCCGTATCGAATTTATTAAGATATTGATCCTTTGAACCCTGCAAAAATTATCTTTGTTTTTGAAACGAAGTATAGGTATATCCGCTCTTTGGACATTAGCCGTGACATAGATATGCTATACTAATGGTAACTTAGTAGGTAGGTACGTCTAGAAAATACCCATCATTTCCAATATCTGCCAGTTAAACTTGTATCACAGGCAACTAATGCGGTAATGTGTGAATAGCGTGTCGAATTCGCAGATACACCACCGTTCACGCCTCGTGTGGAAATTACCGAACGATCAACGTCATGTCAGGAGCTGTCACGCCATGATTGGAACATTATTTTACCTTTGATTAGTAGATTATATTAGGGAAAGGCAGGGGGGTCACATCATCGTGGCCACCTGTGAGACAAAAAAACAGCTTACGGATTTACATTATTTTATGAAAATACGCGACATATTGATATTTTAGGTCATAAACTAGTTGAATAACATTGTATTGTCCCAAATTGCTTTAAAATTTTGGAAAAAAACGAAACACATAGATATTATTGTCACAGTGAAGCAGTTTGACAGAGTTTGACAAACAACATAAACCGGCCACGCTGAAAGGGACGGGCAAAAAATAGGTTCTCCTTTTTCTTCACACAGAATTTTCTCTATTGCCATCACACTCACACATAAAATGGGTACTTCTAGTTGTATTACTTCTGTGGGGAAAGGTATAGGGCACAAGACCAAGGGGTAGGTCGCCTATGAGGTTGACCGACCAAATAAAAACCGCAGTGGGTGGCCTCCTGTATGGGTGCTCCCGGCTGACAAGCAATAGGGAGAAATGGCGATATACATATAGTGAGGCGAGCAACATCTGCCCTTACCGTAGACACATCATGACGACCACGACCGGTCTGCCAAGAACGAAGCGATTAAGAAGAAGAAGTAGATTATACAGCTTAGGTGGCCAAGGGGTTATATGGTGGCGAGATTAGGTACTACAGGGCCTGCAACATGACCTAACGACTGCCTCTTACATATCTTATAGGAAACAACCGGGACCCTTCCGAAACACGGACGCTTCGTCCAGGCGGGTTATTCTGGATCACCGAATTCTAATCCCGGCCCCGAACCTATGACTATAGTTATGTGCGGTTTTTCCTCTCGCAATACCTGTGGTGAGCTTCGGCCGTGGCTGGACCTACTGGACAAAACCGTGTCACCAAGCGGTCATTGTGACCGTGTTCCGGCATGATGTTCAGTGAAGCTAGGGAGGGATTTATCCCGCCTTCTAGGCTTAGTCTGCTACCATCTACGGCAGCATTGACGCTTAACATCACGTGAGATCGTGGTCAAAGGCTAAGCTGTAAAACAAAACTAAACTTTGTGAAAAAATGCCGGTGCTAGGCTAGACCCAGAGATTCAAACAGTTACGATGTCTTTGTGCAATGCAAAAGTATTCTGAATAGAAATATGATTAGATTAAAATAAAATAGGTGGATGCGGTTCCATTTACGAGACAGTTGTCTCGCATATAACTAATTGTGGTCATTGGTGCGGGACTAGGAATGAAAATTTCCGGAAATATTCCGAAAGTTTCCATTACTTCCATGACACTTTACAAATTTGACAGAAACAATTGGAAATAAATCTGATTTCTTAAATGAAAATTCTAAGTAAGGTAAAATTACTGCTGATAGGATAGTAGGGTTAGTGCCTGTCTACAATACTCAATCAAGAATTTTGACAATAACATTAAATTTCTAACTAATATACCATGGAAAAGAAATACGCTGTTCATTGGTGGTAAAATTACACCTATCACCAAACATTATTTTCATTGGTGCGGGAGTCGGGACCCGGATTCGAAATCATTAAATTAATTTTATATAGTCGCTTCTCCACGTTTGTCGTTCACCTAGGACAACGAGAGTCTTAACTTTATTACCATAAAAAATCTATAACTTATCTTATTCTCGTTTCCATAAAAATATTTCCGCTCGGACGGTAGATGTAGATTTATTTCCGACATGACACTTGACACGGAAAACCTTTGAAGCTTGAATAAATACATACTGATACTTTCATGAGCTTATGATTTCAAGAAGAGTTCATCCATTTTTAATATGCACGTGTTAACCAAGAAAAGCAGTCCTAAAATCTGGTTCTGCCATATTAACTAGAAAAACAAAATCTCAAAATAAAATAAAAAGTTTAATGAACCTGAAGATTTTAACAGTGAAAGGGATGCTTTCGCGAGATTTAGTTCGGGTTAGTTACCACGACCCTGCCTAAAATTCAACCGCGATTCGTTTCGGTTAAATGGTAAAATAAAATATCAAAAATCGGTCGAGTTATTTCGGCGGAGTACTAAAAGTTTAGTTAGTCAAAAAACAATATACCTATTATTATGTAGAAACTCGTACGTCGTGTCATTTTTATTATTTCCCCAGTCCCAAGGTAACCTTCCCCCGTTTTTCATCACAAAGAAAAGTAGTAAAAACAGAACTCTTTTCACTTTCTCTGAACAAACCTGACTTTCAATCAAAGTTTGTATATAAACGCGAAGTATCAATGTTTTACTTCAACTTTTTTCATGGGACCCTTGAAATAAATAGAAATTGACGCAAAATACAACCTACTTAGGCTAGTCCTTCTGTATTTTATACTGGTGGTAAGACTTAGGCCATGGCTAGTTACCACCCGATGGACAAAATCGTGTCGCCAAGCGGTCATTATGACCGTGTTCCGGCATGATATTCAGTGAAGTCAGTGTAGGATTTATCCCGCCTTCTAGGTTTTGTCTCCTACCATCTACGGCCTCATCTTCGATTAACATCGCGCGAGATCGTGATCAAAACATATTTTAATAAATAAAAAAATTGAGGATATGGGTAACGCATATATTATAAGTTTTTGGGTGGGAACGCGCTATGTCACTAACCGAGGCAAAATGTATCAGACTTAAGGCAATGACGCCACGACAAACAACTTTAGAACGTTGTAACTCATTTTTTTTTTCAGTTTTACAAATAAAACAACACGTCCGATTTTTTTAAATAATCGACTTGATGAACAAAAACATGCTAAGTCAACATCTCTATAGTAATATGATTTCCCATTTTTACTCTACATTGAACAATTTTGCGTGTCGGTTGAAATAACAAACAAGAGTAAAGTAAAACCATTGTCGGAGTTCTCGTGTTCAGTTTGTGTATTGCGTTTGACAATGCCCTCGAGGTGAACAAAAACTGTGCGACTTACTAGAAACATACTGGGTTCCGTAGGATATTCAAATAGTTTTATTACGTTATTTATTTATTCCCAATAGTAAATTATGCGTTTTTGAAAATTAATGTGAGTGTTATCGATATCAACAATGTAGTTAACTATGTAGCCCAGCTTCAAGGGTTCAAGCGTTAAGTCGTTTGTTTATATAGTTAATAAATAAATAAATATTTCAGGACATTTCACACAGCGCCACCTAACCCCAAGCTACTTAATGCTTATGTTATGGTGATTAGGAAGATTTTTGGATTTAGTTAATATTAATAATAAATTAATCTAGTTGGTAATACTCAGCTATATTTTGCCTTTGCGATATGCAATTGATTACAAATTCTGATCAGTAATGAGAAAAAGAACAAATCTGATGAAGGTATGAAAAAAATAAACTCTTCGAGAATTTGAGGCTTTATAGATTTGAAGTATTGGTGATGGTATTTTTAAAATCCAAATTTCAAAGATTATGACTATACAGTTAGCAGACAGTTTATGATATTGATTACATAGAAAATTAATATTAAACATTAAGATATTATATTATAATTCAAAAAATGTGTGTTGTTAATATTTTCTACGATTGTTTTACCATGGGGTTTCATTGGAACTCAATTGAACCCTAAAACAATCCGACAAACTTTTCAGATTTCGTATATATACCCCCCGGAAACTACGTACAATATCGAAATAACTCTATTTTCCTCCAATATTTCCGGAAAAAGCTAATATTTGCTTCGATTTTATCAAAACTAAGGAGATATTAAATGTTTCGTATTATTTCACTTTTATCGTTGAATATTGATTTCGTTTACTCGAAAAGTGACCAAACAGATTTCAGTTCTATTTGAAGCTTTTTCTAAGGTAGACTTACACCATGAAATAAAATAAAGGCTCATCAGGTAACACTGGCGGGCGCATCAAGTACAAAATAAACAAATTTAAAAGCAATTTAACCCCCAAATGGATATCCAAGTTCATCCATCACACGTTGAGAGGTTATCAACAATCAGTCATGGCTTATCTGGAAACCATATTGCATAATATTAGAGCCTGATCATGGAACTCGGGAACCAATTGTAATTTGCCATAAATGTAACTTTTTTCTTTAAATTTTTTTATTTAAATAGACAGCGTTCTTCGTGACTACCTTGCAGACGTTCACTAAAGAAATGGAATTGACTTGTTTCAATTTAAAAACAAACTTTTTAAAAACAAGCTTTTATTATTATTACCATCTAGCACCAAAGTACTCGTCAAGACGAATCAAATGAGCCCATACTCGATGGGGTTGCGTCGTTTAATTACGGAGTTCTTAGTGCCACCTTCCTGCTCCATCATCAGATCAGCTCCATGTCATAATAATATTGCATTGTCATCCGATTTACACATGCATGCCAAATATCAGCTCAATAGGAAATCGGGCAGTGGATCAAATTAAACTTCCGAAATTTGATTACAGACAGACAGACAACAGACAGGTATAAAAACTCGTAAATAGACAGCGTTATTCGTTACCGCCTTGGAGACGTTCACTGAATAAATTGAAATAAAAAATGAAAAAAGTACATGAATGGTGGTCGTGGTTCATGGTTCATGCATGTGATGGATGATGCTGATGTTTATTCATGTACTAACATCTCAGATCGATAGGTGCAAGAAAACAAAATAATATTATGTTAATAATTTTGGAGCACTAGGATTTTCTGAAGATTGGCTTGTGGACGGTCTGTGGTGTTAATAAAGGCGTTCTTTACGGCTGTAGTAGCTCTAGTATTGTTAGTTTGTTCAATAAAGGCTTATTAAAAAAATAAAAGTAAATAAAAATAATATTCCCTCCTTGAGTCGTATTCCCCATTACTGGGGGTCGTCACCCACATCTTTCAGGATGCGATCATAAATGATGGAGCGCCATCTGGAGCGGTTGGAAGCGATTCTTATAGCTTAGTGGACCGGAGTGTCGAGAATGGTGCGGATCTGGTCAGACCAACGCATCGGGCTACGACCTCGAGGTCTCCTTCCTTCAATTTTGCCTGTAACCATAAGCTTCTTTAGGTTTGCATCTTTTTAAAAATAATATTACGAGACATAAAAAGAAATAGGTACTCGTATCTATACGATGAAACGGTCGCAACTCAGCATGTTGCCGACTATCCAGCCGGCGCTGGTCTTCCGTTACGGCCTCTTTGGTGACATTAAGAAATAAAATCACTACATAGTATAAAACAAAGTCGCTCGTCTGTCTGTCCCTATGTATGCTTATATCTTTAAAACTACGTAACGGATTTTGATGCGGTTTTGGACCTGTATTGGGGACCAATATAAAAAAAATTCAAATATTCGCGTCAACCATTTTTTGAATATCAAACTGAAAACACTTTTAAAATGTGTGGAATATTACGCAGGCTGATCTTTAGGAATTCTCAATAAATTAATTCTATGAATTTATATTTCGAAATTTGTCAAATAGTGCGAGCGAGATAGCATCACTCGATATCATAGGGAAAATATCCACCTCGATATATACGCTCCTAAGGGCAAGTCAAGGAAAAACTTGCTACCCTGAATTCAAGACTAATTGGTATGAAGGCAAAACGTTTAATATAGTAGAAATAACATTGAAATCACACTACGTGATAACGGTTCTAGTTTAATTAAGGATTTGTCCGGCTGATAATTTATCAGTAGCGCTCAAAGTACGGCCCGCTGCGTTTTCTCGGAGAGACTCAAGTAGCCAATTGAAAATTGGACTGTAATGGGTAGGTGTTACAATTTAACTAGTAGGTGTTACTTTTTACTAGATTATGCTCGTGGTTCTGCCCATGTGGAGAAATCCTTTCTTATCGAAGGTTTAAATCATAAAAACCTTTCAAATTTCAACCTAATCCGTTCTGCTTTAGGCTTTGCGATAATAGTCAGTCGTGCTTTCCTATTATGTATTTAAATCAGCGAGCTGAAAAAGTTTTTATGTTCATGTTAAGCTTGATAATTGATGTTATTAATACTCTATATCTTTCATGCTTCGTTGAATATCTTGTGATCCCATCATGTTTTTATAAGCCTGGCCGATATCGATAATGTCTAATAAAAAAGTCCTACGATGATCGATGTTATCGAAACTAATCTACAATCTTCTATTAAAATTCCTTTGACTGCCACAACAGTACTAGCAAAATCAAACAAAAATAACACAGAGTATACAACCCGAAAATTGCCCGAAAAACAATAATCCGGGCCGCAATCAAAACAAGTTGAGCGTTCGTTCTACTAAAGTATTGTCGCTTCCGTAACTTAAGTAGGTGCTTAACGTGAGTTAAGTAAACGCTTTGCAAAGCAACTTAACTAAGAGATTTATCTGGGACTTAGGGATTTTTTGGAAACTTTTTGGAAATATATACTTGATACAGTCTTCGGTGAACTTTTAATTATTCTTTATGTATCATGATCACAATAATTACTCGGGTGAAAACGCCAAAGATATGATACTACACTATCATCATTATGAAGGCCCAGCTCCACAGCCTAAAAATAATAATAATAATAATCGTTTATTTCAGATATAAGTCATAATATTATACATACAGGAGTAGCAAAATATTTATCTTCATCTATATATTATACATATTAAGTTCACATTAAGTTCACATTTAAAAAATGTTCTCATGTTTTTTATTCATCCGGTTATCCTTTGAAATTTGGCATACATACACACATATAATACTTTGTCTTCGCTGTCCAGAGCGGGAGCGAATATCGGCCAGATTTGCCAGCTTTCACTAATTGTACGCCCTCAAAATAAATCAGAGAAAACACGTGAATTTCCTTTTTCCGTGGGAATGGAAATACAATGATAGTCTAAATGGGTGCACCGAATTCATCGCATTCATCGCTCTATGAATTGACTGTCACGTGCTACAAAGTGCGCGCGGGTCAGCTAGTGTTTAAAATACGCCTGGTTCCCGCTGGGTAGACAGAGACTATTTCCCTCCACTTGGTTAGAACCTGACACACCTCTATGGCTACATTATATGCAAATTAGGTAATTTAAGTAGAAGTTGAAATAAGTAGAGTAGTTTTAAATTACCTATAAGTAAAGTTTAGAAGATATTTTTAATTGTATTATATTGTTGTTCATATTATAGAGAATAAGTAGAATTCCTATAGATCGTGAATTCATTCACTGACAACATTCTGCAAGTCACGCGCCTAATCAGAAGAAAGGGAACCCTTTAGGAAGGCTTAGTCCCCGCGGACAGAAATATAAATTCTAAACGCACTTAACTATGTACATACTGGCATTAGAGTGGGCACGGAATGTAATAGGGATAAATTTAATTTTAATTATAATGGGTTAGCCCTTCTAGAAGGTAGGAATAAATCCCCCCTTAAGTATCACTCTCTTATAGGAAACAGCCACGAACTACAGCCTTATCGTTGGTATAGCCAAACTTGGGTCTGCTGGGTCGGAAAGTGTTTGCCGCGGGCGAAGTAAAATTGTGAGCATGGACTTAATTGGAGCGATCCATTTACGAGACGTCTGTACCGTATCTTCCCTTTTTATTTTGATCTAAGATCTTGCGGCTTTTTCCGTTTTACATATCACCAGACTTTAATCTAGATTTCCTCACAAACTTATTAATATGAAATTTTTGCACTCCTGCGTTCGAATTTCGCAAAATCTTTTGTAATTAGATACTTGTTAAGGTAGTGAATGAAACCAATGTTCCAAATTTCATCATTCTAGGTTCAGGGGTTTTGTCTCCACAATAAATTTTATGAGTAAGTTAGATTACCTCGTTATAATAAAATACCAAACAAAATAATAAAATATATGTGAAATATTTGTGTATTATATATGTGCATAATTGCTTTTAGTTATATTAAAATAGTAAAGACGGTTGTGTTAATCTCTCAAGGCTTTATCTATACATTCCTTTCTCGGCGTTCTATTTGTCCATCTGTCTAGACGCAGTGATGAGGGCAAGGATCACCCGTTTGTTTTGTTACTCTGACGTTTATGGCTATTGAACTAGTTTACTATTGAATGACGGGCTTCGAGTATTAAACCACCAAAGAGAAAGAAGGGGAGACTTCCTTTGCAGGAGGTCGGCTAGGTGGGTACCCCAACAGTGCCAGTTATTCTACCGCCTGAGCAGTGATGTCCAAACATAACTGTGCTTCGGTAGGAGGGCATTGTAGCTAGTTAAATTACTGGGCTAAGGCGTCTTAAAACTTATATGACTCTTGACTTAGTGCACCTAGAATGTCACTTCATTGTGAAATCCTTCGTGGCATTGTACTGATTATGGGCAGCGTTATCTCTTAACATCAGGAGAGCGTCTTGCTAGTTAGTCTTTTTACTTCTTCGCAAACAAAAAAAAAACAAAAACATTTTTTAGAGGTAAACTCATAAAACTCACATATTAGTAGGTACTCGTATTAGTGATGTAACACGATCCACTTAACCGTTCAGAGACAACTATTAGTCGTCCCTACATCGTTACAAAAAGGCCGACAATACCCCAAATATTACACTGGTTAACCCTGCGTCGCGAGGCATTTTGCCCCGAAATGGCTAATAATACCACTATCCGTTATAGAAAAGGCACTTGAGCCAAATTGGTGGGAGGGTTAATATCATTGAAAATGTTCTAGCTCTTCTCTGGTGCAAAATAATTTTGTTTTGTGATTTATTTGGGTCTGTGGTCCTTTGTTGGGTACTAAAGGAACTATAGTTATATAATATGTGTAGATAGATGTAGGAGGTACAAATAGTCCTATACAAATAGTCTATGTCTACACAGTGCATGCAAATAGTAGTCCTATTCCTAGAGCCATAAACCTAATAAATTATCTATTAGCTCAACATCCAGATCTGGATATGTTTAATGATAAGGTGGGTGCATTCAAATTCCGCATTGTTGCGTCGTTGTTAACGCATATTACCCATAATCTAGCGATGTAATGTTTTGATATAAATAAATAAAATGTGTTATGTCACAGTTTAAACTCTGTATAAACTCAAACTCAAAATTCATTTATTCAAATAGGCTACAATGGAGCACTTTTGCAAGTCAATTTTACATTTTATTTTAATATTCTACCGCTCGTTCGCAAGGCACCTCTATGAGAAGAACGAGCAAGAAACTCATAGGGATTGTTTTTTTTTAATATGTGTTTACAATTTTTATCTTGGTTACATAAATTATTAACAGGTGGTATACTAGAGGTAGGTTCGACTGTGGCTAGTTATCACACACTGGACAAAACTATGACGCAAAGCGGTCATTATTACTGTGTTCCCAGGGACGGGGTTTCATCCCGCCTTCTAGATTTAGTCTGCTACCATTTAAGGTCACATCATCGCTTATACTATATACCTACTAAAAACACCTTTTTTGTTAACAATATACATATGTATTGCCAAATTTTTTAAAAATATTATTCTTTTGTACAAACTCTTTTGCACCAAAAGAAACGAGTATACATAATATTATATACCTACTTCATATTGAATATATCACAGGTGTCTCATTTTCAGATTTCCATCTTCAAAGTATTTCTTTGTACGTCTGGGAATAAATTGGTTTTTGCTCCTATAGGTATAGTATATCTTCCAATTCTGTATGAACTTCCATTTGTGATATATTTTCATTTATTTTTGTCGATGGAGAATTCTTGTATTATTAATATTTAATTAAATGCTAAAGTAGGGATATATGTGTGTTCTACTTATATCCCTCTTACACAATTAATTTATAAAAGAATTTACTACAATAAAAGAAAAAAAAAACATTTTTCTATACAAACTGTCCCAAAACTACCCACCAGTAAATTTTTTTTACTGGACTAATATTTATATTATGTTTTGATTGTTTAGATGTATTTTTATATACCTATAATAAACGAAGTACATCGGGACCTCTGGTATATTATTAAGTTAAAAGTTTGTGTTTTTTTTCTTCACTGCTGAACCGAATGAGTTGTAGATAGTTTCGAACTTAGAATATCATTTTCTATCAACAGCATAAGTCAATTTAACAAAAGTTTTTAAAAACAAGCTTTTATTATTATTACCTACCATCTAGCACCAAAGTACTCGTCAAGACGAATCAAATGAGCCCAAACTCGATGGGGTTGCGTCGTGTTATTACGAAGTTCATAATATGGCCACATTCCTGCTCCATCTTCAGATCAGCTCCATGTCATAATAATATTGCATTGTCATCCGATTTATACATGCATGCCAAATTTCAGCTCAATCTGAAATTGGCAAGTGGATCAAATTAAACTTCTAAGATTTGATTACAGACAGACAACAGACAGGTGAAAGTAAATAAAAGCTTGTAAGAGACATTACGCTGGTAAAGTAACTATCAAGAATCGCCTCGCCAGTAAATGCCTTTACAAGTTTAGTATTCTCTAGCCTAGGTCTTGCGATCTAGGTTTAAAGCTAGCTGTAAACCACGGAATAAGTAAGGAAGTAAGAATGGTCGCGATAAACTTATCTTCCAAACTTCGTAGACACTGCATTGAAATAAATATATTTCGTGTGCTGTCTCAACCTATCGTTTTTTTATTTATACCTACATTAGATAGATGCCTGGATAATTGAAAAACAAAAAAATGAACAAAAAACTTATAATAAAACAAAAACACATATTGTAATAATGAGTGTTACAATTAATTACTGGCAGACTTATCGCTAATAGCTATCTGTTCCAGAGGCACATATTAGGTGCTACTACTACTATTCATACTCATATATTATAGTAGCTAATGCTCGCGACTTTGCCCGCGTGCAGAAATCCTTTCTTAATAGATGTATACGCCTTAAAACCTACCTGTCTACCAAATTTCAACTCAATACATCCAGCGGTTTGGGCTGTGCGTTGATAGATCAGTCAGTCAGTCACTCCTTCCTTTGATATATTTAGATTGACTAGCTCAGCCCGCGGCTTCGCAGACGCGCCTAATTTTTTTTGTACAATATTGGCTTGATATTCGGTGAAGCCAGGGAGAGATTTATCCCGCCTTCTAGGTTTAGTTTGTTACCATCTACGGCCGCATTGTCGTGTAATATCACGCGAGATCGAGATCAATGGCCAACCTATAATATGAATTTTAAAAAAGCTGAAGCAGCGATTCTGCGTGTAATACAATCTTAAGAAGACCGATCTATCGCTGAAGTAATCTGTGCTATAAACATTCAAAACACGCGGCCAATTTTTCGGCGTTTGAAGGCATTGCCGGCACGTATAGATGGCGATACGTGGGGCGATTCATAAACTGTAAGTTAGGTACAGAAATAGATGAAATAGTCATAAATCTTAGCTACTGAGCTAAGTATACACCTGACTCTGAAGTGGTTTTCTTTGTCGTGATTCATAAACAGTTAGTTAAGTCTAGGAATAGACATAATAGTCATAAATCTCAGCAACTGAGGTAAGTATTCACTTAACTCGGAAGTGGTAACTTATTATGGCGATTCATAAACTATTAGTTAAGTCTAGGAGAAGCTTTAATGGTCATAAATATGAGCAACTGAGCTAAGTATTCACTTAACTCGGAAGTGGTAGCTTGTTATGGCGATTCATAAACTATTAGTTAAGTCTAGGAGAAGCTTTAATGGTCATAAATATGAGCAACTGAGCTAAGTATTCACTTAACTCGGAAGTGGTAGCTTGTTATGGCGATTCATAAACTATTAGTTAAGTCTAGGAGAAGCTTTAATGGTCATAAATATGAGCAACTGAGCTAAGTATTCACTTAACTCGGAAGTGGTAGCTTGTTATGGCGATTCATAAACTATTAGTTAAGTCTAGGAGAAGCTTTAATGGTCATAAATATGAGCAACTGAGCTAAGTATTCACTTAACTCGGAAGTGGTAGCTTGTTATGGCGATTCATAAACTATTAGTTAAGTCTAGGAGAAGCTTTAATGGTCATAAATCTTAGGAACTGCGCCAAATATTCACTTAGGTCGGGTGTGGTGACTTTCTCGATAAATACCTATATTTTTAACCCACGGTGCCCAGGGGATTTACTTTAATTAGGGTCTAAAAGGCCAGCCCCTGTTAGTGCAAAATGTATAATATGTAATGTTTTAAATTCTCAATCAGACATTTTGCGCAAACATTGTGACAGTCTAAGTCTACATACCAAGATTAAGCACAATCAGTCCAGCAGATCAGGTGTGAAGACATCTTCACATTAAATAATAATATAGACAAATTCACTAACGTCCGCGCTTCACTTCAGCTTCGCGCAGGGTTAAATTCACATTAAGTATTTTTGACACAAAAAAAAATGTGATGAATTTGAATTTGGCGCAAGTAGAACTGGCAACTTGGCTCTCCGAACACATCTATTGAATAGTTAATCTATAGTAACTAGCCATCGGTCAAACATAAAACTTGTTCTTGACATTTAGTGATTATAGCCTTCAAGATTTATAACCGATTTTAAGTTTTAATGGTAGGGTTTCCAAGGAATAATAAATGAGGAAAATTAGGTTTGTTGTGTCCAAACGTACTAGAAGATAAAACAATTTATTTTATAATAAAAATATAATATAATTGAAAAACTCTTAAAAAATAAAACTAGAAATACTTTTTATTACAAAACTATAGAATAACACTGATAGCAATAAACACAAACTAATGAATAATCTATATCATGAAACTGCTGAACTGATTTTGACAAAACTTTGACTATGACAGTGTTTGATAAAAAAATAATTTGAAAAATGGTCAAAGTACCACCAGTAGTTTCAGAAAAACTACCTACTTAACATACATTTCTGTGTATTTTTGTTTGGAAGTTTTAAAGGATTTTTCTATGATATATATGAGTATCAGTTTCGATAATAATACATAATAATATCAAATTAAGAACTTTCTTTCTTAAAGCGGTTAAAATTTTTAAAGGTACAAACGCAGTAATTTTTCAATTATTTCTTCCTACACATACACGCTAGTTTATTGTTTTAAAATTAATTGTTGTCTGGAAGAGATCGCTATTAGCGATAAGACCGCCAATTGTAACACTTTTTTCTGTGTAATCTTAGTTCTAAGCTTATTGTGCAATAAAGAGTTTTCTATTCTATTCTATTAATTCAACATATTTTACATGTCCACACTAAGTTCCACAATCTAGCAACACTAAACCATTTTTAAAATAGAACGACATTACTTCACTGGAATATCATGTTCCACATTTGAAATTCAAACGTTTTTCTTTTTATTCTGGCTTACGGCCAGTACATGCTGTTATGTTTTTTAAATTGCTTAAGGCGCTGCAAGAATGCCACATTCATCTATGTGCTAAAATTATACTTATTTTAATAGTTGGCTTTAGTCCAGAGTGTTTTTAAATATTAAAGTTTTACGAAGCATGGCACACAGTGTTAGTAACAATTAGTATAAAAGAATTAATATTATATATTTATGTAGAGAACATTTTATTAATTCATTACTTGCTACGCTCAGCAGTTTTACCCGCTGTACTGTCTTTGTGTTATTCCAGGACCTAAGCTATCTCTATACCAAATTTCAGCTCAATCGGTCCACCCGATTAGGCGTGAAAGAGTAACTGACATACACACATCCAGACATCCATTCTTACAAACTTTCACGTTTATAATATTAGTAAGATAGGTAAGCTTTTGACCACGATCTAACAGACTAGATAGTAGCAAACTTAATCTAAAAGGTGGAATAAATAATAAAAAAATAATAACAATTGGGGTACTCCAACAGAACAGGTTGCCCTACTTA
Organism: Hemithea aestivaria; assembly: GCA_947507615.1. Classification (NCBI taxonomy): domain Eukaryota; kingdom Metazoa; phylum Arthropoda; class Insecta; order Lepidoptera; family Geometridae; genus Hemithea; species Hemithea aestivaria. Next base: position 12,769,548 of record OX382342.1, read on the forward strand.
CACTGTCAGAGTCAAATCACAATTTATAGGTTGTTTAGCCAACCTATATGTTGCAGTTTCGCCGAGATTCCTACAAGGCCTGCAACATGACGAAATGACTACCTCCTACATATCTAAGATTTTTTTCATTATCATAGGAAACAGCCGGGACCCACAGTTATACGTGCCTTCCGAAACACGGTAGCGTCCAGCCGAAAAGTTTTTGCCACACTGAGATTTGAACCCAGGACCTCCGGCTTACAAGCTGAACGTAATACCACTGGACCACGGACGCGGGATAAATCCCTCCCTGGCTTCACTGAACATCATGCCGGAACACGGTCACAATTAACCACTTTTTTATGTGGAGAAGTAAGAATACGTATAAGACGCTCTCCTGATGTTAAGAGATAACGCTGCCTATATATAATATCAGTTCAATGAAGTGCAATTCTAGGTGCACTGCACCAAAGCTTTTTACTCAAGAGTCATAGGATGATAAGACTCTTTAGCCCAGTAATTTCACTAGCTACAGTGCCCTCCTACCGAAGCACAGTAATGTTTGCACATCACTGCTCAGGCGGTAGAATAACTGGACTGTTGGGGTACCCACCTAAACGACCTCCTGCAAAGGAAGTCTACACCCGGTAAATGTAGGATAAAACTTTTTTTTTATATTCCACGTCGACTTTAATTTTGAACAAACATTGAAAACTGCAGTTGCTCAGTAGTATCGTTTTGATGGAATTTTGCGCCATTTGTAAAGGAGTCCAATCTTGGAATCATTCGGCCATTACATTTATAAAATTGAAAATCCTCGTAAATATTCCGCCGTTGACTTCACTGAATAGAGATGAGACACCGTTAATATCGATATTTAATTTGTATTTCTTAAAAAGAAAATATAATATTCTTTTTGAATTGCGCACCACCGTTTGTTAAAGTATGTTTTGTCCTTTTCCATTCCCAGGTTGTCTGTAAGAAATTGCCTAGTGCGATAAGACCGCCGATTGTTAACCTACTTCATAACATATTATAGTAATTAGTTCTTTTGTATATTTTTGGTTTGCAATAAAGCATTATTCTATTCTATTCTATTCTATAAATTTTATTGAAGAATTTTAATAATGGTGTACTAATTGATGGTCTTATTACTCAGAAAAAGAAAAAAATCTACTACATAATATAGAGTAAAATATGAAATGCAGGTATTTATTTCAAACAATTACTCGTATAATTAATCGTGCACAAAAAATCATTTAAATGATGTGCGTATTTGAAAAAAATGGCCAATTCAAAAAAATATCACGTTACGGTCACTCATGATTTCGTAACCACTAAGATTAACACTATTTAATTAATGTAATACAATTACGATTTTTAAAACTATCGCGAGTGTTTTCTATCACTCAAACTACATAAACGGCACAACTCAAGTCTAATATTGTCGAAAATATCTCGACCATGGTTTTGGACAATTACGATGTTCTTCTCCTTATGAACTAAAATATATTTCACGCCTCCAGGACTCGACGGTCACACTACACTACTGCTACTTGTAATACAATTATTGTAAAAATAGGTGTTACATCTTCTGAAGTTTTAATTTTAAGTGATTTTTATTGCCATCACTTATAATAAAATACAGAAATATAAATAGATTTAATGTTAATATGCAGGTAATATATCTGTTAAATATTGATAAATACTTTTTAAGTATCGATATAATAATATTAAAAGCATCACATCTCAAAATCTTCAATGTAGAACGCTCACATCCCTAGATCCGCTACGCCGTACCCGGTAGCTACGAGAGTGCTACGAGCCACGGCTCGTAGCGCGTGCTACGCTAATGCGTCTCACATTTTAGTTTAAATCTTCTGTCTTAAGATTCATGTAACTAAGTGTTTTGTTAAGCTCGTAGAAAATCAGGAACTAAGAATTTTCTTCAAGAGGTTGTAATATTAACTGCATTGCCGAGTAAATGGACGAAAATAGTGAAATTACCACTATTTCTTGGTTGGAATGTACCTAAATGAAAAAAAAAACGATGTGTTGTAGCGGGTTTTTGGTTTCAGATGTTAATTTAAAAAAAAATCTTGCACTTTGTGACTAAAATGACGAACAAGTGATCTTCTAGAATCTTGAACAAGGAATAGAAGTATAAAATAAAGTTGCTTCCCACGTCTGTCCCTATGTATGCACAGATCACTAAAACTACTCAACAGATTTTGATGCGGGTTTTTTTAATAGATAGAGTGATTCAAAAGAAAGGTTCCTATGTATAATACATGCACAATATAGTAGAGAAACACTAATTATTTTTTGTTAAGCGCTACGAAGTATGAGCAGGTCACTAGTCACAAAAAATCATTAAAAACGAAAAGCGAAATTGTGTTTTAGTTTTAAGATATTCATGTACGTAGTGTCACAAGTTTAATATCTAAATATATAAAAGGAAAGAGTGACTGATTGACTTACTGACTGATCTATCAACGCATAGCCCAAACCACTGAACGGATTCGGTTGAAAATTGGAATACAGATAGGTTTTATGACGTAGACCTCCGCTAAGAAAGGAATTTGCCACGCGAGCAAAGCCGCGAGTAAAAGCTAGTTATTATATAATACTATTCTATTCGTTATGAGTTTATTTATAATTTATAAAACGACCTTAAGAGCGTATATATCGAGTGACGACTCTCTCGCTCGCACAATTTGACAAATTTTGAAATATCAATTTAAGGAATTAATTTATTGAAAATTCCTCTATACAAGTCCTGCATAATATTATTGCACACATTTTAAAAGTGTTTTCAGTGAGATATATAAAAAAATGGGATGAGGAGCGATGTCGAAAAAGATTTTTTTTTTCAAAAAATCTCATTATTCAATTTTTTAATATATCTCACTGAAACCACTTTTTAAATGTGTGCAATAATATTATGCAGGCCTTGTATAGAGGAATTATCAATAAATAAATTCCTTGAATTTATATTTCAAAATTTGTCAAATTGTGCGAGCGAGAGAGTCGTCACTCGATATATACGCTCTTAATAAACGCTTCGTTATCGCTCCAGTATCGCTAAGTCGATAATTCCCTCTATAGAGTGGTAAATCTTCAGCGCTGCTCGTATTAAAGAGGATTTCGAGAACATTGAGCATACTTTAAGGATTATCTTTGTTTATGTTTTTTCCACTGTTTTTAATGGTTTTCAAGTTGGAAAGCACTTAAGAACTGTTACTACTTTTACTTATGATTTACACTAATATTTACCGGGGGTAGACTTCCTTTGCAAGAGGTCGACTAGGTGGGTACCCCAACAGTGCCAGTTATTCTACCGCCTGAGCAGTGATGTGCAAACATTACTGTGCTTCGGTAGAAGGGCACTGTAGCTAGTGAAATTACTGGGCTAAAGAGTCTTAAAAACTTATGACTCTTGGGTAAGAAGCGTTGGTGCAGTGCTCCTAGAATTTCACATCTTTGTGAAATCCTAAATAGCACTGTACTGATTATGGGCAGCGTTATCTCTTAACATCAGGAGTGCGTCTTGCTCGTCTTCTACTTCATCACATTAAAAAAAAATACTAATATTATAAATGTGTGAAAGTTTGTGAGTGAGTGTGTCTGTTTGTTACTCTTTCACGCCTAAACGGGTGGACCGATTGAGCTAAAATTTCGATTTCGGGAGATTGATTGAGCTGAAATGTGGTATGCTTCCGCCCGCGGTATTTCAAACTCAAACTCAAAATTCATTTATTCAAATAGGCTACATTGGAGCACTTTTGCAAGTCAATTTTACATTTTTCTATTTTAACACTCTACCGCTCGTTCGCAAGGCACCTCCATTAGAAGAACGAGCAAGAAACTCATGAGGATTGCATTTTTAAATATGTGTTTACAATGTTTATCTTGGTCCGATGAGCTTTAACATGGGACTCTTCAAAAGGCAAGTGAACAGAGTCTTGAAAGGTAGGCAACGTGCCAGCGGTACCCCTGGTATTGCAGGTATCTATAGGCGACGGTAGCCATTCACCATCAGGTGGGCCGTCTGCTTGTTTGTCACCTATTCCATGAAAAAAAAATCGGTTCACCCGTTTAGGTGTGAAAGAGTAACAAACATACATCCAGACATCCATACATTCTTACAAACTTTCACGTTTATAATATTAGTAGAATATCTATGCGCTCCAAATTCCAAACCACTGAATAGGCAATATATGAAAATATTTAAAAATAAGACAGTATAGTACATCAAGGGTTTTTTATTACATTAAACACAACAACATAACAATTTTAGTCAAAAAAGTTAAATAAACAAAAAAAAAAACAAATAATAATTTACTTGACCAAATTGCTCATTTACGAGTAGCTTAAAAAGAATAAAGAATACTAAAATTAGGATTAAATACTGTGGTATGAAAGAACTTTGCATTTAAAAAAGCACTTCCACTGTTTATTATTATATCATTATGTATGTATTATTTATTCTGTTGGTTTTGTTAGTATGTATTGGTATATTTATATAGCTATGATTAAAAACATGTACTTATGTCTCCTTATATATCTTTATAACCACCGTCGCTCTATTTTATGTATTTCCTTTCCCTGCTTGGTTGTCTGGGAGATATCGCTTTTAGCGATAAGACCGCCAATTGTAACACTTCTTTCTGTGTAATCTTAGTTCTAAGTTTATATTTTTGTATTTGTGTGAATAATAAAGAGTTTTTCTATTCTATTCTATTCTATTCTACTCTATTCTATTCTACTCTATTCTATTCTATTCTATTCTTCCCGATCCAAGAAATAAGAAAATACAAGCAAAGCCCGGCGGCGGTCACTAGTACAAACCGGTACTAATGAGCGAGCTATCAACACCCCGCCACTCTTTTGTTCTGTTGTTTTTTCTCGTTGTAATTACAAGGAACATTTTTGTTTAGAATATGGAACAATTTTGTGTTTCTTTTCTTATTTCTTAGTACAATTTGTTGCGCCTTGTACGCGGCCTAGTATATATGTAGATGAATAATAGAAAATTTACAAGCTTATTTCGAGCTATTCCTTTGCTTGCACAATTTTGAAATCTATATTTCTTGAATTAATTTTAGAAAACTGTTCTCGGTAAAGCTCTTGATATTTTTAATTTTAATAATAAGATTTGCGTTTGATGATTTGCGTTGAGATAGTTTGCGTTAAGATCTTTTGTATAGTTTTGGTTTGCAATAAAGTATTGTTTTATTCCATTTCTAATTTGAAACTTTGAAAAATAGGTGAGGGTTTGTTAAGATTGATATTGTGAGAATGAATTGATGATAGCAAACTAGAAAAAAGTAAAAAAGAAAAGCAAATAAAAATAAAAAGAGTAGTAATGAAAAGTATTTAATAAAAAATTTATATTATTTGCTCGTAAATAGAATATTTTCGTATTTTTTTTATTTTTTGAAGATGTGTCTCAGTTGAACGGGAAAAAGTACATAACTTACTCGAATGTTAGTACACAATAGGCTAGATAAACTGAAAATGTAGGTTGACCACAAAATCCACAATAAATTACTGTTATAGCGGTAACCCGTTTTGAATAAACTTTAATCCTAATTAATTGTAATAGGTACATAAATGAAATGTTAACTTTTCGTAGGCTCTATGTGTGGGAGTAGCAATTAATTAAATTATATCTATATTGGTTTTGTCACGCTCATTTTCAACACGTGACCTAATTTGTTCTAAATAAAGAGGGGTGAGGTATGTTTAGGCTCGGTTTACATAATAGGCGTTGAAAAATACTCACACGACTTAAAAAAAAAACAGATTTAAGGCTGTATTTATTATTATTATTGGGAGTGGAGAATTTTTCCGCGAAAAAATGACAATATAATACTTATTATTTAATTTAGGTCAAGTCCTATAATATTAGATATATAGTAACGAAATAATAATAATATTATTCCTCTAGAACCAACCTCACAAAAAAACAAAATTCAGTAACGTAGATAAAATAGAAGCTTCTACTTATCGCTAATTGGAGTTTTCTTCCAGACAACCGTGCAGGGAGAAGAGAATATTGATGTTCATGGGTGGGCATGGGTTTAAGGGGTGATAAGGGGTGATAATAAACTAAATTAAATTAAAACAAGTTCAAAACAATAAAAATACTTTTCGAACTTAATCCTCTGTACACTGGACAAATTTATGCAAAATGCGTATTAATCTCCTTTTTATGCAAAACTTGGTCGTAATAGATTTTTGTCTATCTTTATACCTATATTAATTTTAGCAATTAGACAACACTTTTAGTAGCAATAGCCAATAAGAACACTACACGTGCCTAGAATAACGAATGTTATTGAAAAAGGTCAATAAATTATTTGATTTCATTTCATAAAACGTATGTTTGTAAATAAGTGGTGAAACGTAGGCGTATTTAATACTTAAAAGTTAACATTATGCAAAAATAATATATTTCAAATGGCAACACCAGCCCACCTTCACTCGCCCAATTTAAGCGGTTAAAGCGCAAAAATTCCCAAAATTTCCGTAACGGGTAACCCCCAATTGCGTCCGAAGCTATTATACGTTAGGATCAAGTTGACATGAAAAATATGATGAATGGCTCCAACCGGCCAGTATTGTGAGGTTTTACCCTGGGACGGAGTTAGGGACACTTTTCTTGCAAGTTGGGGCTAAATCGTAGAGGAAATTGGGTAATTTTCAGATCATTATTTTATTCAGTAATGAAGTCATCTTAATATGGAATTATTCATAATAGGATTTATTAATTGCAATATCAATATTTATTAATTTTTAAATGACGATGTTCTCTTTCTCTTATTACAATAGTAGGTAATTAAATAGTAGGTATGGAAGTTGGTGTTACTTTGCGAACGTCTAAATTTTTTTCAATTAAATATTAATTTGGCGTTAAAATCACTCTAGTTTCTGAGTCTAAGCTTTAGAAAACACGAGGAATTCACAAATTAGTAGGAAATTCGGAATTAACACTAAATATTTATACTTTTTCTGTGTTATTCTAGGGTGTAAGCTACCAAATTTCAGCATAATCAGTCCTCCCGTTTAGGCGTGAAAGAGTAACAAACATACATTCTTACAAAACTTACACATTTATAATATTAGTAAGAATAAGAATGGTCAATGGATTTGCGGAAAAAAAAACCTTCACGAAAAGAATTTATGAAATTGTTACCAACAATCCTGAGTACGTCCACGTATGTACACGACATTCTAATAACGAGGGTATAACTGTCCCAAAAAACCCCAGCTGTGGGGTCCCACGGTTAAATTAACCCCACTAACTATGAGATAATCTGTGGTATAGTGCGGTCTATGTGTTCCGCGGTAAAACTTTGAATTAACGCGGACTCATTTTGCTAATAATTTGCGGAATAATTATAATTACTGTACGGTACGCTGAACTATTGAATTAATTTTAAGCGTTAATTTGTAGTATTATTTATTTAATTTGAATGCTGTTTGATGAGAAAAAAAGAGGTTGTCAAATCGTTTTTACTTTTCGAATATAACATCATAGCCCCTTATGTAAGAAACATTTAGCAATTTAACAACTTTAGTGCGTATATCTTGGCTTTTTTTTATAAAATCTACTAATGTGTTCCATCCACATTGTGGACAAACGACCTTATAAAAGTCGCCGGAAGACGTTGGATGCAGGTCGCTTCCAACCGGTACATGAGAAAGTCCAAAGGGGAGGGCTATGCTCAGCAGTGAACATCCTAATGATGATGCTGAAGAAATATAATATATTACGTGTCCAATATTTTTAATAATCTACATTATGGACAAAACATTTTTTTTGTCATGCCTATTAGCGGCAAACTATAAGACGAATGGGTCGACAGCCTTCAGGGTTGAACCGGCGTAATCCGCGAACTTGTCCGCCGTTAGAAGTTTGTTCGGGAATTGTTTAACAGTTTCAACCCTAATTGTGCCTGTTTTACTGGAATGCTTTGATGCTTATCGCCGTGATTGCGGCCTTTTAATTATACTTTTGTTTGCAATTATTTCATGTACAACAAACTTTAGTGTTCGTTAACGATTTTGACATGCTATGCGTGGGAAAAACGAAAAAAAAACACTCTATCATTATAGGTTAGTTTTTGATCTAACGCGATGTTAAGCGACTATGCGGCAGATTAAACATAGAAGGCGGGATAAATCCCTCCCTGGCTTCACTGACAATCATGCCGGAACACGGTCATAATGCCCGCTTGACGACACGATTTTGTCCAGTGGGTGGTAACTAGCCACGGCTGAACTCTACCACCAGTATAACAAGTGGAAAAAAACCGCTCATAACTAATATGAAGCCCATAAGGATTCGAACTCGGTGATCCAGAATTACATCTGTAGGTATAGGTAAGGGCATAGGTACACTAAAATGAAACGACGATCTTCAAGGATATATCGCACTGCACTTATTTATATTATCCTTTTTATAAATACACGAAGAAAGTAATATGCCCGTTCCTACCAGCACGAATATCAGAATTCAAAAGAGACAGAGAAGAGTTGACGTGGTACTTTTATAACTTTGAAAAATAACGTACGAACACAGAATATCAAAGTTCTATGCAAAGACTAGGCAAAGACTATTGAAAGACTACGCAAGTACTAGTTGTCAATACAACTAGTCATAGTTATTTTTTTGCATTAATTAAATCAATAAAATCAACAACCGTTTAATTGTGGAGTTACTATGGCCACCTTCCATCTCCATCATCAGGTCAGCTCGATGTCATAATAATATTGCATTGTCATCCGATTTATACATGCATGCAAAGCTTCAGTTCAATCTGAAAACAGAGAAGTTGTAAAAAATTAAACTTGCAAGATTTGATTACAGACAGACAGACAACAGACAGGTAAATAAATGCTTGTAAAAACTTCTCAGTAGTTTCCAACTATATCAACCTTTTAAGCCAATAAATTCGCCTCAACAGTAAAAAAAGTAAAGCATCACCAAAACAATAGAGTTTCGTGACCAGCGCCTGTTCCCGTAAGTAGTAAACGTTGTTTATTCTCGACTCTTGTTAAAAACAGAAGCCTCTTGCTTCTGAGAGGGGGTCAAGGTTCCACGCGACTTCCTTAATTATAATATTTTTTGTGAAACTGTCGCGCACACGCTATTTTTTTGGAGGTAACGTAGGGTCACCATACGGATAAGAAAAAAAAAGATATAATCTTATTTATTTATTTTATTTACTTATTTATTCAGATCAATCACATTGCGTACACTAATACATCAATATAAAATTATTACAATAAAAAAGATCGTCATGATCATCATGATCAGACATGATGATGATCATCATTTTTTTTTTTATACTAAATAGGCCTACGTTTGACCACATCCCACCTGATGGAAAGTGAAAATACGGTCGACGATGGATCACGTATGACGCCTAGAAAGGTACCTATTCACTCGTGCCTTGAAGATACCCAAGTTGTACCGCTCGGGAAACACAGATGACGGCAAAGTGTTCCAAATGCGACCAGTTCTCATTAGAAACGACGAAGCAAAACGCTTGGTGCGGGCTGTTGGTAGCGCCACTAAGTAGGGATGCCTCATTGCCGTCTGCCGTGACGTCCGTCGATAGAATGGGCATGGAGGAATTAGTTCGTGTAATTCCTGCGCACACTCTCCAAAATGAATCCTGTAGAAGACCGATAGCGAAGCGACCATTCTACGATGTTCAAGGCTCTGCAGCCGAGATTCTGTAAGCTTTTGGTCACCTATTAGCTTTTTGGCACGTCTCTCAATTGACTCCAGTGTCTGAAGCTGGATCATGTTGATTTTCAAAACTATCGCGAGTGTTCTCCATAACCACAAAAACGGCACAACTCACGTCTAATATTGTCGAGAATATCTCGACTACGGTTTCGGACTATTGGTGAGGTGGTTAATCCAACAGTGCGAGTTATTGTGCCGCCTGAGCAGTGATGTGTAAACATTTTTGTGCCTCAGTAGGCGGGCACTGTAGCTAGTGAAATTACTGGGCTGAAGAGTCTGAACATCTTTTGACTATTAGGAAAGAAGCATTGGTGCTAAAACCTATACCTAAAACTCTAAAACCCAAATTCTTGTGTGGCATTGTACTGTTTATGGGCAATGTTAATCTCTTAACATCAGGAGAGCGTCTTGTTCGTCTACTTACTTCTTTATACTCATGAGTTTGACACATGTGTTTTCACCAATAATTCAGGTTCAAAGGCCAAAATAAATGAATTCCAACGGATAAAAGGGTTGTTGGTCAAACATTTCCAGTTAAATAAGACTGGACAAGATGTCGAAGAGGCGGACAGCCGTCCCTACGTTTTTTAGGTCATCCTAGTTGGGAAAAACTTAGACTTTTAGACGGGTAAAATGGGCCAAACTTTTCGATATAGACAATTTGACGAAATTAAAAAAGTCGATCGAAGTTTTAGGTTTTTATTGAAATTCAATCTTAAATTTGAAAATAAAATATTATTCTTTTAAATTTTTTATAACTTTTGTGTTATAGACGACTTTGACCGTTAAATCATATCTTTTAAAATAAAGATAAATAACATTTAGACATACACAATTACATAAAGATAAACACAATAGCACTTTTAAATACAATTTATTTTGCTTTCCCTGTTTGGTTTTCTGGAAGAGATATATCGTTATAAGCGATAAGACCGCCAATTGTTACACTGTTTTCATTACAAATTGTATTTAATTCTAAGTTCTTGTAACTTGTATCAATGAAGTGTTATCTAATCTATTACCACACTGTAAAGAAAAACTTACAATCAACTATTAAGTTTGTCTGGAAGAGATCGCTTTTAGCGATAAGACCGCCAATTGTTACACTTATGTCGTGATTTTGTGTTGTAGTTTTAAGTTATCTGTATGTTTGAAGTGTTTCAATTATGAGTTTTCTATTCTATTCTTTTTTATTCTATTCTATTATTTAACACTAAAGGTGTACCAATTGCCGGTATTATCGCTATATCTCTTCCAGACAACCGTGCAGGGGGGGGGGGGGGGAAATATTCAACACTGGAAGGATGGTGGTTAAAATTAATATGTATTATACAATAATAACTTTTTTGTCGTCTTTTATGGTCACTTGAATGGAAAGTTTATGTTTATAACCCCTACAATTTAGTTTGGTCGAATTAATAAAACTAATCATTACATAAAAGCGAAGTTTTATAGTATTTATATTGAAGTTTGTTACTGCTTCCCGCTAAAACGGACTGGGATATTAAAATATTCAACTTCAAAATAAACAAAAAACGAATGGCAAAATAAAACAACCAAATGGGCCACTAGGACAAGCAAGGACTAAGGCAAGAATGGGACCTCAACTCGTATGCGGAAGGATGGAAATCTATACCCCTAGACCGATACAGTTGGAGGGAGGGTAGGGAGGCCTTTGCCCTGCAGTGGGATCCAGTAGGCTCATAATAATTCCTAATGGGACGGAAGTGGCAGGTGCCGTAGTCCTAGCAAAAGCCTCATTAACCATCCATTTAGAATACACATCCATAGCCTAGGTCAAGTAGTTTCCATTAATTAGCAATAGTCCTGTCACTTGGCGGAGACTGCCTTTGAGCCCATTTTCTATGGATGGACTCACAGACAGACTCCAATAAGTGTCACCCATTACATTTATATTAAAAGCTCAAAAGGGCCTCTGCGCGTTGGACTTTTTTGTCTCCGTGTACGCCTATAAAAAGGCCCGAGCTTACCCCGTGTTTAAGAGCGACATAATAATAATAATTGCGCTATTTGCCATTTAAACGTATCAGTTTCCAATTAATAAGTTAAGACAACTCTTTATAGTATCACCGAAATTTTCTACATGAGCTTAAAAATTAAAATAGTTTATATTTTTGTAAAATTAAAGACGTTTGATGGTCCTCTTCCAGGCAACTAAACAGGGAAAGGAAAATAAATTTCGGACGATGTTGGTTGAAAGGGATACTTATAGGGAACGCACATCTATCCAAGTCGAACGCGCCGAACGAATCGAATTTTAGATTTAGTATAGAAAAACTTCTTCCGATTCGACGCGGAGAAGTGAAGAAGAAGAAAAGTTTCATGAGATTTCATATTTACAGAATTTGAAATTCGATTCGTTCGGCGCGTTCTGCTCTAGTAGATGTGCGTTCACCATGATAAGGAAGGAAATATAATAAGTACCTAACAATTTAAATACATAAACAATTCAGATCCGTGGACACAAACCCTAGAATCCTACTCTACTGTCTATTGTGCATTACTTCGTCAACTTCGGTACAGTGGATATCTGACATGTCCGATGCACAACGTTTCTGGAATGTCAGTGGCAAACCACGCCGCGCCTGTCACATATGTCATGTTTGTGACCATTGATTTAATGTAGGACGTTAGGCTAAAGGCTGTAGGTGTTCGTACAAAAGGAGGTGTAAAGTATGCAAAGTGTGACGTGTGTAATATCGAACGTAATATTTAATTTTGTATGTAACCACATAATAAAATGTTTGCTTAGGAGTTTTAGCTTAAACATTAACCCTTGCTTTACCAGATTAATTATCAAATTAGCGTAAATTAAGCTCCAGCAGTGCTAAGACGCACAGGACGATATAGAAAATCTCACGAAATTTTATATAGTAATATTATACTTTACGTCGCTGTCTTGAGGCCGAGTTATACATGCGAGTAAGAAAATTTTGACATAAAACCTAAATTCTTAAGGTTAGCTCTAAGGCTTTTTTAATTTATTTATTATAAGGTTAGCATTTGACCACGATCTCGCGTAATGTTAAGCGACAATGCGGCTGTAGGTTGCAGCAGACTCAACATACGAGTAGAAGGCAGTATAAGTGGACATTAAGTGTCTTGTCGTATTGCGCATTTTAGCCCTGCAGATCTCTACATCCAATGATACAAAATCGATATTTGCGACGCACTGTGGGGTTGCGCTTTACATGTATCCATATTAATGTAATTAACTAGAAATTGCACCAGGATTGCTTATGTATCGCTCCGAACAGTCGCGTTACGATATTAAATATAATATGTTAAAATGTATTAAGTAGGAAATAAAAGATTTTGAAATTCCACGTTAGCATCCATAAATAAACGTGAATTTAAACGGAAATCAACAGTAGGTAAATTTAAGAAAAATCTCTTTGAAGACTATTTGTTTTATTTAATTATTTTAGACTTCAGTTGACACGTAAGTATCATATATTATGTACCTTGAATTATTATTTATTTTATTATTCAGCACAACGCTAGGACTAACTTAATGCTAAAGTAGCATTTTCTACCAGTTGACCTGTATTATTAAATATTTATTTATATTTATTAATAAATATAATTAATTGCAACACATTGTAGATAGCGCTGTACATATTAATGTAATTAACTATAAATTGCACCATGATCGACAATCCTGTAGGTATCGCTCCGAACAGTCGCGCGTTACGCTGTTAACTGAATTTCCACTATGTTATGAACAGATTGTCGCTATAATTTAGATGAGTACTTAGTCTCTCATACGGCGGCTTAAATTGACTAGTTTAAGATATTTAATGTTCTGCGGATGTGGTTTAGGTAGCCTATGTGTTTGCTGGGGTCTAAGCTATTTTAAAAGCTTTTATTTATATTACATCAAATTTTAACTCGATCGAAGTAGTAAAATTAAAAGAAAGAAAGAGAGAGAGAGTGAGTGAGTAGTGAAATTACTGGGCTAAATAGTCTTAACATCTTATGACTCTTGAGTAAGAAGCGTTGGTGCAGTGCTCCTAGAATTTCACATCATTGTGAAATCCTAAGGAGCACTGTACTGATAATTATGGGCAGCGTTATCACTTAACATCAGGTCTTGCTCGTCTTCTACTTTATCACATTAGTCCATTAAAAAGTTACATTTGGGGTTGCGTTTTTTAGAGGACGCAATTTTATTTTTTTGATGTGTAGGGTAAAGCTAAAACCAAGTTTGTGGGGTCGCCACCCTTGTCCCACGGCCGCCATCATGAAAATAGGGGTTGAAATGGTTTTTACGATATATCTTTAAACTATTCATCTGATTAAAAAAAAATATTAACATTTTTTTTTTTTTTTTTTTTTTTTTTCTGTAATCATATCTTGCGATCAGCCTTATTGGCTATAAGCAGATGCGGTGGCGGTCGTTGTCGAGTAAGTGCTACCCCCAGCGGGATACAGCCCTTTCACATGTGTAGTCATTCTGTTTGCTGACTATCCTGGTCAAATATATCTCGCGTCTTTTTAAGCCGGCGAATTATTTCTGGGATTGTAAGTTGGCCTGCAAGTTTGTTTGGATGGTTTTGTAGTCTTGCTTTATATTTTTCGGAATTTGAAGCAATTTCTTGTCTAATCATTGGTATATCGAGAATTTCATGAAGCTCTGTTGTTTTGAGGAACCATGGTGCATTCGATATCTGTCTTAGTATACTGTTCTGCATCCTTTGTATCAGTATAATATTGCTCGAGCTGGCAGCGCCCCACAATTGTATTCCATATGTCCAGATTGGCTTTATCATAGTTTTGTAAATGAGAAGTTTGTTGTCGATTGCGAGCTTTGAGTTTCTGCCCATCAACCAACAGAGACCTTTGCATTTTAAGTTGATCTCGTCTCTTTTTGTTTTTATGTGTTTCTGCCATGTGAGTCTCCGGTCCAAGTGCATACCCAAGTATCTCACTGTGTTTTCATGTGGCAGTTGCACGCCGTTCAGAGTGACAGGTGCACAGTCTTCTTTACGGAGGGTGAAAGTGATATGGGTTGATTTGGTGACATTAGCAGCAATTCTCCACTTGTCTTGCCACTTCTCCACCTCATCAAGGCCTTTCTGTAGTGTCTTAGATGCCTCAATTGGACATTTATTAGAGGCGAGTAGGGCGGTATCGTCTGCAAAGGTGGCGATCGTTGTATCTGAGCTTTGTGGCAGGTCAGATGTGAAAAGTGTATATAAGACAGGTCCAAGTACGGAGCCCTGGGGTACCCCTGCGGCTATTTCATGAAACCCTGATGTTGATTCGCCCTCTCTTACTTGGAATATTCTGTTCGAGATATATGAGTTTAAGATTCCGTACAATGTGTGGGGTAGTAGGGATTTTATTTTGCATAAAAGTCCCTTGTGCCATACTTTATCGAAGGCCTGCTTTATATCAAGGAAAGCTGCTGAGCAGTATTCCTTTAACTCAAATGATTTCCTGATTGTCCTGCATACTCTGTGGACCTGCTCTATGGTTGAGTGTTCGCTTCGGAAGCCGAACTGGTGGTCAGGAATGATAGATTTTTCTCTTAGTACATTGTTTAGTCTATAGAGTAAACATTTTTCGAAGAGTTTGGATGTGATGGGTAGCAGGCTAATTGGTCTGTAGGAAGTTACTTCATGTGGAGGTTTGCCCGGCTTATGAATCATTATAACCTGAGAGACTTTCCACAGGTCAGGGAAGTATCCCACCCTCAACATGGCGTTGAATAGTACAGTTAAGTACACGATTGCTTTATGGGGCAAATTTTCGAGCACTGTTTTGTCGATAAGGTCGAATCCCGGAGCTTTATTATTGTCCATCGATTTAATACGTCTTATAACTTCATTGGGAGTAACTAGTTTTAGGGGTAGATCAAGCTGAAGGTCTTGCTTAAGTATTGAGTCGATGTCTAATTCCTCTGAGGCAGTTGTATCATTGTTCGGTTTAAAGACTTGGCTCAGATGTTTGGCAAATTCTTCCGCTTTGCTTTGTTCAGATCTGGCCCATTCTCCGTTTAAAGTCCGTATTGGTGGCTTATGGTGTTAAGGGCGGTCAAGATTTTTGCATGCTTTCCACAGTGAATAGTTCGTCGCTTTTGTTGCCGTTAGACCTTCAAGGTGAGTTTGTAGAGCTGTGTCATTGGCTTCTGTGATTAGGGCCTTTAACTCTTTAGCGGCTTTGTTTAGTTCTGTTTTGTCGCTTCGATGTCTACTTGTGTGCCACACTCGTCGTAGCCTCCTTTTATTTCTTATTTTCCGACGTATAACTTCCGAATATACTTTACTTTGAGGTGGGCACTGTGTAACTTCCGGTGTACATTGCCAGCAACATTAACATTTTTTGTTGCAGATTAAATTTTCTACAACTTTGGTCCAGTAACTTTTTGTCGTAGATCTATGAATAAAAAAGTTATAAGCGAAAATTAATTTTAATTAAAATTCATATTTTCGAAAAAAAAAACACCTTTCCAAAAATTTCAGCATTTTTGAAGATTACTTCATTTTTAACGATTTTCGAAGATTCAAAATTTGGCATTTTTAAAAATTTTTACTTAGGGCTATTAAAAAAAATATTTTGGATTTTTTTTTGAAAAATGCCAAATTTTGAATCTTCGAAAATCGTTAAAAATGAAGTAATCTTCAAAAATGCTGAAATTTTGTGTTTTGTGGGTTACCTGGAAGAGATCGCTCTAAGCGATAAGGCCGCCCATTGTGGACTAACATATGGTATGGCATAACATTGTGGTTAATATTAGTACTTTTATTTAGTTTTAAATCTATTTTGTAATTTTTTGTCCCAATAAAGAGTATTGTATTTTATTGTAAATGATTTATTTACAGTTATTAACGTTATATCCAGTGGCGGATTTGCCCTAAGGCCCAGTAGGCCCGGGCCTAGGGCGGCCAAATATTAGGGGCGGCCAATCGTGACAAAAAAATCACTGATGACAAGAAATAACTAAAAGTACGTAAATATTTTAAAGGCTTCAAGGGGCCATGGGTTTTTCTCGGCGGCTCTGCTCTATAATAAGAATATTTATTTTCTCACCGCTCAGAACACATCTTTTGTAGCCTGAAATATAAAACTTTCTCGGCATTCGCAGCTAGCTGCTCGCGCAATTATAAATAGAATATTATGTATTTTGCCCACCACTCAGAACGAGCTCATTGCACACAGTACCGGCGTTAGGGTAGGGCGCGGTTGGGCGACCGCCCAGGGCACCGGATAAAAGGGGCGCCACAGGCTCTATAATGGGGCGCCCCTGGCGCCCCATTCGTTCTGAAAAATTCAATATTCTCGGTGCTGCTCGCGCTTTTATAAGAACATTTAGTTTCTTTGCCACTCGAAGGAAGATGAACGCACATCTAAATTTAATGATATTAACTAAATTTAACCATAGATATACATATAAAATTATCATAAAAACTCTTTGTACTAGACGTGCCGAGAATAATGAATGTTATTAGGTCAATAAATATCATTTATCATTTTATCATCATTCGTGCTGAAAAATTCAAAATTTTCTCGGCGCTCGCAGCGAGCTGCTCGCGCTTTTATAAATAAGAAAATTTACTGTTTTTGCCATTCGAAGCAAAATAAACACACATCATTCGTGATGAAAAATTCAAATTTTTTTCGGCGCTCGCAGCGAGTTACTCGCGCTTTTATAAATAAGGACATTTAGTTTCTTTGCCACTCGAAGCTAGCTAAACGCACATCATTCGTGCTGTAAAATATCTAAATTTTCTTGGCGCTCGCAGCGAGCTGCTCGCGCTCTTATAAATAAAAATACTTATTTAGTTTCTTTGCCGCTCGGAGCAAGCTAAACGCACAACATTCGTGCTGAAAAATTCAAAATTTTCTCGGCGCTCGCGCTTTTATAAATAAGGACATTTAGTTTCTTTGCCACTCAAAGCAAGCTAAACGCACATCATTCGTGTTGAACAAATCTAAATTTTCGCGGCGCTCGCAGCGAGCTGCTCGCGCTTTTATAAATAAGAATACTTATTTAGTTTCTTTGCCGCTCGGAGCAAGCTAAACGCACATCATTCGTGCTGAAAAATTCAAAATTTTCTCGGAACTCGCAGCAAGCTGGAATGGTGGATTTTTTTTAGATACTATTTTCTAGATACCATGATTTTGCCCATCGGAATCGGCCCAGAAAAAAATCCTAGAATTTTTTCCTTTTTAGTATGGATTTGAATTGCTTTTTAGGGGGCGCCGTAGAAATCTCGCCCAGGGCGCTGGTAATGTTAAAACCGGCTCTGATTGTGCGATTTGCACATCTTTTGTAGTCTGAAACGTAAAATTTTCTCGGCGCTCGCAGCAAGCTGCTCGCGCATTACAAGGTTTTTAAAATTTTATTCTATTCGGATCGAGTTTAACGCACACGTTCTTGTCAGAGATATAACATTTCCTATTTTAGAGATTCAAATTGTAGGTAAACGTTGAAATGTACAAACCTACCTTGTTCACAAGAAAAAAAATTCTGGATCCGCCACTGTTTAAGGAGTAAGTAGGAGTAGACATGTTATATAATACGACGTAGGTGCAGGTATCACATGGACTGGGGCCTAGGGCGGCCTAGACTGTAAATCCGCCACTGGTTATATCAGTTGATAAACGTGGACTCGGCCTATTCCCAGTAGTCTTACCGCGTAGTCTTAAAGAAAGAAAGAAACACATTTATTCGACGGCTTATAAAACACAAGTAAAAAGCAATAAAATAACAATAGTTATAAAGCACATGAGCATCCACTAAGCCGCCGAATGAGAACTGCCTCAGCGTTGTGCTGCGTGTATACAGTGAAACACACAGCGCTGGTATTCTGGCAGCCCCCATCGGTAAGGTCGGTGGTCCTAACATAATCAAAAATACAAAAAAAGTACTATAGGTAAATAAAAACTAACAAAAAACAACAATATATCAAACAAAGAATTACCAGTTGGACTACTGGGAATTTCCTTCCCAATAGACTTACTAGTAAGACCATTGGGAATTTTGTGCCCAGTAGACTTAACAGTAAAACAAAACTCCCAATAGTCCTCTTACATACGAGTCTACATAGACTTAGGTTATTGATAGACATTTTTGTAATATCATAATATACAAAGTAATATTGTTTTTGAATAAATGCATTAAATACCTGTGGTTGCTACACTTAGCTTTCCGACTGCTCCGATACTTTCATTATATGAAGTTGAAATCATTAACAGATTTTTATGAACCAGATATGGTCAAATATGTCGAAGTAAACTGGATGAGAATTGCACTAGGTCGGAAGGTTTTTTGTTATAAAACAAAGTAAGAAGACGAGCAAGACGCTCTCCTGATGATAAGAGAGATAACGCTGCCCATAATTAGTACAATGCTACCCAGTGCACTGCGCTACTATAGTATTCTTTTATCTGTGACTGCGCTAACGCTTTTAACTTAAGAGTCACAAGATGTTAAGACTCTTCAGCCCAGTAATTTCACTAGCTACAGTGCCCTCCAACCTGTGCACAGTAATGTTTGCACATCACTGCTCAGGCGGCAGAATAACTGGCACTGTTGGGGTACCTACCTAGTCGGCCTCCTGCAAAGGAAGTCTACCCCCGGTAGAGCGGTATAGCGTAACCATGAGGAGATCTATACCCAGCAGTGAGTGGATACAGGCTTAGTAGATAACAATTGCCTTAGAATACTTTCAAATAGCTAAGGTAGTTTAAATAAATAAATAAATAATAATAAATATTTCAGGACATTTCACACAGCGCCACCTAACCCCAAGCTAAGCAACTTAATGCTTGTGTTATGGTGGTTAGGATAACGGATATAATACTTATATATTTTTCTTTTGTAAATACATACTTATAATAGATACAGAAATCCACCCAGACCAGAAACAAATATCTGTGGATTATACAAACATTTGCCCCATGCGGGAATCGAACCCGCAACCTTCTGTGTTGCAGGCGGGTATTAGCCCACCGCGCTACAGAGGTTGTCGAGTTTAAATGATAATATCGCTTTTTCTAAAGAGGACATCACCGGACTGGATGCAAGGCTCTGCCGATTCCCAGGCCTCCGTCCCAAAGACGATGCGGGAGTGCCGCCGGGTTGTTTTTAGTGGGTATACCCGTGCAGCTGCCCTGCACGGGGAGTCCCACATAACCCTCCCATACCCCCGATGAGAGGGTATGCGTAACGCATTTTTTCCCGGCGTTAACAAAAAAAAAAAAAAAAAAAGAGGACATCACCGGAATATAAAAACAGTGTCCTATTTCAGCTTCGTAGATTAAAGGTGTTTTGACACTTATACGTAAACGGCACGATTTTCCACGAAAAATCTATCTCCGGAATTCGCAAAGCCGAAAAATCGAGAAACGTGACAGTTTTGGAGCACTAAACCCCTCGATCCGTTGGGGGTTGAACTAATCTTTTTTTAGTTTAATCTGGTGAACAAAAAGCACAGAATTGACTCGCTTGATCCCTCGGGTGTGAGAAAATACAAAATGAAAGCTAGATTTAGGAATGCACTTGCAAATTTGGAGTGCCTTTTAAAAGAACACGCGGTGTTACTGAGTATGATTCACTTACTTAGGGATTTATTCCGCCTTCTAGTTTTAATCTGCTGCCATCTTCGACGGCAACAGCGTTTAAGATCAGACGAGGTCGTGGTCAAAAGCTAACTCAAAATGAATTTATAAAAATGTTACGAAATTGAAATCCCCCATGACGTTATATGAACCAAATCATGTATATAAATCAAACTCAAATACAAGTTACATAATATTTTGTATATAGAGCATATTAACGTTCTTTATTCGTCAAACTTGTCACTAAGATTTCATGAAAATAATCTCTCACGAAAAATATTTTAAAAAATCAATTCAGCATCATTTAATTCAATAATTAAATGTACTAGATGTCAAATCAAACCAAATGATTATTTAATTTACAATCAGTTTACCCCCTACCTAAATCTAATAAATATTCTTTGAGAAGACCATTGAAGAGATCTCTGTCCCTATAAAAGGACAAACTAAAAAAAGCCCCAAAAAGCTTAATGCTTCCGCAAAAAAAAAAACTAATTCAGCAAGTTGTCACCTATTTTTCACGTTTCTATAATAAAAAAGGTTTATAATAGTATAACAGACATATACACGGCTTAGGGGAATTAAGGTGGCCGGGGTAAATAATGACCTCTTTTATGGAGGCTCTGTATGGAGGTTTAGTGTACTTTTGAGGGTACCTAGTGAATAAATAAACCTGGCTGAGGAAATAACTATTCATGTTATGTGTTGGAAAATTCTTTTGGAACATAGATTTTTGCTATTCGACTAAAGGTGGGTACACACCGGGGAAATGCATTACGCATACCACCCTTAGCACTAACAGTCGTAGGGTGGTTGGTTAAAAAGTATGCCCTCGCATTCTTCTCTATCGTCATGTTTACACTTTGTTGACTCCGAGAAAAAATGAATTACGTATACCCTCCCATATTAGGGAGGGTTATGTGGAACTTCCCGTGCAGAGCGACTGCACGGTATAACCACTAAAACAACTCAGCGGTATTCCCACATCGTCTTTGTGATGGAGGACTGGGAGTCGGCATTGCCTTGGCAATCAGTCCCCGAGGTACACCTAGGTGGCTCATTGGCAACCGTTGCAACAGTGACCCCATCCTGTCCCATGAGGGCGGAACGACGGCTTATTAATTGGTTTTAGTGGGTATTACTTGCCAGCCTTGTACTCCCATCGGCAAGTGAGTCCCACATATCCCTGCCTTTCCCCTGAGTGGTAAGGGTTTATGAACACATTTCTCCTTGTCAAAAAAGGTACTTGGAATAGTTTTAGCCCAATCAGTTCAACTGTTTAGGCGTGAAATATATACAAACCATGCTTTTGCATTTAAAATATAGAGGGAGGGATTTATCCCACCTTCTAGGTTTAGTCTGCTAACATCTACGGCCGCATCGTCGTTTAAAGTCACGCGAGATCGTGGTCAAAAGCAAAAATATACAAAATATATTTAGTTATTATACTTCTACATAAAGTAGGAAATATACAAAATTTGCTGCAAAGTCAAATAAAACCAGAATATGCACTTACTTCGGGTCGCATTTGTCACTCAAATAAGATGTACAGGCTCAACCATTTTAGACCTTAGTTTCATGAAGATAAGGTGCCTTTACAGACAAAGGATTTATACGAAATAGGATTTTGTAGACTGCAAAACAGGCTATATTAAAAATGCAGACGCCGCGTACCAAAAAACAAGTCATATTCTAATACCATTTGTAGAAAAAACCGCTAATATCATGTCTATTTTTATGAAGTCAACAGGTAATTATTTGAAAAAAAAAAGCGGAACGGCTGTAATGTTGTAAGGCAGCATATTGAATTGTCTAATACTTTAAATGTGGGGCTGACCTCTTAAACTAGTGACCGTGGCACAGTATTATGGGCTCTTGCGGGAATGTTAACTATTATCCCATACAAGACCTTACGGAAACTGCCTTTGATACACACATTATGACAATTTTAATACACTACTGTTCCACTACGCAACACCTATGTATTTACGTGCAGCTCAACAATTAGGTTCACCCTGAGGGCCTATTGGCTATCACCAAACAACATGTAAAACACTAGAATCCATAGATAAAATTGCGTACATTACTCGCTTAAACCTCCTCATTAATAAGAGTAAAATAACAAACGCAGCAATGTACATTAAAGTTGTCATCAATCGTGGTGGGTGAGAATTAGCCAATAGGCCTTCTGTGCGGGAAAAGTACATTATATATTCTTTAGCACTGGTATTGTATTACGGAGCACGGAGTCTACACTTACTACTGTACTCGGAAATACTGCTATTGGATTCCTGAGATTGAATTCTCGTGTATTGTACATTGTAAGTTTAGAATGATGTATTGTTTTCACATCATCTATTTTTGGGTTTCAAAGATTTATCGAGAGCCTGAAAAAGGTCTAATTCCCAGGACAATATTGGGTTAAAAAAAGAACCAATGTAATATGTTTTGTTTGGTCATTGCCGACGTGTTGCGGTCAAGTAGGTGGGGAAAATAGCTCCTCTTCATAGACCATCGTTGATTTTTTTTTCAAAAATTCATCAAATTAATTACATTCTTTTAAATTGAGTAGATAATAAATAGGGATGGCTATATTTATTTCCACCCACCCACAAACTAAGATGTTGTTATATCGCAATTTTTTATAAACTTTTTTAATTATAACAAACAAAAAATATTTAGTATTTCATACTTTTGCTAACGGCCTAAATAGATTTTCAAATGTCATTATCCTTATTTATATCATGCAAAAAATAACCTCGGGCGAAGTCGCGGGGAATTACTAGTTTAACACAAAAATGTTATTCCTTGGCAAGGAGGTTGTACTAGTGTTTGATTTGTAAAGGATAGTGAGGTATCGCAACGGAGGCATTGTCCAAAAGGCTCGCCTGGCCTTGGGGGCTCCGCAATGCGGCTCTACATTAATATTTTACTTACATTTACTACACACTGTCGGTAAAATTAGCTAGCAACACGATTATTTCATTAATCAAAATATTTGTAAATAAACCGCATAAACTCACTTGTGTATTTACTTCGGCTTCGTGCCGACCGTTTCGATCCTGTACGAGGATCTTCTTCAGGGAGTAGCTGCGGTTACGCGCCGTATTAAGAAGATCCTCGTACAGGATCGAAACGGTCGGCACGAAGCCAAGGTAAATACAAGTGAGTTTATGCCGTTTATTTACAAAGATGGATCTTAATACTCACGAATCGTTTAGTGTAAAATAATCAAAATACTTTTAATATTAGATTATGTGATTTATTGAAATGGCAGTAAATGGCTTTTTATTTTACTATTTACAAGCTTATGCTGGCGGCTTTGCCCGCGCGGCAAAATCCTTTCTTAGCGAAGGTCTACGTCATAAAACCTATCTGTATTCCAAATTTCGACCGAATCCGTTCAGTGGTTTGGGCTGTGCGTTGTGACTGACTGACTGATTAGATCAGTCAGACTGACTGATTAGATCTGATAGGAATACAGATAGGTTTTTTTTATTTGTATTTTTGTATTTGTATTTTTTTTATTTTCTGTGTTTTATAGCCGTGAATAAATTTCTATTCTATTCTATCAACGCACAGCCAAACCGCTGGACGGATTGAGTTGAAATTTGGCATACAGGTAGGTAATAAGGCGTAGACATCCGCTAAGAAACGATTTTGCCATGCGGGCAAAGCCGCGAGCATTAAGTTTCGTAACTTACAAGTGAATTAAATTAAAAATTTAAAAATCCCCCAACGCAATATGTAATTCACTATTTTGTGGTAGCGGCCATCTTAGATTTTAAATTTATCATAGCGCGTTGTATTCTACTACTTAAGCCTTTTCATTTGATACCCATATTGAGAGGGTCGTAGAAAAAAAAGTTATCCGACATTTTGTAGCGGCGGCCATCTTGGACCGATTTCCACCAAACATAGCTAAGAACACTCTCGACTAACTCTACTTTCAAAATAAAAAAACTAAATCAAAATCTGTTCATCCGTTCAGTAGCTACGATGCTGCAGACAGACACAGACAGACACGTCAAACTTATAACACGTCGTTTTTGTGTCGGGGGTTAATAAGGGTTTTGCTAGTTTCTGTGGTCGTGTGTATAGTAACTTGCGAGAACCTGGCGTTTGTTTTGGCCGATTATGCGAGTTTCTGTAATATGATTAAGTATTATAATGTTTGTTTACCACAGTCCGGTGCCTCGGTTAATTTTCTTTCGTTTACCGCTAGGAGTTCGGGTAATTGCCCTATTATAATAAATTATAATAATATAACGAGGAAAACGGTTGTTAATCGATAGACTTGTTTCCTTTGAGGTTGATTTTTTGATACTGATTGGATGAAAGTACTTGATTTTTTTTTAAGATGGTGGATGTTGATTCGAGATTTGGAAAAATTTATACTTAATGTAATATTTTGTAAATCTTTTTGAAGTTACATGAATATATTTTCTTTATTATAACAATAATTCTTATAAAAAACAATAATTTATTGTGATTTGACTCTGAAGTTGGGTAACCTATTCTGAGGCCTCTGCAATAAAGTCCTTTTTACAAGCTTTTATTTACTTTCACCTGTCTGTCTGTCTGTCTGTAATCAAATCTTGCAAGTTAAATTTGATCCACTTCCCGGTTACCTATTGAGCTGAAATTTTGCATACATGTATAAATCGGATGACAATGCAATATTATTATGACATGGATCTGATGATGGAGCTGGAAGGATATATATAAGAACTCCGTTATTAAACAACGCAACCCCATCGAGTTTGGACTCATTTGATTCGTATTGGGGAGTACTTTAGTGCTATAATAATAAAATCTTGATTTTAAAAAGATTTTTAAAAATTTAACTTGTTTGTCGCTGGAAAAATGCGAATGCCCTGTGATCCGCTGTGCAATGGCGGCCTACTACTACAAATAAACGTGCCAGTAAAGATTTATCCACGAAGGCAAAACCAGGAGCACAACCTAGCTAGCAAATCCTCCATATAATACATAGGCTCAAACGAATAAGATTCGGGGTACATTACATATAAGCCTGATCTTCCCAAACAAATGTTTATCAATTTCCCTTCCCATTTCCTTATTATTTTGTGAAAAGTTCGCAGCGTTCAGTAAAACGTGAAGTTTATGAGCTAACAAAATATGAGGATCACATTTGCCTAAACATTCTCTGCTACTTTACCACTATGCCTCATTTACTAGAGGGGAGCTACGCTATTTGCAGTAAGGAGTATATCGATTTTTATGGGTTCTGGTCAAACTATCCATGAGAATTTTAAAAAAGTTTTGCAGTCGGAATAGCATTTTTAGTTATGCTCTTCGTACTTTTTAACCCCCGACGCAAAAACGACGGGGTGATAAGTTTGACGTGTCTGTCTGTGTGTATGTGTGTGTCTGTCTGTGGCATCGTAGCTCCCGAAGGGATGAACGAATTTTGATCTAGTTTTTTTTGTTTAAAAGTAGAGTTAGTCGAGAGTGTTCTTGCCATGTTTGGTGCAAATCGATCCAAGGTGGCCGCCGCTATAAAATGGCGAATTATTTTTTCATCTACAACCCCAACCCCATCAATACGGGTATCAATAAATGAAAGGGATTAACTTAAAGAATACAACGCACTATGATAAATTTAAAAACCAAGATGGCCGCTACCACAAAATGGCGCATTACACATTTTGAATGCATTGCGTTGGGGTTTTTTAATTTTTTAAATTAATTCACATGTATAATTATAATAAGTGGCACAGTTTTGTTTAAAGTCTTTAAGATTTTTGTTTAAGTCATTGTAGATTAGCCTTTGACCACGATCTCGCGTGATGCAGCTGAAGATGGTAGCAAACCATACCTAGAAGGCGGGATAAATCCCTCTCTGACTATACTCAACGTCATGCCGAAATACAGTTGTATTGACCGCTTAGCAACATGGTTTTGTCTAGTGGGTGATTTGACTAACTAAATACGGCCAAAGATCAAAGCCTATCTATCACCAGTAAGAAAGTTAAAATCTACCATTTTGTTCTTACTGTTTTAACTAACTTTTTGAGAAACTAAAACTAAATTAGAACAATACTAAATTGTATCAGCAATAATTCAAAGAACAAGTTTACAATTGGAGTTTTAGTAATTTAATCTAGACGCAACTTTGTTCACTTATCGACGATCGACTAAGTTTAAGTTAGTTTTATGAGTGTAAACGTGTTATCATTTGGATTAACTTAACTAAGGACTAAGAGAGATGTAGGTCGTAAGCTCAGATGCTTATTTTACTACTTCTATTCTTAGTAAAGGGTTATTAAAATTTTAGTTCATGACTTTAAGGGTATTTTACATGATTAGAGCAATATGAGTGCCAGTTATTCTACCACCTGAGCAGTGATGTGCAAACATTACTGTGCTTCGGTAGGAGGGCACTGTAGCTAGTGAAATTACTGGGCTAAGGAGTCTTAACATCTTATGACTCTTGAGTAAGAAGTGTTGGTACAGTGCTCCTAAAATCAGTAGCACTGTACTGATTATGGTCAGCGTTATCTCTTACCATCTGGAGAGCGTCCTGCTCGTCTTCTACCTCATTATACATTAAAAAAAATCTTCTATGGGAATATTTCCTAACGATTTTGAAAACTGTTACTGTTATTCATTACAAATACGAGACGGCTGCTGTAGTCGAGTATTAATTATGTCGAAATAATCTCAACCACAGTTTTGGACAATTACGATGTCTTTCATTATAATGCTCACTTGTAAAATGTGTGTCTTATTCAGTTTTTAATCTATTAAGTTAACTTTTGTCTCAGTAAAAATTATTTTCGTCTCAGATCGTTTGTCGTGTAAGATCTTTTTTTTGATGAAGAGAAAAGATTCCTCTTTATCCAATCTATGTAGCCTATCGATTTCAAACATCACCTTACTGATTTTTCCCTATACAAAGTGGGTGTGCCAAGGGTAAGCAAGCAAGGGATCGCCATTAAGCGAAATGGGGAATGTTCAATTTTATACATGCAGGCAGTGTGATCAATACACCGGTCGGTTCCCACCTTTTGTTTGGCAAATTGTTCTTATGGAGTACATAATGCTTTGTGGTGCAAAAGGAGCGTTAATTTACGGGACTTAACCCTTAAATTAAAGGCCCTTGGGGTTTATTTGAGAGTTTCGTGCGGTTTTGTATTGGGTCGTTTGACCTATAGCGTGTGGGTAGTTAAGTAGTCGTCTTCACAATTCTACGCTCCGATTTTTGTTAGGTGCTAAGTGATAAATTGTGATTTTGAGATATGAGGAAATCAGTAAAATTTCTCGAAAATGTCAATGTCAAGTATACACATTAGTGGCTGTAGCATGACACATGGGATCCCGCAGAAACTCCAAGAGTCAAACTGTCATCCCATACATTGAACTTTTGTGAATGTATGGTATGACAATTGACAGCAAGACAAGTCTACACAGCGTCTGTGCTTGAGGGGCTGCTGCTGTATACTTTTCGATACATACACACACATAATGATCACTTCACACACACACACACACACACACGCTAACTCACACGTTCATGCTACCATGGTAAATTCAGCAAACATACTACCTAATTATTGTAGTTTATGGTTATTGTGTACTCTACCTGCCAAAACAATCATCGTTCTCGGCAAACACCTTAGACCGAGCAAGGGGTGCATTGAAAATCAGCGCTGGGGGAACATCTAAACTGTTGGATATTCTCCCAGCACACGCTGAATGCACCCCTATTGCCTAAATTATAATGTATTGTTTAATTAATTTGATTTTTTTTTCTATGTACTCGGCGACTCGCGCTATGCGAATCTACCTATTTATTTATTTTGTTAGTGGAAATAATAATTATTAGTAGTAATAATATTATCTTAAGTACTAAAACTGTATTTTTTTTATTGGGCAATAAATGTTTTTTTTTTTTTTTACTTAGTTAGCTAGAGTTTAAGACCGATACAACTGATTTTAATTATAAAAAAATCTTAAATTTTTGGGCATTAAGCTTAGGATATTTTGTCCAGAAGATAGAGAAAAAAAATACTTCATCAAGTGGTTATAATAAAGTCGATTTTGTAAAAATGTCGCTGAGAAAGAGAGATGCTAACGCATTACAGTAACTAAATTTAAAAGGGAAGCAATACCTAAAATCGCAGAAATCACTTCCCAAAGCATTTCATAACATAATTCTAACAGACCTACTGCTAGTTAAAACATAATTCTGTACCCACTATAAACAAAACAAGGCATGTCACATAAACGTCGATTTTATGCGCAAAGGGCACACACACATACAACTGTCGTGTCCCACTTAAAGCTGTCATTACACGGTCAATTTGCCACGGAGGTTTATTAATTCTCCTGGGTTAGCATTCGCCTATGTAAATATTTTATATAAAACGAAGATTTTGGGGTACAATAGAATAGGTAACTCTTTATTAAAACAAGAAGAAACAATAAACGAAAATACAATATAAAAACTAAAGTGTGACAATTAGCGAGCTTACCTCTGACACCAATATCGGTCAGACAACCTTACATGGATTGACATTGTTTTCTTTTTATACTAAAAAGTATGAAGAAGAGCAAGACGCTCTCCTGATGTTATGAGACAACGACAACGCTGCCCAAAATCAGTATAATGTTAACAAGGATTTCACAATTATGCACCAACTCTTCTTACCCAATAGTCATAAGATGTTAAGACTCTCTCAGACCAATAATTACGCAAGCTTGGTATAGCACCCTCCTACCGAAGCACTTATCGACTGTTTTAAAATAATGCCTATGGAATGTATATGTGTCAAACAAATAATTTATTTTCATTCTTTCTGAAATCGTTTGAATACCTCGCCACCTCTAAAGCTTAGTTCATTTATTGGACTCGCAAATTTTAATTATTTCAATTCAAAATACTTATGAAGATGTACTACAAAATAATCTGTTTTTATATACTTAGAATCCAATAAAAATGTATCGCAAAGTTCAGAACAAAATCTTAGTAGAACATCGAACATCGCTCAGAAAGTTTGATAAAATATTCACATTCTCATAGATGCTTATAAATTGTAGATGTAGCCTAGAGCTTTCAGTCTTTTGCAATAAAGAAGGGTTCATATTTGTCATGCAAACATCATGCGGGTATTGCAACATCTAGAATCTGTTATTGGGATAGATATATGAATGTATAAAGCTAGATATACATACGTACTAACAAGTGAATTAAAATAAAAATTTAAAACACCCCCAACGCAGTACGTAATTCACCATTTTGTGGTGGCGGCCATCTTGGTTTTTAAATTTTATATAGTGGGTTGTATTCTACTAGTTAAGACCTTTCATTTGATATCCATATTGAGGGGGTGGTGGAAGAAAAAAGTAATTCGCCATTTTGTAACGGCGGCCATCTTGAACCGATTTCCACCAAACATGGCTAAGAACACTCTCGACTAACTCTACTTTCAAACAAAAAAAACTAAATCAAAATCCGTTCATCCGTTCATCCGTTCGGGAGCTACAATGCCACAGACAGACACACACACACACACACACACACACACACAGACAGACAGACACGTCAAACTTATAACACCCCGTCGTTTTTGCGTCGGGGGTTAAAAACTAAATATTCACACATAAATAATAAACTAAAACTAAACTATCTAAATATATAAAAGGAAAGAGTGACTGACTGACTGATCTATCAACGCACAGCTCAAACCACTTTGCACGCTTGAAATTTGGAATACACTTAGGTTTAATGACGTAGACCTCTGCTATGAAAGGACTTGGCCACGTGGGCAAAGCCGCGAGCATAAGCTAGTTATATATAAAATAAAACTCAACTAAATCTAATAAGGGCCGCCGCGACATTGTTCCCAAAATGCTGGCAGCATTACCTCTCTGGATGGCAATACTGATGCGTTGTCCGAGGTTGCTGCCAGCCCTTTGGTCACCGGTCGCTTCAACAAAACGCTCTCAGAAAAATCTTTAAATTCATACGTACTAGATATATGAATAGAGATGTTTATAAGATCAACATTTTTGAAATATAATTAGTCCGTAATATAAATAATAAAAAAAAAACTAGATACGTATTTTAACAACATGGAAAAAAACCGATCCCCTACTATCATTACTAGCTTATGCGCGCGGCTTTGCCTGCATAGCGAAATCCTTTTTTAGTGGATGTCTATGTCATAAAACGTATCTGAGTTTTAAATCCGTCCAGCGGCTTAAGTTGTGCATTGATAGATCAGTCAGTCAATCAGTCACTCTTTCCTTTTATATATTTAGATTAACAATACAAGTGACACAAAATGATCAAATTTCAAACAAACAAACTAATACAAGTTCACTCAATTGTCCGATTGACGATAATGGCGATAATATCCCATATTTTACTAAGTTCATAATTGAATTCAGCATTATAATAGCCGAAAGAATAGTTACGAACTATTTACATATAAACAAGGAAATTTTAGGGTCTGAACACACTACAGATTTATAGGACTCGACGCTCTGTAATGAGTCATTGAAATTTAAGTCTTTTAAAATTTATTTAGAAAGAAAGAAAAAAGGTTTATTTACAATAACATAGGGAATAAACTGCATACAACAAAAATTAAGTACTTATATGCTTTTATAAAAAAAGGTACCTACTCAGCATATATGTAGGTGGCAACCTACACTGGTCTTCCGTAGTAGTGGAGTCACTAAGCGACAAAAATGGGTCAAACCTGTTTTTTTCATGCAGAAGCATGAAACTTGGCACATTGATTCCTAATGTAAAAATAAGCTGATTTCGATCGGTAGCCCTTGGTAGCACCCCCTCTGGCAGCGAGGAGGGGGGTTGTAAGGGGTGCTACACCCGGCTTCATTTTAAAAATTCTGGGAGACCACACATAGCTAATAGGTCAAGTTTGGTATCAATTTCGGATAAATCGAGGACGTAGATTTCATTTCTAGTATAAAAAAATGACATTTGTGATGATTTGTTTCACAAAAAAATTAAAAATTAGAATTACGTAACTTAGTTTTTATTGTTCAAATTACTGTAAATTCAAAAATACTAGTTTTTTTAATAAACAAAAAATATGTTAATAAAGTCTAGTTTATGTAGATTAAAAAATATATAATTTTATATTACTTTTCTTAATTACAAACCGCATAAAAAAATCTTTTGCTGTCCCGGGCCGCAATTTTCTTTTTACCGCCATGGTAAGGGTTGTTAGTAAAAAACTTACTATTTCATGCAGAAGTTTAAAACTTGCCACAATTACTATTCCTTATGTTAAAATAAGCCGATTAGAATCGGTAGCCGTCGGTAACCAGCCTTCTGTCAGCGGGGAGGGGGGGTAAATGAATGTAGTCGTATTTTACAGTTGATGGGGGTTTACAACGCAGCGCAGCGGTAAGAAGAAAATAGCGACTCTAGTCTCTTAAAAAATTTTTACGAGTTAATGTTAATAAAAATAATATAAAAGTTCTATTTTATTTAATGTACTTGAAATAAACTTATAAAAAATATTTATGTTTATTAAAAATTTTATTATAATTTAGAATTAAAGTGCCTCTAAATAAAAAAAAAACTAAGTATTATTTTTGTGTTTTAATTTAGTTAAAAATCCAGAAAATGCGTTTTTTAATACCAGAAATGAAATCTACGTTCTTGATTTATTCGAAATCGATACCAAACTTGACGTATTAGCTATACGTGGTCTTCCAGATTTTTTAAAGTGAAGCTGGGTGGTGCGCCCCTTTCACCCCCCCTCCCCGCTGTCAGAAGGCTGGTTACCGACGGCTACCGATTCTAATCGGCTTATTCTAACATAAGGAATAGTAATTGTGGCAAGTTTTTAACTTCTGCATGAAATAGTAAGTTTTTTACTAACAACCCTTACCATGGCGGTAAAAAGAAAATTGCGGCCCGGGACAGCAAAAGATTTTTTTATGCGGTTTGTAATTAAGAAAAGTAATATAAAATTATATATTTTTTAATCTACATAAACTAGACTTTATTAACATATTTTTTGTTTATTAAAAAAACTAGTATTTTTGAATTTACAGTAATTTGAACAATAAAAACTAAGTTACGTAATTCTAATTTTTAATTTTTTTGTGAAACAAATCATCACAAATGTCATTTTTTTTATACTAGAAATGAAATCTACGTCCTCGATTTATCCGAAATTGATACCAAACTTGACATATTAGCTATGCGTGGTCTTCCAGAATTTTTAAAACAAAGCCGGGTAGAGCGTACCTTCAACCCCCCCTCCCCGCTACCAGAGGGCCCCTTCCATTAGGCTACCGATCGAAATCAGCTTATTTTGACATAAGGAATAAGGAATCAATGTGCCAAGTTTCATGCTTCTGCAAGAAAAAAACAGGTTTTGCACTAAAGTCCCCCACTATAGATACCAATGCAGACCAAATTATAATGTTTGTGTACCTAAATGTGTATTTTACATTTTTGAACTAAACCGATCGAGTAGAAATTTGGTCTATAAGTAGCTATTAGGTCTTTTGTATACGCATGAAATAGGCGCGCCGAGGATACCCACTCAAAACTGGGGGGGTATTCTTGCGGGACGCCATAATACCGGGGCAGCGGGCACGCCGAATTACATCCTCGGTCAAGCTATTATACCTTATAGAATACCACTTGAGCAACTTTCAAGTAGGGAACCGCTGGGTGCAGCTAGTTATTTAGCTTAAAATGTTCCACTGCTGGGTAAAGGCTTCCCCAAACCGATCTGACATCGTCTTTTGCAGGCCTATTCTAAGTCGTCCTTTGCCCAGCGATCGCTACCTGCAAAGAAATAATCATAAAATTTATTAATATGCTTTTAATCAATTTATATACATATGTTACGGCTAAAATCCGAAGTGCGGCTACACCTAGGTTAAACCTAGGTGTAGCCGCACTTCGGACCTTAGCCGTGACATATTATAACATTTATTAAGAAACTAGCTAGCTTTACCCGCGCGCCCAGTAGTTTAACCCGCTGTACTGTTCTGCCTATGTGTTATTCTAGGGTCTAAGCTATCTCTTTACTAAATTTCAGCCCAATCGTTCCGCCCGTTTTGGTGTGAAAGAGTAACAAACATATATCCAGACATCCACACATTCTTACAAAATTCTTTCACGTTTATAATAGCAGGATTTCAAAATGCAGAGCATCCGTGCGTTTACCACAAGTCGTTGAAATACGCCCTTTAACTACAGAATCGCTGCAAAAGCACTACAATCTTATAGCCAACTAGAAGACCAGCGCGCACTTCGTCACGCTTAATAGAAAATTATCAGTGTTTTTCTACTATATTATGCATGTATTATACATATAAACCTTCCTCTTGAATCCCTCTATCTATTAATGAAAACCGCATCAAAATCCGTTGCGTAGTTTTAAAGATGTGAGCATACATAGGGACAGAGATACGCGGGAAGCAACTTTATTTTATACTACATAGTGATTTAAGAGCGTATATATCGTATATATAGTGACGCTCTCTCGCTCGCACAATTTGACGCATTTTGAAATATAAATTCATGGAATAAATTTACTGAAAATTCCTCTGTACCAGCCCTCCATAATATTATTGCACACATTTTAAAAGTGTTCTCAGTTTGATAAATTAAAAAATTGGATGGGGAGCAATATTGAAAATATTTTTTTTTTAAATCTCATTTGCCATTTTTTAATATATTTAACTGAAAATACTTTTTAAATGTGTGCAATAATATCATGGAGGGCTGGTACAGAGGAATTTTCAATAAATTATAATAATTCCACGAATTTATATATTAAAATTCGTCAAATTGTGCGAGCGAGAGAGCGTCACTCGATATATATAACAAATTTCAAAACGCAGAGCGTCCTTGCGTTTACTGCAAGTCGTTGGAACACGCCCTTAAACTACTGAATCGTTGCAAAAGCACTACAGCCTTACAGCCAATATCCCTTTGCGTTTCTACCCTACGCCCTACATAGCGTGACAAGAAACGGTTATGAAGGCTATAATAGCTATACTATTTACATAGGAATATTGTTCCTATACTGTTAATGTGAAGAGTTAGGAAATTATATGCCGAAGTTATGGCGCAAATGAAAACTACTTCGGAACTACCGTAATGGTCTGGGTAATGCTGACTGTTTGGAGTACGGGTCCAAATATAACCAAGAAATGTATTTTATACTTAGGGGGGTTCGAGGTTTATTAAAAAATATAAATGTTTCGACACAAATATTGTTAATATCTTCTTTTTTGTAAAGACAGGAAAATATTTTTAATGAATTTATTTTCGGCTTTGATTGTCCTACTGCAAGGCAAAGGAGTTTTGTTTTATTTTTTAGAGTGTTATATTTAGAAGACTTTTTAATACGAGAAAATAGCAACAAATTACCATAATAATATAAGTAAGTTGGAGGCAGTACTTAGGTCATGTTGCAGGCGACCAGGAACTGCCCCATATAGGCCAAACAATCTAGAGGTATAATTGTGATTTGACTCTGAAAGTGTAAGTAGAGTAACTCATTGGGATCATAAACCGCAATAATGTTATTATTGTAATATACCTACTGATTATTACATTTAGTTACAAAAAAACTCTACACTCATATTCGAAAGTTTCTTTGGTACAGAACAGAGCTAGTTCATATAAGAAAACTACCCATTTACTCAGTTTTTACGATATTCAATTTGACTTTACGGTTTTTGCCGCAGAGAAATGATTATTTTTCACGATGTGCTTATGAGGAATAGTCCCTGTGCATCTTACAGGGATATGACGAAACCATTTTCCTTTTGCTTTACCACATTTTTGTAATAACCGTTTTTTTTCGATTATCTGTGGATATTGCGAGATATTACGTAGGTATATAAATATGAGAAGTTTTTGGACTGACTTATCTTGAAAATTATTTTGTTTTGAAATTCATTTCACTTTACACCGGCTTTACATAAACGTTTGGGTCCATATCACATCTTGTGGAAGCAGTAGCTAATTGTCTGTTAAAGCAGTGATAAAAAACTAAGACCACTGTTATTTTCTTCGCTGCCCCGGTATTATGACGTCCCGCAGGAATACCGCTCAACTTAGGCGGGGGAGTCCCACATGTCGCCCTGTGTCTCCTGGCGTAGGGTGATGATGCGTAACAAATTTTTACTGGATCATAAAAAAGCAGAGACTATTTTTCTCCACTTGAGGAATTTTGAAAGAGTTAATGTGAATTTACTCTTAACACTATACAGGTTAACAATATTAATAGGCCTAATTCGGTTCACTTATTTTTAATTTTTTTTTATATAAAATAGGACTGCGTTTGACCACAGACTCACCTGTTGGTAAGTGAAGACGCGGTCGAAGCTGTTACACACAGGCCTAGCAAATACCTATTAACCCTCGACTTGAAGACTATACAGATTAGACTTATTTGTTAATTCATCAATTTGTTACTTTTCCATGACATTCAAGACCTAAGAAAACTAAAACCTTGGTTTCTGAGAATCTTTCCATTTCTAATATTGTTTTAACAAATACGAAGCAAGAAATACGAGTAGAATCGATATCAAAACACTGTGATTTGAAACAGACTGTCATTATTGTAACCAATTTCAATTCCAATCCCTAACTCTAATTTACCATTACGATGTACAAGTTTTGTGGTTTGTCGCAGATTGAATCGACGTTTAGGCGTAGGTACTTTTGCAACATTGAATGTATGATTGGCGGTGGTGGCCAAGTGGTTATGAGGTGCGTATGCAAATCTGAACCACCAAGTACGAATCCTGGCCCCGCACCAATGACTTCAATTAGTTATGTGCGGTTTTTCCACTCGCTATACTAGTGGTAGGCTTCGGCCGTGGCTAGTTACCACCCGCTGTACAAAACTTTGTCGCCAAGCGATCATTGTGGCTGTGTTCCGGCATGATGTACAGTGAAGCCAGGGAGGGATTTATCCCGCCTTCTAGGTATAGTCTGCTGCCATATACGGCCGAATCATCGCTTAACATCAGTGGAGATCGTGGTCAAAGGCTTACCAGCAAGCCAGTTATAAGTAAACAAGTGAATTAAATAAAAAAATTTAAAAACCCCAACGCAACGCTTTCAAAATATGTAATTCGCGGTTTTGTGGTGGCGGTGGCGGCCATTTTTGATTTTAAATTTTTATAGTGCGTTGTATTCTACTAATCAAGGCCTGCCATTTGATACCCATATTGAGGGGGTCATGGAAGAAAAAAGTTATCCGCCATTTTGTAGCGGCGGCCATCTTGGATCAATTTCCACCAAACAAGGCTAAGAACACTCTCGACTAACTCTACTTTCAAACAACACACACACACACACACACACACACACACACACACACACACACACACACACACAGACACACACACAGACACACACAGACACACACACACACACACACACACACAGACACAGACACAGACACAGACACAGACACAGACACAGACACAGACACAGACACAGACACAGACACAGACACAGACACAGACACAGACACAGACACAGACACAGACACAGACACAGACACAGACACAGACACAGACACAGACACAGACACAGACACAGACACAGACACAGACACAGACACAGACACAGACACAGACACAGACACAGACACAGACACAGACACAGACACAGACACAGACACAGACACAGACACAGACACAGACACAGACACAGACACAGACACAGACACAGACACAGACACAGACACAGACAGAGACAGACAGACACGTCTATACGTTATAACTGTAATGTATATTTGCATTGTTTATTGATTGTAATAATATGGTGTTTCATTAAGGAGCTATGTGTTGTTCTATTTTAAGACTACCTACCTCTATTTTAAGGTGGCTGCTTATCGAGCGGTACACCTTGACATAGACATGGGGAGGCCAGGGGGCCAAGGCCCCCCCCAAAATCATTGTAGAGTTACGAATTTTGCACATATTTCATGGTGATGATTATAATTTTTTTCTCGGCGCTCGCAGCAAGCTGCTCGCGCACATATTATAAAGGATGTTTAAACTTTCTAACTGCTCAGAGCGAGCTAAACACACACTTTACGTAGTAAACATTATAATACTTTTGCCCGTCTGCACCTTGGCCCCTCCCAGAACCAAATCCTGGATCCGCCTATGCACCTTGAAATCCTCTAACTAGAGCCTTACACAGTAATACATCTTCAAAGTTATACCTTTGACAATATAGCTCCACCGGGCCTGTAGAACATTTGGCTAAGGTTAGCCCTTTACAAGATAAACTTAAGAGCTTTGTCCTTACGTGCGACTCTTTCGCACGATAACTATGACGAATAAAATAAATAAATGAAATAATTGGGGTTTATACTCCAACAGAACAGGTTACCCTACTTACACTGTCAGAGTCAAATCACAATTTATAGGTTGTGTGGCAAACCTATATGTTGCAGTTTCAGGTCGAGATAACTACAGGCCCTGCAACATGACCTTGCGACTGCACTACATATTTTATAGGAAACAGACGGGACCGACAGTTTTACTTGCTTTTCGAAACACGGTAGCGTCCAGGTGAACTTTTTGCCACACACTGAGATTTTAACTCAGGGTCTCCGGATCAAAAGCCAGAC
Organism: Hemithea aestivaria; assembly: GCA_947507615.1. Taxonomy (NCBI): domain Eukaryota; kingdom Metazoa; phylum Arthropoda; class Insecta; order Lepidoptera; family Geometridae; genus Hemithea; species Hemithea aestivaria. Next base: position 12,807,519 of record OX382342.1, read on the forward strand.
GTATGACCACTGGGCCACGGACACTAAAATTTTGACATATAAATTCGTGTAATTTACTTTATGAAAATGATTCACAGTAAAACTATATTTTTAAAAGTAAAATGTCTATCTTAAATAACAACAACGCTATTTTTGAAACGAAAAATATATATGTAGTGTGGAAACTCTTTCTCATTTTTGCCGATTATACGTATATGACGTATTTTCAAATATACATTTTATGCAGACAAATTAATGTGTCTCTGTTAATTCTATTATGCCATCTAGTTTTTTTTTATAGAAAACGCTAAATAACGCTAACAAAATCAGTTTTAATTGGGCGTTACACAGAGCGTTATGGCAATTGATATGTGCCTTATCCAAGAAAGGCCTTATCAAGTAAATTTTACGAATCTATATTTCAAAATTGTGACATCATGTGAACGAGAGATTTGCACATAAAAAGGGGCCTAAATTCTGCACAATAAAGAGACGACGGCACAACAAAACGTGAGCAAAAAATAACCTATAAAACACATTTTTATTTTCAAAAACGCCACCTTGAGGCAACCATAAGATGTTAAATTAAAAAAAAATTAAAGTTGCATTTCATTTTGTACTGGAATCGTAAGAATTTTCAAGATTTTTTCAATATTTGTTAAAATTTGACAGTGGACGTTAGCAAAACGAGAAGCGATTTTGGTCTGGAATAACCCCGCAGAACGAAGCTCTTAAGTTTGAGTTCGTCACCGTCTGACGGATGACGTCATAAACTACGTGATGTACCAAAGTATTGTTCAAGTCTTGGCCCTTGGCTTCAAAGTTAGCTCAATTTCAACTCCTTATCTTGACTCCCTTATTTCTGCTGAAAGGGTATTGATAGGTTTGAGTTTTACCAGGGGTAGAGTTCTTTTGTAGGAGGTTGACTAGATGGGTATCATAGCAGTGCCAGTTATCCTACTGCCTGAGTAGTGATGTGTAAACATTACTGTGCTTCGGTAGGAGGGCACTGTAGCTAGTGAAATTACTGGCTGAAGAGTCTTAACATGAGATGAGTTCTCAGTAAAAAGCTTGGTGCAATTTTACATCGATTCTGAAATCCAGGGTGTACCTCTACCTATTATGCGCAGCGTTATCTCTTACCATCAGGAGAGCGTCTCGCTTTTCATGTTACTTCGTTGTATAAAAAAAGACTGACAGTGTCTCTCCGGTAAGGGTAACATGGAGAAGGATCTGCATCTGGAGGAGTATAAAACTCAATTATTTATTTATTTACCAAAAGAGAAACCTTGAGGCAAAAGATCTGTGGAAGTTTTTACCGGGACATACACAATCTAAAGCCCTCATAAAAAGCTACACCTCTAAACCATCTAATGAACTCTTGCAGCTCAAAATATATAAAAAATGTACAGTAGGTAACCACTCCAAACTAAACAAACATTTATGGGCCATGGGCATCGGCCAAGACCTTGTTTGTAGGTTTTGCCACGAATCAGATGAAACAGCTCAGCACATACTATGCAACTGCGGCCCACTCATGTTCAACTGGGGTATCCATCTGGGGCGACACATTATGCTGCCAGAAGAGATACAAGTCACTCCCCGAAACATCTGGAACATCCTAGAGGCCACGGGTTTAATGGGTAAACAGTGAATTGTAACTCATCTGGAATGCCACAAAAGATCAGAAATGGTCGAAGCGGCTTAAGGTCCTTTTGAGGTTCCCCTAATAATAATAATATTTTTTTTATTAACCTTATTTGTCTCATTGTGCCCCGTACCTACCTGATCTACCTCAGTGACATGATGCCTTCACGTCTTTGCAAACTCATTTCGTCGTTTTCCTGCGGGATTGGTGCCGTGGGCGAGGTGAAATCCAGTCAGGATCGATTTCAAATCTAGTTTTTATAGTGGAACCTGAAATAAGACCTAGGATCATTTTTCTTTTGTGATTTTAGGTTACCTAGACAATATGGCTACTCATCTAGGAGTAGCATAATAAATAGCTAAGCCCAGCAGTTTTTTTGCGTTAAAAAATATTATTTTGTTTTTCTGGTTAACTAATATAGCACATTTCAAGTTAATTAGTTCTATTTAGGTGAGAAGAAGTAACACACATTTTTATAATATTAGCTTGACTATCATAGAAAAATCCTTTCTTACTGGATGTCTCCGTCACAATATCTATATCCGTGAAAATTTCGACGCAATCCGGCCAGCGCAGCGGTTTCAGCTATGCGATAAATCAGTTAGTCACGCTTTCTTTTTATATATTTAGATTAGTGATTACGAAAATAACAAGAAACAAGTGAAATTAAAAAAAAATAATAATAACAAGGTTATATTATTGTTATTAACATCTAGCACCAAAGTACTCGTCAGGACGAATCAAATGAGCCCAACCTCGATGGGGTTGCGTCGTTTAATAACGAAGTTCTTATGACCACCTTCCTGCTCCATCATCAGATCAGCTCCATGCCATAATAATATTGCATTGTCATCCTTATACATGCATGCCAAATATCAGCTCAGTCAAAAATCGGGCAGTGGATCAAATTAAACGCAAAAAAAAAGATTTGACTATAGACAGACAACAGACAGGTGAAAGTAAATAAAAGCTTGTAAAAATGCACTTAAAAATACACGCACGCACGCACGCACGCACGCACGCACGCACGCACGCACACACACACACACACACACACACACACACACACACACACACACACACACACACAAACTTATAACACCCCGTCGTTTTTGCGTCGGGGGTAAAAAAAACATAACGTCACAAAACATACCAAACTTAAAACTAATGACAAAAGTTAGTATATGAAGTAGTAAAGTTTATATAATTTGTTTCCTAAAACTCAAAAAGCATTTACTGTAATGTATATTTTCATTGGTTATTGATTGTAATAATATGGTGTTTCATTAAGAAGCTATGTGTTGTTCTATTTTAAGACTACCTACCTCTATTTTAATGTGGCTGCTTATCGAGCGGTATACCTTGACATAGACAGGGGGGGCCAGGGGCCAAGGCCCCCCAGAATCATTGTAGAGCTACGAATTTTGCACATAATATTTCATGGTGAAGATACCCAGAACCAAATCCTGGATCCACCTATGCACCTTGAAACCCTCTAACTAGAGCCTTACACAGTAATACATCTTCAAAGTTATACCTTCGACAATATAGCTCCACCGGGCCTGTAGAACATTTGGCTAAGGTTAGCCCTTTACAAGATAAACTTAAGAGCTTTGTCCTTACGTGCGACTCTTTCGCACGATAACTATGACGAATAAAATAAATAAATAAAATAATTGGGGTTTATACTCCAACAGAACAGGTTACCCTATTTACACTGTCAGAGTCAAATCACAATTTATAGGTCGTGTGGCAAACCTATAATATGTTGCAGTTTCAGGCCGCCGAGATAACTACAGGCCCTGCAACATGACCTTACGACTGCCTCCTACATATTTAATAGGAAACAGACGGGACCGACAGTTTTACTTGCCTTTCGAAACATGGTAGTGTCCAGGTGAACTTTTTGCCGCATACTAAGATTTTGAACTCAGGGTCACCGGATTAAAAGCCAGACGTATGACCACTGGGCCACGGACACTACAATTTTGAAATATAAATTCGTGTAATTTACTATATGAAAATGATTCACGGTAAAACTATATTTTTAAAAGTAAAATGTCTATCTTAAATAACAACAACGCTATTTTTGAAACGAAGATTATATGTGTAGTTTGGAAACTCTTTCTCATTTTCGCCGATTATACCTATAAGACGTATTTTTAAATAAACATTTTATGCAGACGATTTAATCAGTGTCTGTTAATTCTATTATGCCATCTAGTTTTTTTTTATAGAAAACACTAAATAACGCTAACCAAATCAGTTTTAATCGAGCGTAACACAGAGCGTTACGGCAATTGATATGTGCCTTATTCAAGGAAGGCCTTATCAAGTATATTTTACGAATCTATATTTCAAAATTGTGTTGTGATCGTGTGAACGAGAGAGTTGCACATAAAAAGGGGCCTAAATTCTGCACAAAAAAGAGACGACGGCTCAACAAAACGTGAGCAAAAAATAACCTATAAAACACATTTTTATTTTCAAAAACGCCACCTTGAGACAACCATAAGATGTTAAAAAAAAAAAAAATTAAAGTTGCATTTCATTTTGTACTGGAATCGTAAGAATTTTCAAGATTTTTTCAATATTTGTTAAAATTTGACAGTGGACGTTAGCAAAACGAGAAGCGATTTTGGTCCGGAATAACCCCGCAGAACGAAGCTCTTAAGTTTGAGTTCGTCACCGTCTGACGGATGACGTCATAAACTGCGTGATGTACCAAAGTATTGTTCAAGTCTTGGCCCTTGGCTTCAAAGTTAGCTCAATTTCAACTCCTTATCTTGACTCCCTTATTTCTGCTGAAAGGGTATATTGATAGGTTTGAGGTACAATGAGATCAAGAAGTTTTACCAGGGGTAGAGTTCTTTTGTAGGAGGTTGACTAGATGGGTATCATAGCAGTGCCAGTTATCCTACCGCCTGAGTGTAAACATTACTGTGCTTCGGTAGGAGGGCACTGTAGCTAGTGAAATTACTGGCTGAAGAGTCTTAACATGAGATGAGTTCTCAGTAAAAAGCTTGGTGCAATTTCACATCGATTCTGAAATCCAGGGTGTAACTACTACCTATTATGCGCAGCGTTATCTCTTACCATCAGGAGAGCGTCTCGCTTTTCATGTTACTTCGTTGTATAAAAAAAAGACTGACAGTGTCTCCCCGGTAAGGGTAACCTGTTCTGCAAAAGTATAACCTCAATTTATGCTACTCTGTAAGCTAGAGTGTAATGGTGTTAGAGGCAATGTCTTAAACCTTATTAAATCGTACCTAAGTGATAGGAAACAGTGTACTCAGATTACAAGAATTTGTCCGAGCACAAAAATGGAAATGCTTTATACTTCACAGTACAGAGAAGTCAAACAGGGTGTGCCTCAGGGTAGTATATTAGGCCCCCTATTTTTTATAATTTATATCAACGACCTTCCTGATGTTACCACTCACGATATGGTGCTATTTGCTGATGATAGCACAATAATGTTCAAAAATAAAGAGAAATCTATACTAGAAAATGACATGAATGGAGCATTAGTACAAATAATGACATGGCTACAACGCAATAACCTATTAATAAATTTGACTAAGACTAATATTATGACATTTAATAATAAATCCAGAACTAATTTAAATCTTGACATAAATTATATGGGACATACTATAAAACAAATAGAAACGGCAAAGTTTTTGGGACTCAATGTTGATTGCCATCTTAATTGGAAGTCGCAAACAGGTCATATATGTACAAAATTGAATCAATTCTCATACGCGCTCTACATGCTCAGACAGGTTGTATCTCAATCCGCCGTTCTTACGGCATACCATGGATATGTGGAATCTACTCTGAGATATGGTCTAATATTTTGGGGCAACTCAACTAATAACAATTCTGTGTTTGTAGCACAGAAAAAATGTATACGAGCAATATGCAAACTCAAACCCACTGATAGCTGCAAGCCCTTCTTTATCAGTCTCAAAGTACTAACATTGCCATGTCTATACATATATGAGATTTGCTTATTTGTAAGACGAAATATGAACTTGTTTGCCAATTTACAAAGTAAACGCCATAATCGTAAAATCCGGTTTCCTACAAACCACACTGCATTGGTCCAGAAGAGTGTACTCTGTATGACACCCAGGGTATATAACAAGTTGCCAAAGAGCATATTGGAATGTAATGACATGAACACATTCAAGGCTAAGCTCAAGCAGTACCTCGTAGGCAAAGCATACTATAGCATACATGAGTTTCTTCAAGATAAAACTATTTGACATTCTTGTTTACTTATTTTTAATTAATTTTGATATTGACTCTATTATTTTATTTAAATTTGTATTAATTCTAAAATATTCCTATTAATTAATGACATTTTTATTACCAAACATGTGCCACATATCTATAATTTTGCATGCCAGAAAGCTGATTGTAGCGGATTCATATTAGTCTATAATATTCATAAGATCTCTTTGTACCTACTTTCGCAAAATAAACAACTTTGAACTTTGAATTTTTTATATATTTACCAAAAGAGTAACTTTGTGGCAAAATATCTGTGGAAGTCTTTACCGGGACATACACAATCTAAAGCCCTCATTAAATTATCTAATGAACACTTGCAGCTCATAAGATATAAAACATGTGCAGTAGATAAACACTGCAAACTAAACAAACATTTATGGGCCATGGGCATGGGCCAAGACCTTGTTTGTAGGTTTTGCCACGAATGAGATGAAACAGCTCTGCACATACTATGCAACTGCGGCCTACTCATGTTCAACAGAAGTATCCATCTGGAGCGACACATTATGCTGCCAGAAGAGATACAAGTCACTTCCCGAAACATCTGGAACATCCTAGAGGCCACGGGTTTAATGGGTAAACAGTGAACTGTAACTCACCTGGAATGCCACAAAAGATCAGAAATGGTCGAAGCGGCTTAAGGTCCTTTTGAGGTTCCCCCAATAATAATAATATTTTTTTATTAACCTTAATTGTCTCATTGTGCCCCGTACCTACCTGATCTACCTCAGTGACATGATGCCTTCACGTCTTTGCAAACTCATTTCGTCGTTTTCCTGCGGGATTGGTGCCGTGGGCGAGGTGAAATCCAGTCGGGATCGATTTCGAATCTAGTTTTTATAGTGGAACCTGAAATAAGACCTAGGATCATTTTTCTTTTGTGATTTTAGGTTACCTAGACAATATGGCTACTCATCTAGGAGTAGCATAATAAATAGCTAAGCCCAGCAGTTTTTTTGCGTTAAAAAATATTATTTTGTTTTTCTGGTTAACTAATATAGCACATTTCAAGTTAATTAGTTCTATTTAGGTGAGAAGAAGTAACACACATTTTTATAATATTAGCTTGACTATCATAGAAAAATCCTTTCTTACTGGATGTCTCCGTCACAATATCTATATCCGTGAAAATTTCGACGCAATCCGGCCAGCGCAGCGGTTTCAGCTATGCGATAAATCAGTTAGTCACGCTTTCTTTTTATATATTTAGATTAGTGATTACGAAAATAACAAGAAACAAGTGAAATTAAAAAAAAATAATAATAACAAGGTTATATTATTGTTATTAACATCTAGCACCAAAGTACTCGTCAGGACGAATCAAATGAGCCCAACCTCGATGGGGTTGCGTCGTTTAATAACGAAGTTCTTATGACCACCTTCCTGCTCCATCATCAGATCAGCTCCATGCCATAATAATATTGCATTGTCATCCTTATACATGCATGCCAAATATCAGCTCAGTCAAAAATCGGGCAGTGGATCAAATTAAACGCAAAAAAAAAGATTTGACTATAGACAGACAACAGACAGGTGAAAGTAAATAAAAGCTTGTAAAAATGCACTTAAAAATAAACCCATTCAGAATCCTGTAAGAGTCCTGTAGGTGGAGTAAAAAATTGTAAGCACGCAAACCTAGACTCCAAATCTAGATCGTGTAGCCAGTTCAATATTATAGGTTTATAGGTCTTCATGAGAAACGTATCAATCTGTTATTTATCCCCGGTATTTGCCTCTCGAGGTAAGACCGCCTTCGGTTTTATTAAAATCGATCGGATAGTTTCAGGACAAACAAACTTCCATCTTTGTTATTAGTTCGGAAGCAGTGCAATCGCTCGAACTGTTTCTGAGTTCTCGGATTTCGTTATTAAATCCATCTCCTTAGTGCTTCTGGTGCCCTGGTACATTTTGGTACTTTAACTTAGTAGTTTTTGCGAAGATTGGCTTTTTATTAAATTTACAGTGATGATTTGATTGATTAATTAATTAAATAAAAAACTAAAAAACTAATGACACCAATGAAGTTTTAAAAATCACAAGAATGGCGAACAAACAGTGCCCAGAACCAAAAAAAATCATGCGTATCGGAAAATATGATCCGAACAAAAATCGTCCTATCAAAGTATTTTATAAAACCCAGGGCACTGTTATTAATCTTTTACGTAACAGAAACAACATAAATTTGACAAATGTTAAAATATATTCTGATCAAACGCCTCAACAACAGTCTTACATTAAAACTCTGCAGAATGAAATGTTACGTCGGTGTGATGATGGAGAGAAAGACCTTATCATACGTTACAGAAAAGGTGTACTTGAGATTATAAAGTTGTGAAATGTAACACAAATAACCGAAACATTTAACAAATAAGTAATATTAACACCCCTTACTAAATACCTTCAAAATTTACTTCAATTTTCATATATAAAAAATATTACATACATATTACGTATTATACAAAAAGGCAGAAAAAAGGAACTAAAGAATATAAAATCACATATAACAGAAACATTTACAAATAATAGAAATACACCAACAACCTTCAAAAGTTGCTTCAATATTCATATATAAAAATATTACATATATATTATGTATTATACAAAAAGGAAGAAGAAAGGAACTAAAGAATATATAAAAACTCAAATAATATAAATACACCAGAACCTTCAAAACTTACTTCAATATTCATATAAAATACTATATACATATATGTACATATTATAGAAAAAAGGCAAAAGAAATGAATTAAAGATGAATAAATAAATTAATATTATCAAAGAAGATAAATTAAACAAAGAGAAAAAATAAAGGAATACAATGATGTAATAACAATAAATTACATTGAAATTGAATATTTTGCCATATCCAGATTTGATGCGCTTACTTTATGACTCCGTGGTTTACTGCATGTCAACAAAACAATGCAATCGACGCGATGCGGCGTTGGACCTGTTTAAGTGTTTTTTGCAATATTTGCCTATAACTTTTTCTTAGACTACCTACATTTTATGAGATTATTATAAGTTCATTGCAAAATATTGTACGACTAGCCCTATTATAACTTATGCTTAGTTTTAGTATGTGTCTCATAGTAAGTGAATGTAAATTCTTTTATGAGAAATAAAGATCTTTAACCCGAAATAACTGCGAATTTTGCATTTGGGGATAAAATTTAAATAATTTATGTAATGTGTGCTTTAAAGAATTTATAAAAGAATATTCTTAAAAGTTAAAGTGCACTGTAAGGTACCTCTCTAAGTAAGTCCGCCTAGCAGTGCAATCGCTCCAACTGTTTCTGAGTTCTCGGATTTCGTTATTAAATCCATCTCCTTAGTTCTTCTGGTGCCCTGGTACTTTTGACTTAGTATTTGGGAAATTTGGGTTTTTTGGGATAAAATTATACGAGTTAATACTCATTTACTTACTTTTAAGGAAAAGAAAGTCACTTAGAGACAAATTTCAGTATTAGGTAAAAAAAGTTGCAAACTCAGCCAACATTGAGAACAGATTTCACTGTCACATTTTAATACGATTTTTAAGAGAAAAAAATAAATTATTTTTCAACCAATTGTTTTAAAATTTACTACTTAAATATTAAACTTTTCTGTGTACGTAGTTCGCATTGGTTCTCTAGTACAAAATAAAAAATAGGCCAAGCGTTAGTCGGGCTACGCGCAATGCAGGCTTCCTCTGTAGTACTGGCAAATCGAATATTAACAGCGTTAACTTTCATCAACGATATCTTTAAAACTAATGAAGATATCTTAACCGATATATGTAGTTATATACATATTTATTTAAAAACTTAACACTATCCTTACAGGTTATACACCCAATGCGATAGCGCTGAGAATATTCTACATATTAATCTTAAACTTAAGTCTACTTTAACAAAACTATTCATAATATTATATCTAATTTTATACTAAGCTACTACTTTACATGTAATAATACTTATATTTATTATAAAATATATGAGCAAACATAATATGCCTCCTCCGTGACTTCTCCCATTGGGGAACAAAATAAGTCCACCTTTTCAGAAATTTTGTTGAGAGCACGCAGCGTACGTGTAAGTGGTGGGAGATGCAGCAAGTTGGTCCGTGCACGCGGGACATGCAAGAGAGGCAGACGGCGTCGTCGACCCACGTATTCATCTGGTGCATAGATATAATATAGCTTTCTAGGACTTATAGCTTCTCCGCAAACGGAAAGCCGCGGACGGATGGACGGGCGGATGGACAAAGCGAAACTATAAGGCTTCCTTGTTCACTACGGAAGCCTAATAAAAACGCCATGACTCAAGTCATATCTATTAACTTATTGACTAACAAACTTATCAACCAACTCGCCAGTAAATCAATTAGTCGATACACATGAACATCAAACGCTAGTCTAGAGCAAACGTCCAAAGCAAATATTCATAAATCGAAACTAGCTATATTAGTTTCGAGCTAGCGGTTAATTTGTCCGAATAGTTTATAGACATCTAAATATAATATTACTTGCTGTGCCTTGCGGTTTTAATAGGAAACCTAATAGGAAAACTAATAGGAGCTTATATCATGTAACTCCAAAATTTTCTTCTTATTAAAAATTTAAACGAAATTTAAACGAGATGAATCAACAAAGATGAAGATGACGAGGAGACCTAACCCAAAAACGAAACTTTACGCGGGAATTTATATGGAATATGGGCTCACCCATAGAGTATTATTAAATTTTTCCCTTTCCGAAAAATTTCCCAATCGGAGGACTACTTAAAAAAATATATGCGCGTCAAATTGTAAACCTCCTCTGTTCTGTTTCGCAATAATTAATGGAATGGAGTTCTTTTAATTAATGGAATTAGGCATTACTTTTCGGAAATCGATGATAATTATTAGTTAAATATCAATATTATAATTCTACTATTATTGTGAGAACTCTATTATCCCACAGGATTTAGAAGAAGGTTTTCAACTCCCCTTGACACAATGCACAGAAACTTGGCTTTAAAAGCGCAGTTTCATTATTCCAAAGCTTGAAATAATGGGGTTTTTCTTAATCTATTCTAATCTGTGAAGCTTCAAGTAAGTGCCTTTCCTTGTACACTGACGCAACAATTAAGGAATAAGATTTTATAGAATAAGGTGGAAAATTAGTGCTGATGAAAATCTTGTTTTCAAAGATAAAGATTTTTATTTTGCATAGATTAATTTAGTGGCCAACATGTTCTGCCTTTACAGACGCACAAAATAAAGACATAATGGGCGCTTATCGTAAAACTTTTATAGGTAGTATTTGCATGCCTGAAGGTGAGACATGGAGCACTTACAATTTTTAACAATAAGATCTGTAAACTTGTATTCACCCATGTGAGCGAATAAATGATTTGTATTTGTATCTGTTATAACGTTAATTTCATTTTAATTTCACAAGCTTTTATTTACTTTCACCTGTCTTTTGTATCTCTGTCTGTAATATTTAATATTGGAAGTTTAATTTGATCCACTTCCCGATTTCTGATTGAGCTGAAATTTGCCATGCATTTATAAATCAGATGACAATGCAAAGCCTTTGAATACGATCTCATCTGATCAAAAGCGATGATGCAACCGAAGATGGTAGCAGATCAAACCAAGAAAGTGAAGTAAATCGCTTTAAAAAAACCTCTTGGTCATCGGTTCCACTCTTATGTCTTTTTATTGAAAATTTAATAAAATTATTTTTAATTGGGGGCCCTTTTTAGATTTAGTTTAGTTTTATTTATTATATATTATAATAATATTAGTTAGATACTTTAGTTTTAGTTAATTATTTAGTTTTATTGTTTACTTGTATTAATAATAATAATAATTGGTGTTTATACTCCAACAGAACAGGTTACCCTACTTACACTGTCAGAGCAAATCACAATTTTTTATAGGTTGTGTGGCGAACCTATGTATATGTTGCAGTTTCAGGTCGCCGAGATTACTACTGTGCCTGCAACATGACCTGACGACTGCCTCCTACATATCTTATAGGAAACAGCCGGGACCCACAGTTATGCGTGCCTTAAATACGAGTTTTTATTGTAATTTGTATTAACATGTGGCATGTACACTAGTTTCGATGTATTAGGTTTTGTCGTGTTTAGGTATTTTTGGCACACTTAGCAAAAGAAGAATAACTTAGTTGTATTTTATCTAGTGTTCTAAATGCTTGTTCAAATAAAAATAATTGTTTTGACCTATTCTCTCCATGGGTTGAAATTATCCAAAATAATTAGGGCAATTTTTGAAGTTTTCAAGAGTAAAAAAAGTAATGATAGTTAAATTATTGTTCTTAATTACACTTTAATTACGAAACTTTTTCTTTTTGAAGTCTAGATAATAACAATAGATAAATAAATAACCCGAGTGAACAGAAAAGACTTTTAAAGAAAAAGGAATGAGGTAATTAGTCGTAGTATTCTGTCTTTTCCATTGGTACCTATAAAAAAGTTACTAATTGATTAATTTACTATTAATTAAAAATAATGATATAGAACTTTTCATAATTGTCGTTCAGCGTCAGTTCTTGTTTGTAATAGAGGTAACTCTACCTTTGGTTTAAAATTTGAATCGGAAGAGCTTTTTACTTTATTAGAAAAAGGTTAAGTTTTCTAATTTTAAAAATGATACATTTTGAGTAATATACTTAATGCAAAAATTATGTGTAAGCTTTTTTAAAAAATATACAAAATTCTGTGGCTAAAATTTTCACAAAGGTGGACCCAGACACAAGCATTGAGGTGACGACATGCCATTGCACATTATTTCAACATGTTATCCGGTCAACACCTATCTCATCCGGCCAAATCCGGCAAAACCAGTTAGAGCACACCACTATGTTAGTGTAAACAGCATTTAGTATTTATACGGAATGTTTTCGGCGACACAGAGCGGCCTTAATTGCGCAGACTTGATGAGAATTATTCAGTTTTTAATTATAATTTTCGGGTTAAGATTGCGCCTTGTCACGAACACTTTAGGGTTGAAATTGCAAGTTTTGGAGTAATTAGAGTATTCTGGGCTGAGTTAGTTATTGCGTTGGCGGGATTATGTTAGATTAGACTTTTAAGCTGAAGCCACACTGCGGTCGCGGTGCGGGACTGAATTTTTGTAATGTTCGAATTTGTACGTAACCTGTCACATATATGCGGATGCGGGCAGGATTAAAATGAATGAAGATCGCTCCCGCTTTTCCGCAACGTCCCTGCCTCTGTCTGTCTGTCGTCAGCTTTATATTTTTAGGTCTGCTAAATTTAGGTGTAGGGCATTAGACATGAAATTTTTAATTATAATATTCAGGTTAAGATTGTGCCTTGACACAAAACTTTAGGGTTGAAATCGCAAATGTTGGAGTAGTTAGATTATTCTGGGCTGAGTAGAGTATTCAGGAGTTAGTTACTCTGCATTGGTGGGATAATGTTAAACTAGAATTTTATAGTTGGAAATAAATTAAGTCTGCTAAATTTAGGTGTAGGGCTTAGACATGTAGGATTTGTTAGGAACTGTTTATTCAAGCAGTGAAAATGTTTGTATAGTACAACTAATTTTAGCTGCGTTAACAGAAATCTCCTTACCGAAATCTGAAAACAGACATATTTGCCCTGTGTGGGAAGCAAGTTAGGTATACTATTGTTTTTTTAGTAAGCTTAAGATATTATTAATTATTATTAAAGATATTTTAATTATTATTATTAGTTCGCTGTCGACACTAGAATTCATTGTCACACAAACTTATAAAACGTTTTACATGTTTGTATACTGTTGTAGTGTTGTTAATATACTGTAGTAGTTTTAAAAAAAAACCAAGATTCAACGTTTTCAAAATATATATTAACATTAAAAACGTCCGTCGCGCCGTCACTTGTTTAAAGCGTGATTTTACATGTTTTTTTTTATTATTTCAGGTACTTATCAAATTGTTGCATCATCGTGTAAGTTTGAGTAATATTGTCAAGTCAAAGGTAACTAGTAGTTCGCCTCGAACTGGGACCTCGCAGCCCAATTTCCGTTAAACCTTAGACTTTAGGCCTCGACAAAATATACTAATACAAGAACTTTAACATTAATATTAAAACTCAAAATACCAAAATTCTGAGAAGTTAAAACTCAAACTACCGACGAACCGAGATTTTTTAGAATATAATCCTTTTTAGGGTTTCGTACCTCTTAAGGAAAAAACGAAACCCTAATAGAAACACTTGGTCGTCAGTCAAGACTCAAGACCCATTTACTCTAGATCCCGTATTTTACCATATACGCAGGTCTATGGCCGCTTGGTGCCTGTGAAATTGAACTTATAAGTTAAGGTAAGTAGAAAAAATACACCCGTTTATCCTTCCAAAAATGTTTTGACCCTCTGAATGAATCAATATTCATAGAGAACTTGCAGTTACCCTATGTTTATGAAATTTGGCAGACTTTAAGTACATATACATATTTTAAATTCGGGAAAAAATCTGAAACTTTTCATTTTTAATATAATTATTAATTCATTTAAAAATAACTCTATTTAAAGTACGTAATCATCGACGTTAAGCAATGTTATGCGCGTACGTATTTGGATGGGCGCGTAAGTAGTGATCTCAACTGTTTGCTGACTTTTTTGGAGAGAGCCACCAGTGGCCCGTGATGCACTACGGTGTGCTCGTGCACCTTTATTGTTGAATGTGCCGGCACAAACTATTCTAAGTTTTAAAAATTTTTGCAGATAGGCTACACAAATAATAATATATCTTACTGCCAGCGAAAAAGCTAATATGCCCAAGACGAAATTATGTGGCTGCGGCCTTCTTTATACAATATATTTTTTCCCAATGAGAAGAATACAACCATAAGATTTATATCACTCATCATAACTAACACCGTCACCCGAAAAACCAATACCATGACTACTTACTTACTTATTTAATACGAGTATTATTATTCTAACGTTTTTGTTGTTACTTTGATCTAATCTGTGACCTTCTAATAATATTTTGATTAAATGTATTATATTACTAATCATTTTGGTATTAATTATTATGAAAAGTATTAAAAATCTAGCACAAATAATAATAATATCAAACTCTCGAATTGTAGGACTTTTTATGGCTATTATTATGGGATCTTGAAATTTCTATATAGCAAGTACCAAATAGGTTCAATGTTATATCAAACTTGACGTATTTTAATAAATACTATGAATACCGATCTTGCACGGTCATTTAGATTTATATTTTAAGTCAGTTTTTATGCAATTGCAAAAAAATATGTATATTAGTAATCTCTGAAACTCTACAACCCTTGGGCCGATTTGGCTCATTTTTGAACATGAGAATTTTTTGAGTTTGTACTACCCGTTCGCAAAGTTCCGCCAAGATTGGAACTTCGGTAACGTGGTAATCAAGGAATCTCTATAACTCTGGAACCCTTCGACCGATTTGGCCCATGTTCGAACTTAAAAATTCTATGGATATATACTACGCGTTTGCAAAGTTTTATCAAGATTGGACCATCGGTTTTCAAGTAATTGCGTAACAAACATACATACAAACATACACTTTTGATAATATATTTATGTAGGTTATAAAAAATGTTTATAGCTTAGAAAAAAAATTATCAGCGCACCAGTTTTAAAATTATCGTCAGACCTATCGTAAAGACTTTAAGTCACTTATATCTCTGCAAATCTGAAGCCTATTTGGCTATTTTTTTTACTATAATTATACTATTAACTTATTTAACTGGTGTGCAAAATTTCATTTAATTTGGATTAGCCGTTTTCGAGTAAAAGTCGATCAAACTTAAGCACCAGAGGTCAACCGTTAAACTGGTCGATACGCAGACTTTCCGCGGCTTTCGACTCTAAGACCTCGCTTCGCTCGGTCGATAATTAGTGAGTAAAGAAATAGATATATCATAAATAATAAAATAATTTAAAGGAATTTTTAATGTGCAAAGACAATATTGAATTTAAAAGAATGAACTTAAATATAGATTATTATGATTATATTAAGTTTTAATTTTGAAGAATTTGGATATTAAAAATTCAAAACGTCTGATTGTTCAAAGCTCAAACAAAACCCATCACAGAAAAGAAACAAATGGATACATAAAACGCAGAAAGAAAAATCAATTTACATAATTCACAGAACTGAAGCACACTTCATCACACCTTTACAAAGGCTTATAAAGCCCGAGCGCCACTTCTTGAATAAAAATACTATTTTCGCGGCCTCATTGTCCGGGCAGGGGTTTATTTTCAAGGCAGTTTACTGTCCAGGGGTAAACCCGGAATTACATTAGAAAATCCCGTAGGAGGGTTTGGCTGAGTTAATAAACAAGTTACGAGCGTAATATTCATAGATTAGTTAATAATAAGTAGAACGGTCATTTGTATAAATTTATTTATTTATACTTCAACAGAACGGTTTATACCAATTACACTACTAAAGTTTAAGATAGCTTATAGAAAAGATATTAAACAATACAGTACCTACATATTACAGAGTAAGTATAGTTAAAAAAAACCTTTAAAACACAAATGTAGAACATTACAAAGTAAAAGAAAAACATAGCTTATAATAATAAAGAGAGAAAAATACATGCCTGCATATTCATGCATTCTTCTCAAAAAACTCTCTAGAGATATGTCTTCATACAAGCATTATTTTATTATTCTACGCCAGTCGTCAGCAAAGACGTCAAAATCGGATTTCTTGTCCAAGATATTGTTGAGAGTCGTGAGGGTTCTAGGAATAGGCGAGCAGGAATAAATCAAACGAACAAGTTTGATCTGCTCTAGATGCAGACCAATTTTAATATAGAATAGAATAGAATAGAATAATACTTTATTGCGTACCAAATAATTACAAATAAACTTACTGAGCTAAATATCTAAATGCTAGGTAAACAATTGGCGGTCTTATCGCACTAGGCAATTTCTTACAGACAACCTAGGAATGGAACAGGACTTATATTACAATACTAGACGGTGGTGCGCAGTATCTGTATACATAGACTAGTTAGAAAAAAATATATATACCTATAAGATGGTTTACATATTACATATTACTTACATATTATTATAAATATATATATATTACAATATTTAACAGATAAAATAATATATATAAATAAATATAATAAATAAATATTTCATTACATAAATAAACTGAGCTGCAAGTAATATTATAGTAGGGAGGAGAGATAATGTTCCTTTACCGAATTCTTGAAGATTTCAAGCGATTTGGAATGTCTTATATGTACGGGAAGATTATTCCAAAGACGGACGGCTTGTATAGTGAAGGATTTGTTAGATAGTTGGGAGCTGTGTAAAGTATACGTCAGTAGCCGAGTGTTGACTGATCGCAAGTTAAACTCATGACAGAGGTGGATATACTTAAAACGTTCTTTAAGATACGAAGGAGAAGCAGGGTTGAAGAGAACAGTATAGAGAAGGGACAGAATGTGCGAGTTCCGGCGAAGTCGAATTGGTAACCATTTTAGCTTAGCGC
Source organism: Hemithea aestivaria (assembly GCA_947507615.1). Lineage (NCBI taxonomy): Eukaryota > Metazoa > Arthropoda > Insecta > Lepidoptera > Geometridae > Hemithea > Hemithea aestivaria. Next base: position 12,824,958 of record OX382342.1, read on the forward strand.
GAAATTCAGAAATGTGATCATATTTGCGTAAACCGAAAATAAATCGAATGCAGACATTTTGCAAGCGTTCGAGTTTATTAAGCTGTTCTTCGGAATATATACGTAGATTATTGTAATCTACATATTATTATTATATTTATCTATCTATTATAATAATTTATCAGAAGGTGCTACGTGCACTAGTTGTGTGATAAAGCCAATATACCATTATAAACCGGCAAAAATAAAATATTATTAGTATAGAGCGCTAGGGTGGGGCTTACGCTTACGCTTTCAGGGTTGTGACTATCCCCCCGCTTACATGCTTTGCATTCTTCCATTGCTTGGCTGTAGGTGTAGCGTAGGTTTAAGCCTTCCTAAGTGATCCTTCTGATCACCTAGGAGCGGAATGGTCTTAGGGGAGAGTGCAACAGTCATGTAGATCCCTAAGACAAGTCAGAGAGATTATCCTGCTTGTGGTGCCACCTGCTATTGGTCTAATTCCATCAGAAATAGACAGAACTGAAATCTCATGACGTGAAGACCACAGGGCATCAGTGGCTGTGTCCTGTGGCACGACTCACACTAAAAACCTGTGAGGGTCGGTAGGGGGGTAAAATGGGGCAAAATTGGGGGGGAATCGTTATTTAGGGGAGGGGTGGGGGGTTGGTACGGGGAGGCCACCCGCGTATGAAACCTGGTCGGTCCAAGGGGCATATGTGACTGTGCTCTGAGGCGGCGACTCACACTAAAATATGTGAGGGTCGGATCAGGTTAGGGAAGGGGGGACGCGGAGGGAGGGGAGGTCACCCGCGTGTTTGTGCCGTGCGTGGAGACCCGTAAGGAAGGAGGAAGGGATCCTGGTGGCTGAGCAGTGTACAGCGCGGTGGTTGTCGTTGTACTCTGCAACACTCCTCTTTGGCCCTGAATTCTTCTGAAACGGGAGGTCGTGGACTAGCCACCCGCGATCAATCGGCTGAGGCGTCCGGTCAGACGGTCGCTAGGCGAGTGTTCGGGAAAGGAGGGGTCCGCAGGCGGCGGTGCGCGGCTTTCGGTGTCTTGGTTAGATATCGACTGCCTCGTGCCGTGCGGTCTCGTGGGCACTCCTTTCTTGAATGCTATACTGGATTGGTAGCCCTGGTGCCTATATAGGCATCCCCAGTGTTGAGGACTCCGTGGAGGGTGGGGAGCCAATCCGGCGAAAAATTTTATAAAAGTTTTATGGATAATAAAATTAACAAAATAACCATAAAACAGGATGACCGCAAGGGCGTCAAAAAGGACGATATGTCATTAGGCGGGAGGGCAACCGACCGCACTACGAAGGGGCAAGGGCAGGGAGGTCATTCCGGACAGGGGACTAGTGGGGAGTGTGGCAGAAAGTCATGCGTTCCCGCTGGGACGACTGGTACGGGAGACGCCCAGCCAATTGCCAATATTCCGGAGAGCACTCATGCAGGTCGCACCGTGCAGGGGACCGTCGGGCTGCCTAGCATCCAGCCGGGCTTGACCGTCGGGACGAATGCTTCGGGAGGCAAGCATAGAGGAATCTCCAAGAGAATGAGCGGGGCAGCCAGGCGCAAAAAATTGCTTGCTAAGCAGACCCGCACATTCTCAGGGCAGAGTGCACCAGCAGGGGCAACTGCAGGGACGGCAGGTGCAACTATCGCACCTGTGAAAAGAGCCAGGGAGTCCAGCGGGGAGCAGCCGACCAACGCACCCAAGAAACCGAACCTGAACAGAACGTTTAGGGACGCGCTCTCGGGATGCAGGATGGCAGTTATCCCGCAGAACTTCCCGGCTTCACAGATAACAAATGATGACGTAGGACCGATCGTAAGCGCCCTGTGGCAGAGGATGATCGGTCAACAAGATCCGCTGCCCCGATTTAGCGTCGGGACGGTCATCGCGGGGGCACTACATGTGTTCTGCGAGGATCAAGAATCGGCAGACTGGATCGCTGGACTCACTGGGAGGACGATCGGCGGCCTGACACTAAAAGTCGTTAGTGCCAAAGATCTGCCTAAACCGGTGAAGATGGCGTGGAAGTCAAATAACGTGTGGATCACAGATCTACCCAGCGTTCTGTCGATGATGCAGCGCTTGAATCCTGCGCTAAGGACAAGTGACTGGAAGGTGGTAGACACTGTCATCGAGGCGTCTGGCGTGAGAAGGATTGTCCTTATGGACAAGACTTCTGCAGACTACATAAAGGCTCAGGACTACTGCCTCTACGCTGGCGTCGACAAAAGCTATTTTAAGCTGCTGGAAGACGAAAGTCAGTCGGGGGATAAATGCGCCGCCAGCGCAGGGGCAGTGGCCCCGCCACTTGCTCCACAGGGCTCTGCAAGCGACGGAGGGGCGACGGGCAGCCACCATCAGAACACCATCAGGGACTGCCCAGTTCCTTCACCGGCCACATCACACCTCACCGACGTGCTGGACGATATTGGCGAATTGTTCCTGTCGTCTCCTCCCCCCGACATGGAGGTGACGGAGGAAGATAAGGACGCAGGCGGCAGTCAATAAACGGCTGCCGACATCCCCCTCGAAGATCATCAAATGGCGGGAATAAGGTGTGTACAAATAAATCTACATCACTGTAAAGCGGCGATGGCCTTACTTAGCCGTCAGCTCAAGGAACTTAATTTCGATATTGCCCTGATACAAGACCCATATATTAGTACAAAAGGTGTTGTCTCAGGTCTAGGTAAAGGGGGATCTATTTTCCACTATACTAATGAAAAGGCAAGGACATGTGTGTATGTCAGAAATGGAATCGACGTCATGCCCTTGCCTGATCTATGTTCCAGGGACCTTACAGCTGTCAAGGTAATTACAGGGCGAGGTAATCGGAAGGCCGTCGTAATGGCTTCGGTTTATCTAGCATACCCTACTGAGGAAAGGCCCTCCTGCATGAGGGCATTGAAGGAACTCGTAGAGTTTTGCGGTCGAGAGAACCTGGAGTTAGTGATGGGGTGCGATGCAAATGCGCACAACATCATCTGGGGGAGCTCGGACACAAATAGTCGAGGAGAAGAACTATATGAATACCTGGTAAGTTCTTCAATTCATTTACTAAACAAAGGCAATGAGCCTACCTTTGTGGACTCAAGGCGTGCTGAAATTATAGATATAACTATGGCCACTAATGGCATATACAAGAGAATCGCTAACTGGCGTGTATCTGACGAAGTTAGTGGTTCTGATCACAGGTATATCTGCTTTAGATATGTTACAGAGGACTCGATCCCTAGTGTACGCAGAAGAAATCCCAGACACACTGACTGGAAGGTGTACACTAAAGAACTTAAACATGAACTTGGATCGGTCAAAGGTAAGTTAAACACTACGGTTGATATAGAGCTTGAAGCTGAAAGGATCAACAGAGCCATCAACACAGCATGGTACGCAAGCTGCCCAGAGAAGGTAGCAAAAGGAGCAAAGGTTCCATGGTGGACGCCAGAACTAAAAAAGAAAAGACAGACTACTCGCCAAGTCTTCAATGAAGCAAAGTCTAAAAAGTGCTTCAAAGAATATTCACGAGCGCTAACTGAGTACAATCTGGCGGTACGCAAGGCATACAGAAAATCGTGGCAATCTCATTGTCAGGACATTAATACAGTCCCTGAAAGCTCGAGATTAGTCAAGGCAATATCTGCAAGCAAGAGCATAACTCTAAATGCTGTTAGGACCAAAGATGGGAAACTAACGGAAACAGGTATAGAAACTCTAAGGATCATGACAGAGACGCATTTCCCAGACTGCAAAATTCATGATACTACGGATACAGATGATCACATGCCTGCATCAGAACAGAATCTGAGAACAGTAAAGGCAGACTGGGACACTGCTAAAAAGGTGGTAGAAGAACGAAAACTTAATTGGGTTGTGCAAAACTTCCAACCGTTTAAAGCACCGGGACCAGATGGCATATACCCAATACTACTACAACGGGGTCTTCCCACATTAGGCCCGCATCTGATGCGGCTCTTTAAGGCCTGCATAGCCTTTGGGTTTATTCCAAAGATATGGAGAGAAGTAAAGGTAACATACATTCCTAAGCCAGGTAAAGAAAGCTATGAAGAGGCTAAGGCGTTTCGTCCAATAAGTCTCTCATCTTTTCTACTAAAAACCCTGGAGAAACTTGTAGATGAATACATAAGGGATGGTCCTCTGGCAAAGAAACCATTTCATAAGCTACAATGTGCGTACCAATCCGGGAAGTCTACTGAAACCGCATTGCACTACGTAGTCACTAGAGCAGAACAAGCTATTGACGGTCAAGAGATTTGCGCGGCGGCATTCCTAGATATTGAGGGAGCATTTGACCGCACAACTTTTGAATCGATTATGAAGGCCGCCAATGAACACGGCATTAACCGTACCCTATGCAAATGGATTGATTTCATGCTGAGGGGAAGGAGAATAGGATCCTCTTTACTAGGGGATGAAATTCATGCGACAACTACTAAAGGCTGTCCTCAGGGAGGGGTATTGTCACCAACACTTTGGTGTCTGGTGGTAAACTCCCTTCTTACGAAATTAAACAGAGGAGCCTGCTATGCTGTAGGATACGCAGATGATATAGTAGTAATGATCAATGGCAAATTTCCGGAAATTGTATCGGAACTTTTGCAAAAGGCTTTAAAGATAGTGGAAGAATGGTGTCATATTAACCATCTTTCCATAAATCCGAGCAAAACTACGGTTCTTCCTTTTACAAGGAAGAGGAAGCTAGGTAATTTGAAAAAGTTACGTTTATTTGGCACAGAGCTAGAATGGGCTACCGAAGTAAAATATCTCGGTATGACCTTAGACAAGGAGCTCACGTGGAATCTGCACGCCAAAAAGGTGACAGAAAAAGCTATGAGAGTTTTCAATATGTGTAGATCAGCATATGGCAAGATCTGGGGACTTAAGCCCAAGGTACTTAACTTCATCTACACTTCAATGGTGCGCCCAATACTAACATACGGCAGCGTGGTATGGTGGCCTAGAACCGAACTTACGGTTTGTAAAAGGGAACTAGGCAAAATTCAAAGGATGGCCACTGTGGCTATCACAGGAGCGTTTAAGACTACGCCCAGTAAGGCGCTAGATAGAATCCTAAACCTTAAACCTCTTCATCTAGTCATTCAACAGGAGGCGATCAAAGCCTTATACAGACTCCAAGCTATAGGAGTTCATGACTTCAATAGGCCAACAACAAGGCACACAAAAATGAAGCTCAATGAAGAGCTACAAAGGAAGATGAACATGATCAGCGACGTAATGCCGCACATTAAAATCTTCAAAAGAAATTTCAAAATACATGTTCCCTCAAGGGAAGACTGGAAGCAGCAACTACGCACACAAGACGCAGAATGCTGCATATGGTACACGGATGGTTCAAAAACCGGATCCGGTACAGGGGCAGGTATATACTCGGAAAATATCCAACTCTGGAACAGTCTGGGTCAATACACAACCGTCTTTCAGACAGAGATGTATGCTATTATAGCATGCGCTGAAGAAAACATAAGGAGGAATGTAAATGATAAAATCATCTACATTCTCAGTGACAGTCAAGCGTCACTAAAGGCCCTAAATTCCTGCAGAGTCAGCTCGAAGCTGGTCCTGGATGCTGTGAAGGCCCTTAATAAATTAGGCCGCAGCAACACAGTACGACTAGTTTGGGTACCTGGCCATGTAGGTATAGAAGGGAATGAGAAGGCTGATGAGCTTGCTAGAAGGGGATCAGCAAATGCTATGCATGGACCTGAACCTAGTATGGGCTTGCCTGCATGCACCATCAACATGGCCATAAAGGAATATGCTGATTTAAAACACACGCAAGAGTGGGAAAACAGTCAAGGGCTGAGACATTCGAAGAAATTCCTAGGTAACAGCTATAAAGATGCTTCTAAATTCATTCTGAATAATGGAAGAAACAAAGGAAGAGCAATCATTGGTGCCTTAACTGGGCATTATGAAACCAACGACATGCTGTTCAAAATGAGGCTCACTACAACAAACGATTGTAGAGCCTGTGGCGAGGGTACAGAAACCATGGAGCATATTTTATGCGAATGCGACGTACTGGCTACGAAACGCATGAGCCTCCTTGGGACAGCGTACCCCAAACCGGAGGAGTACAGGTTTCTTTCTCTTAGTGGGATCACCACTTTAATAAACCACTTCTTTGAGGAGTAAGAAACGGTAGGCAAGGGGTGAACACAATAGATCCCAATGGGTCGATGTGTTGCTGACTTTTTCAGCCCCCTATATAAGATAAGATAAGATAAGATAGAGCGCTAATGGTATAAAGGCATTTTTTAACTTATTAACCGGCAAAAATAAAATATTATGAGTATAGAGCGCTAATGGTATAAAGGCATTTTTTAACTTTGTAATCCTTTTACTAGTTAAACGAAATATTTAAAACCCTAAGAACATTTTATTTTGATCACAATGCGCGAAAGTCAATAGGCCCTCTGAGCGCTTGATCGAGACGACGAGTAATGAAAATGCTGGCCCAACAAATAAATATTTTGCTGTTCAGCGAAGCAAAGCTACCAGCATTCAATCAAATCATCAAAGTGTAATTATAGACTCACTTATTTTAATTTATTTCTTTTTATTTGACCATGCTGTGCTTCTCGACACAATTCTGATACATTCGTCATCTCACGGCCGTTCTTTCCCTTATTCATCATGCGTTCCCGCTCGTGTATAAAAGAGTACTCTAATTAAACTTGCTTTGGATGATTGGTAGACAAAAACGTGCCTAGTTTTTATTTAGTACGAGTAGTATCTTTGATGAAAAATTCCCTCGGGTACCTCTGGATAGCATTACTTTGAGCTCAACCTTGCTCAATGTTCTGCTGCGATTTGCTCCGGCTGATATGGTAAGGTGGCCAGGAACATTACTGAATTATGACAGATTTGGATGGATTTAGTTTGCTTTTTCTTTTTTTTTGTGCAAAGAAGTAAGCAAGTTTGTAGCAAGACGATTTCCTGATGGTAAAGGTGACGATCACATACAGGCGGGAACGCGGTCGCTGTGCGGGACAGTATTTTTGGAATGTTTGAATTTGTATGAAACCTGTCACATATTAAAGCGAATGCGTGCAGAATTAAAAAAAATGAAGATCGCGACCGCTTTACCGTTCCGTCCCGACTCTGTCTGTCGTCAGCTTAAGAAATAACACTGCCCATAATATTGTATCAGTATGAACTAGGTCCCCCAGAATTTCACAAAAAAATTATAGGTGCACTGCACCAAAAACCTACTAAAATAGCTTCTAATGTACGAACATCTAATGTACATGTGTGTGTATAATATTATTGTCTTATTAACAGCTTTTTAGCAAACAGAGTAATGCGATAAGCCTTTCAAATAAAACCTTAACTTATCAATAAAAAACGGAAGTTTACAAGTAGGTATATTATACTCCATCCTTAGCTCCAAAGAACAGCAAATTTATTCAGAGGTTCTCTAAACATTCGATTAAATCAATGCTTAAAAAAAGCACAGCACTGAAGCTGATTATACCAAGAAGCTAGCACTGACTTTATAAAGGCGAGCGCAATAAAACTGAAATCTGCTAATGGCTACAGCAACGATGATATAACAGAATAGATGCTGTAAGTTCACATACATTTTTATGGGCCAAATGCAAATAATACTACAGAAGTAAAGAACACTAACTGCATTACTGTAACTGTATGTACACATGCCTATATATACAGAAAATTCAAGTACTCCAATCAATATTTCACAAACTTGTGTATCAGAAGTAGAGTATACTCTCATAATGCTATTTAAAATTATTTACAAGATAATATTTCAACAAAGACAACAAAGTATTCGAAAATAAGAATATAGACGCGTGTAAAATTCTTAAACAATACAAAACGTCAAAAGCATTTTTGATGGAAAATTTGAAAATACGCGCTTCACTTCAAGTACATGTAGCATATGAAGTAGCCCCTCAAGCATAGACGTTGCGTAGACTTTGTCTTGCTGTCAAGTCAACTGCCATCCCATACATTCACAAAAGTACAATGTATGGGATGATAGTTCTACTCTTGACATTTCAGCGGGATCCCCTGTGTCATGCTACGGCCACTGCGTAGACTTGTCTTGCTGTCAAGTCAACTGTCATCCGATATATTCCCAAAGGACAATGCATGGGATGACAGTTCTACTCTTGAAGTTTCGTCGGGATCCCATACATCATGCTACCACACATGTGAATTTCAATTATTCTTCTCTTCCTGCACGGTTGTCTGGAAGAGATCACTATTAGCGATAAGACCGCCAATTGTAACACTTAGCTTTTGTATTGTTTTTAAGTTTTTTTTGTACATTTTCTTTTGTGTTTTAATAAAGGGTTATCTATCTAGCTATCTATCATGCTACGGCCACAGGAGTGGCACTTGCACGGCATCTATATTGAAATATTTCCCTTCTCCACGGCTTCTTTAGAATGCCCTTTAAGGGTGCGGCCATCGCGTCGGCTTCTGTAATCCACTTTTGCGTAGCCTCTTAAGTGCAGCGTTTGAGACAATTGCACCGATTTGCCTTAGCTGTGACGGTTATTTGCCCATTGATTGGCTATTGTTTGTCCAAGTATTTGGCGTTTATTCGTCCAAGTATTTGGCTTAATTGTTGGCCAAGTATTTGACAAAGGTTTCAATAGAATAAGTGAATGGTTTTAACAATTAATATATACAATATCCTTTTATTTGAGTAACACCTCCTAATGGAGGTGTTACTCAAATAAAAGGATATTGTATATAACACAAAAAAACTAAATGTGAATTATAATCGGCGGTCTTATGGGCTACTAAAGTTTTATAAATACACATCTATCTTATAAGTCTACATAAAAATTAATTCCAAATTTGACACTTTTATTCATAAGTGCACAATCAATTTAATAAACCACAAATTTTATTGTGGTTTATTAAATTGATTGTGCACTTATGAATAAAAGTGTCAAATTTGGAATTAATTTTTATGTAGACTTATAAGATAGATGTGTATTTATAAAACTTTAGTAGCCCATAAGACCGCCGATTATAATTCACATTTAGTTTTTTGTGCTAATAACAATAATAATTGGAGGTTATATCGCAGATCAGAACATTTTACTTATTATAGTATCAACGTAAAATCATAGTTTTAGTTTTTTTGGCCAAGAGAGAGATTCATGGTAGTTTCATGAAATAAAGCTTACGCTCGCGGTTTTACCCGCGTGGCAACATCCTTTCTAAGCGGAGGTCTACATCATAAAAACTACCTATATTCCAAATTTCAAGACAATATGTTCAGCGGTTTGAGCTGTGCATTGATAGATCAGTCAGTCACTCTTTCCTTTTACATATTTAGATAACTGTTCCCTGAAACTTGATACGTATTATAGAGCTGTTATTCTACTATAACTAGGCCATGGCTTTACACGGCTACTTTATGCGGCGGCCATGGTCGCTCTTTAAAAAGCAAGTTTAATAGCTCCTTCCATAAAAGGCCATTCAGACGGAGTACGTCGTTGGGTAATTCATTACCTCTTCTCGATACCCCATTACTTACGTGTGTCTACGTGCGCGTGACGTATAGTCCTTACTTTTACATCTCGATACTAAATTAAAAATCTAGATTGGTAGAATTCTAGTGAAATTACTGGGCTGAGGAGTCTTAACATCTTATGACTCTCAAGTAGGAAGCGTTGGGGCAGTGCACTGGGTAGCATTGTACTAATTATGGGCAGCGTTATCTCTTACCACCAGGAGAGCGTCTTGCTCGTCTTCTTACTTCGTTGTATTAAAAAAAAAAATCTTTTTTATACCAAAGAAAAAACAACTAGCCCGTAAACTCCCGAGCGGCTCGATCGGGCCGCAACCACCCCATTCGAATTTAGGCTTTAATTTAAGAATGCTAGAAACTAATTCAATTCACCCCCGCTAAAAACAATTGAAATGCTAGCTAAGGAGCTAGTAAACACTTCATAGCACCTATCAGAAAATTATTGTGAATGTTTCTCTTACTAGTGTACCCGCGCGCACTTCGTCACGCTTAATAGAAAATTATCAGGGTTCTTCTTTTTTTTTTTTTTTTTATACGAGATAGGCCTACGTTCTTCTAGGCGTTTCTCTACTATATTATGCATGTTTCGTACATATAAACCTTCCTCTTGAATCACTCTATCTTTTTTAGAAAATCGCATTCAAATTCGTTGTGTAGTTTTAAAGATCTTAGCCTACATTAGGACAGTCAGTCAGCGGGAACGACTTTGTTTTATTCAATGTAGTGTACTCTTTAAAAACAAAAAAAAAATTACAACAAAAACAATTATAGCTAAGAGTAATAGTACCAATTAACGGCCTTATCACTCAAAGCGATCTTTTCCAGACAACCGTACAGGGAGACCAAATATACAATACGTTAAGGACGGTGGAATATAATATAGAGGCAGGCGTGGACATAATTTTTCAGTGAATAAAATTGCAGGTTACAGCTAATAACAAATTCCTTTGCCTCTGTATAGACGAAAAACCTAAGAGTATTGTGCATTCAAAATTTAGATACATACCGAATATGATTGTGCTCGAAAAGCTCTTGGATTTCGTAGCTGTATTTACTCAACTACTGCAGCAAACATAGCTTATTATTTGCCCCGAAACTACAGTAATAATCTAGATTCTGTGAAACCAAGGCAGCCTAGGCATTGTATGACCTAGGTTATGATTGGAAAAATATAGAATTAGGATGAAAATATCGATAAAAGTTCACAATGAAAATGTTGATTCATCTATGCATTTTTCTGTTACTTTTTGGACTGAGAGTCTATGTGGTGTTTTCAGGAATTTAGCTAGTTATATGCCTACCAAATTTCACGCCAATCGGTTTAAGCGAGAAGAGATTACTCACTCTCTTCCCTTTTATACATTTAATAACTTTTATAATATATATTAAGACAATCTTATTATATTACCCGCGTGGTAAGATCCTATCTTAGCGGAGGTCTAAATTTTAAAACCTATCATCGTTCCAAATTTTAACCCAATCTGTTCAGGTTGTGCGCTCAAATAGATTAGTTAGTCACTATTCCTTTAAATATTTAGATTTGTAGGATAATGTGATAAATTGATTCAATATAATAAACCAAATAGACGTGTTGATATATACGCTGACTTTTTTTATGTAATATGATGGTGAGTGGCTACCGTCGCCTATGGATACCTGCAATACCAGGGGTACCGCTGGTACGTTGCCTACCTTTCAAGACTATTCACTTGCCTTTTGAAGAGTCCCATGTTAAAGCTCAATTACTTTTACTGCGCACCACCGTCTATTCTTGTAATATCAGTCCTGTTCCATTCCTAGGTTGTCTGTAAGAAATTGCCTAGTGCGATAAGACCGCCGATTGTTTACCTAGCATTTAGATATCTAGCTCAGTAAGTTTCTTTGTAATTATTTGGTACGCAATAAAGTATTATTCTATTCTACTTTTGTTACCTTGACGTTTTTTTACAGTTTAACGCTGGGCATGAAGTAGAGCTGCAGTGCTATGATGCGCACGTCGACATAATCTCGCGTGAAATTTGATTTAATGTGAATAATACTTTACGTGGATGGCATAAAGTCGATATTTACACACCAGTGAAGATCATTTTGTCGCAAAACTCGTATGTCAAAATGATCTCACTGGCGTTTAAAATTCGACTTTATGTCAACCACATAGAGTATTATTCACATTAAATAAAATTTCACGCGAGATTATGTCGACGTGCGCATCATAGCCCTGCTGGTCCTTTAATATATCGATATTCTTTCATTCGTCCATCCCTCAAATGACCTTAGTTGTACTTGAAGCGTGGGCAGACGGTAAATGTTAAGAGATACCTTGTAACCACTAAACTTCGTAATATGAGCTAGGTCAAGAGTCGAAAATAACTTCGTAAATACCTACTAGCTTGGTTCTAAGTTTCTATGATTATTCCTGATATTATAATATGTATGTATATTAGGTATTTTTACTCACATGCCAAATTTGAGGCAAAATTTTAACCAAATATTAGATTTAAACCGTATTATACCTATAAAGTTCATATTTTATCATCTTTCTAAGATCAGGTTAAAATGAAAATTACAAGCTTTTATTTACTTTCACTTGTCTGTTGTCTGTCTGTCTGTCTGTAATCAAAGCTTGCAAGTTAAATTTGATCCACTTCCCGGTTTCCGATTGAGCTGAAATTTTTTCATATATGTATAATTCGAATGACAATGCAATATTATTATGACATGGAGCTGATCTGATGATGGAGCTGGAAGGTGGCCATAGGAACTCCGTAATTAAATGACGCAACCGCATCGAGTTTGGGTTCATTTGTTTCGTCGTGACGAGGACTTTGGAACTAATAATATAAGCTGTTAAAAAAAAATCACATGTTTTGCTATCTTCTATGATTTAAGCCCTCAAAAACCCTTTGAACCAGTCTCTAGATGTATGTCTCACGATGACAAGCCCAGTGCATCGAAAGCTTCGTAACTTTAGTATTGATTTTTGTAATGGTAGGCTTCTATTTCAAATTTATTTATTTATTTAAATTCAACTATCCGTAGCATTTACAGTTTGACACCAAAACGTGTAATGGATCAGTTTTCAGTTTACTTAAATTAGGTTCATCTACGTCTTAACGACAACATGAAATTTTAATAACTAAGAAAATGAATACAATCATAATTACTGATTATCATGAAAGCACTTTGGTCTACAACTGTTATTCAAAGGCCTCCAGATAAATACGACAGAGTAGAATAATCAAATCTGAATTTCGACTTTCGAAAGTGCTATCTCAACCTTATTTGAATAAATGTATTCCTAACATCCGTCCATTTGCCACACATCTCTATTTCAAAAAAGTTGTCAGATCCTAATATCTCAACCATAGATCTAGCTTTATAACGTACGTAGATCAACTGACTTTCCTAAAACGCGTGAACATTTTTTAGACAGTCGAAAATAATTCTATGGTCCTAAGAAAGGACTTTTGCAGGCAACTCATACAAACTTCAACCAGAAAAGGTCAAAGCTATTAAGACGCCAATATGAAATAAGATTATATATTGTTTATGACAACATACAATAATTCTGTATATTGCAATGTATTATATTTAAATTTTTATACTAAGTTTAATATTGTACTTGGGACCTATGTACCTGAATAAAGAATTTATTATTATTATTAATAGATTAACTTTAAATTTTGGCGATTTGAACTCATGTTAATTTTATTAATCGGAGCTTTTTGCGAAAGAACTCACAGAAGGAGCCGTGGTCATGTATGAACGTGACCACGGCTCATGTAACTGAACCGAAACGTCAAGGTTGGTTTTATCTAACTCTGAGACTGATCTTTTAGACGACCTCTGTGGCACGGTGGGCTAATACCCGCCTGCAACGCAGTAGGTTGCGGGTTCGATTCCCGCGTGGGACTAATGTTTGTGTTATCCACAAGTATTTGTTTCTGGTCTGGGTGGCTTTCAATATCTATTATAAGTATGTATTTACAAAAGAAAAGTATATATAAGTATTATATCCGTTATCTTAACCACCATTTTTTTTTTTTTTTTTTTTTTTTTTTTTTGACCCAGGAAAAATGCGTTACGCATCATCACCCCACGCCGGGGGGCGCGAGGCGGTATGTGGGACTCCCCCGCCAAAGATGGTAGCGGCGGGGATACCCACTAAAAAACCTGGGGGTGTCCTGCGGGACGCCATAATGCCGGGGCAACGGGTACGCCGAAGCATTCATCCGCGGCCCCGACGGCGTTTGGTCCTCACTTACAGGAGGACCCCTCCGCGGTGGGGTGAAGAGGAGTTTCACCCCACCCTCTCAAGGGGCGCGCGGAAACACCGCGCGCGCCACCTCGTGGGTCTGTTCTTGCGGCGACGAATACCCCCGTACTCGCCGCCTAGACCCAGGTTATGGGGGCTGGAGAAGGGCGTGGAAGATACGCCTCCGACGCCCCCTTCTCCGGGCACGCATCGGGAGGTCGGTGGTGACCTCCCGTTCGCGTTCCGCGATCTCCTTCTGCGAGATGACACTCTCGCAGAACGAAACCGCGGCCTGCCACGACTCCTCGCTCGCAACCATGGCTCTTACCATGGTTGCCAGCGAGAGTTCGTCCCCCATAACAGCGACGAGGGCACGGCGCTCACTGACCCAAGCTGGGCACTCCTCCAGTGTGTGCTGCGCCGTATCCACGTCGCTACCACAGTGGTGGCAAGCAGGGGTCGGTTCCCTGCCGGCTACGTGGTGCAAGTACTTTCCGAAGCATCCGTGCCCGGAAAGCACCTGCACGAGCCGGAAGGTCAAGGACCCGTGCTCTCTGTCCGTCCACTGCTGGAGTAGTGGACGGACTGCCACCACTGTCCAGCTGCCTGCTCGAGGGTGGGCCAGACGCGTACTCCACCTCTCGAGCAGTGCCTCCTTGGCTTCCTCCTTCCACCTCTCTACCTCCCTGGGAGACGCGGTGAGCCCGCGGAGGCGGAGCGCGGCGCGCCACTCGTAGCGCGCCGCATACAGCTCCGCCTCCAGGTCCCAGGGGGGAGATCCTGCCAAGAGGCACGCCGCCTCGTAGGAGACCGTGCGGTAACCCCGTATTACCCCGACGGCCATCACCCTCTGAGGACGTCTCAGATGGGCGATGGTTTGCTCCGTCAGGGCATCCACCCATACGGGGGCTCCATACAGAGCCATGGACCGCACGACTCCCGCGTACAGGCGACGGCAGCTGGTCCGAGGTCCGCCTAGGTTCGGCAGCAGCCGCTTGAGAGCGGCCGCCGCACCCATCAGGCGGGGAGCCAACCGGGCAAAGTGCTCCCGGAAGTTCCACCGCCCGTCGAGGACGAGTCCAAGATATTTCATCGAGGGCTCGACCCCGATGCAGACCTCCCCGATAGGGATAGTGGAACCCCTACTCGGGGCCCTCCGAGGCCCGTGAAAACACAGGGCCTCGGTTTTGTTGAGGGCCACCCGGAGTCCCAATCTCCCTATCCGTGCCACCACCTCCCCCACCGCCACGGTGGCAAGGCGGGCAGCCTCCTGGAATGTCCCCCCCGGGGCCATGACGAGCGTGTCGTCCGCGTAACACGTCACGCTGGCCCCCGGGGGAAGATCCCCGCGCAGCACCCAGTCGTATCCGATGTTCCACAGGAGCGGTCCTAAGACCGAGCCCTGTGGAACACCGCACGACATCTCTCTCCGCAGCGTCCGCCCATCGTCGCCCGGATAGGTGATGCACCTATCCGAGAGGTAGGCCCCGACAATCCGGCTCAGGTAGGGAGGCACATCATGGTACTTCAGTGCCTCCCTGATGACGGCCCACGGCATGGTGTTGAACGCGTTGGCAATGTCCAGCGACACCGCCAACAGAACACCGCCGCGGGCGACCACCATGTCCGAGTGGGCCTTGACGCGCTTGATCGCGTCAATCGTCGACCTGCCCACCCGGAAGCCGAATTGTCGATCGGACAAATCCGGGCCTACCTCGTTGATATGCTTGACGAGGCGGCAAGCCACCACCCGTTCAAACAACTTGTCCGCCTCGTCAAGCAAGACGATGGGACGGTACGCTGCGGGAGAGTCTGCTGCGCGCCCCTCCTTTCGGAGGAGCACAAGGCCGCCCGCCTTCCACCGCGAGGGGAACCGCCCCGACTCCAGACAGGCATCCATGAGCCTTCGGAAGCGGTCCCCGAGGGCATCCAACGCCAGGACCCAGGCGACGCCGGGAATGCCATCCGGCCCCGGAGCCTTGCGCTTACCGCGCATCCGGGACACGGCATATTCCAGCTCGCCCGCCGACACTGGTGGCACCGCAGTGCCCTCCTGGCGCGCCCTCTCGGGAGGCGCCATCTCCGGGGGGTTATCTTAACCACCATAACACAAGCATTAAGTTGCTTAGCTTGGGGTTAGGTGGCGCTGTGTGAAAAGTCCTGAAATATTTATTTATTTTATTTATATTTAATCATACTTAATATTATAAATGTGAAGGTTTGTAAGAATGTTTGGATATATGTTTGAAGCTCTTTCACACCTATACGGGGAGACCGATTGAGCTTAAATTTGGTATAGAGATAGCTTAGGGTCTGGAATAACACATAGGCAGTACAGCAGAGTAAACCGCTGGGCGCAGCTACTTATATTATGTTTTTATACAACTAACATTAAATATGTACGTGGTAAATTCCGATAAATAAAAATTAACTATTGATTTGGTTTTCTTTTCTGTATTGATATATATTTGTTAAACACAAATTATGCTAACTTTATTTTATAACCATAAATGTATTTTAACATTCTGGAGGGGGGCGTTGGTATCTGCAACAAAGTTGTCTCAACTAAGCGGGTATCATCGTTTTCCATTGTACTCAGTGACTGTACCTTGGTTTAATAAATAAAGTTTTTTATTTATTTATTTATATCCGTTAGAGATCATTTTTTGTCTCACTCGGGTTAGTTTCTCTATACTCTATGACCTCAACCTACATAAAAACATGAAGATCCAAGTCAGCAGAGATAGATTCGGCAAAGCACGTCTGTATTTTATGGACAGGAAACAGGGAAAAGGCCACGGCGATACTGTCCGGTCCCTGATATGTAAGTGGCTGTGTTAGGATATATGGGGTAATGTATTTCACACTGGGTTTTGGCTGTATTTACTATTAGGGTAGATTTTGTATTTTGGGGACTCCGTAAAGTCTCCGCTTAAGTTTTCGCGAAAATAGTGACAGTTGTTTTGTAGGGCCTTTTAAGTTAAAACGGGAAACAAGGCTTTTAAATGTGTCATACATTTATTATGATTTACTAGTTTTTGTAGCTATTTTACTCGATAAGATAAGTGGTAGATACATAGGTGTAATGACAGTTGCGCATTTATAGTCACTTTCTTGTTTATAAGTGGAAAAATCACTTTTTTTATAGCAGACTAAACAAGCGTTTGACCGCAATCTCACCTGTTGGTAAGTGACGATGCAGTCGAAGTTGTAGCACGCTTGTTCTGTAGGAACCTATTCACTCTTGATTTGAACAACCCCACGTTATAGCAAAAAAAAAAGTAAATGTAATGTAAATTCAGTGAGATCAAAAGCGGCATACATTTTAAACTGGTATTAAATTTATGATCGTGTTCTACCACGATGTTCAGTGAATCAAGGGAGGGATTTATCCCGCCATGTAGGTTTAGTCTGCTTGCATCTATACCTGCATTGTCGCTTAATATCACGCATATATAAGTAGCGTTCGTGGCCCAGTGGTATTACATCCGGCTTGTGATCCGGAGGCCCTGGGTTCAAATCTCAGTGTGGCAAAAAATTTTCGCCTGGACGCTACCGTCTTTCGGAAGGCACGTAAAACTGTGGTTTCCCGGCTGTTTCCTATAAGAAATGTAGGAGGCAGTCGTTAGGTCATGTTGCAGGACTTGTAGGAATCTTGGCGACCTGAAACTGCAACATATGTAGGTTGGCCACACAACCTATAAATTGTAATTTGATTCTGACAGTGTAAGTAGGGTAACCTGTTCTGTTGGAGTATAAACCCCAATTATTATAACCAATGGCTAACATAATATAATTAATAAAAGTGGGATCTAAAATGGCAAAAATTTTAAGCCGAGAGAGAACAAGAATCAAAATAAATGCTGACAAACATAATACGGGGTTACACAAAATCAGTTGAAATTATGTCACACAAAAATGAAGATCAAAATAAAAGAGAGGTAAAATGTCGAACAAAAACACTTATCACGAAGTCTCCAAAGAACAATAAATGGCGGTAGATAAACAAATAAACACTCCCAACTAAACTCTCGTTTGCGAGACAAGATGTACTATTACAAGTATTTTGATAAAAAAAATTGCTGTTTCAACGAAACTTGGGGAACAGCTGGGGTTGTATCGCTCGTAGCTGGAAACTTTTTTGTGCAGTCCAATTTGTAAGAGTAACGCGAAAACAAATTGGTAACAAGAACAAGTGAATTTAAAGAAAATCATAGAAAATGTGGGAGAGAACCCTTTAATCTCCCAAAATTCGTTACCCAGAACAAAATTGTAGATTTGGCACCTAAGTAATAGGGTGCCCATTGGTCTCCCGGCAGGAGACCAATCAATAAAATTTATTTATTATTATTATTATACGAGTATTCCTAGCGTTAAGCTTAAAAATAAAAAACGGTCGAACCACCTATAATATTTTTAAAATACTATTATTTTGTATTCAGTTGAGATGTTATTGTCACTATTTTCTCTGATACCTAAATAATTTTATCAATTAAACGTGTAGTAATGTGCCACCATACTTATCTTTCTGTAAATCATCTCTTCATTGGTTGTCTGAAAGAAATCGCTTTTTAGCGATAAGACCGCCGCTTGTGCATTTATATTTTTGTCAATAATTTTCTACTTGTAATTTATTTCTTTTTGTGTGGTGTACAAAGCATTATCTATCTATTTCTATATTTAATATCAATACAAGGCATACATACGTTATTCCAGTGTAGATGGCTAGATGCAACCAAAGCCGGGATTAAGTCTAGAACAGATGTCCTAGGTCCGGACTAGGCTACGTGACGGTTTAATACTCTAGATACCCTAGATATTGCAAAGTTCGACTATCTGAGCTCATACTGGACGTTGTAAATAAAGGATGTGAATTGGTTTAAATCAAATTCAAACTGGTTATACGATCGTATATAAACGCGTAAAAGCCTAATTAAAAACCGATGGCACCTAATATTTTTTTCTTAGCTGACTGCGGCCACCAAGAAAATATTTATAGGTAATTCTGACCAAGTAGCTTGCTGCTAGTGTCCCAAAAATATTGTATTATTGAAGTTTTGGCCACAATTATATTAGAGCACTTACTTGGATTACAGTTAAAAAATCCGTTACGTATTTTGAGTTTAAATTACTACGAATTTAGATATTTTGGGTTACCTTTTACGAATATTAAAGTTTTCATACATTTTTTTGTACTCATTTCATAATTTTTATTACCTATTAAAGTAAACCTAAAGTCCAAGGATAACATTTACATGGAAATTGGGTTCGCTAGGTCCCAGTTCGAGGCGAATAACTACTAGTTTTGGGGTACGTTTCACAAATGTGGACCACATGATCTTATATCTTGTTCCAAAGCCTACAAACCCCATACACATCGTACAGGGTTCACATGTTTCCCTTTTTACTGCTCTTTATGCAGATCTCCTTCAATGGATGCGAACTCGAGCGCTTTTGTTTTATCATTGGTTATCTGCCGGGGCAATGCCTTGCTATCGGGCCAAGGGCAATTTGCCTTGTTCTATGGTTTGTGGGATGAAATCCATGCTTGATTACTTTGAAATCTGAATAAATAAAACAACAAAAACAGCACAACTCACGTCTAATATTGTCGAGAATATCTCGACCACGGTTTCCGACAATTACGACGTCCTTCGGTGTTCTCGACAATATTAGACATGAGTTGTGCCGTTTTTGTTATTTTAGTTATGGAGAATCGTGATAGTTTTTAAAACTGAAATTTGAATGTTTAAAATATCTCCCTCTCTTATATTAAAATCAAATTTTACTTGGAGTAGGCTTCAGCAGCCGTGGCTAGTTGCTACTCATTGGACAAGACCGTGTCACCAAACTTTCGTTATGACTGTGTTCCGGCACGATATTCAGTGAAGCTTTGGAGGAATTTATCCCGCTTTCTAGGTTTAGTATACTACCATCATCGGCCGCATCGTCGCTTAACATCCCACGAGATCTCGTGGTCATAGGCTAATCTATCATGAATAAAAAAAACTTATATTATAAACCAACCTACTGTATTGTGCTGTGACACACGTTTGCCCAACATGTAGTTGACCCTGCCGCTCCAGCGGGTCTATGATACGCACATCGACATAATCTCGCGCGAAAATTGATTTAATGTGAATAATGCTTTATGTGGATGGCATAAGGTCGAGTTTTACATGCCAGTGAGATCATTTTGTCGTCAAAACTCTTATGTCAAAATGATTCTGTAGCATATAAAATTCGACTTTATGACGGTAACATAAAGTATTATTCATATTAAATCAAATTTCGCGCGAGATTATGTCGAGGTGCGCATCATAGCTCTGCAGGATTAGTTTTATTAGCCACCAACGGAAGTGCCAACGCAACTCAACAGACAAATCGTCTGCAATAGACGTAAATGCCGATGATGATGATGACTGTATTGTATGTAGAGGTAGTGTTATACTTCTATTACAAAGGCTGCTCAGGAAAGTGCCACACCTTTGCCAGTTTCATGCGGAAACCAGTAACGTGCAGGCGAATGGCAACCAGAGGGTCTATTGGCTATCGCCAAACAGTCTTATCGCTAAAAGCAATCTCTTCCAGGCAACCGTGCAGGGAGAGGAGAACAATTGATATAAAAACGATGAATAAACATATTGATAAATACGATGTTACTTACATATAAAAAATAGACTAATATTATTGCGAGTATTAAGATAAGAAATGTTATGACTTTTGTTCGAAAATATCACCTAAACAGTAATGTTAATTAAACTATCGCCCATTCCAGCTTTCAAGTGACCGCGTTTTCTGAAGAAAAACTAAAACCATTTCATAATTTCTACGTTTCCTCAAAACATCACCTATTTACAGAATGTAAAGTAAAATGCTTTACGTTTTTATTAAATGAAATGCCAAGAGAATGTGCTCTTGGTTACTCCTAGATCAACCAGAATTACCGTGCACGTCATTCCTAAACTTCAAGAACAGTTTATTCGTAAGGAAGGTGCACTTTAATATTGGACAAGCTCTACGTTCCAGTATTTTCCGTAGTTCTTAGTTCTTTATGCAAAAATGCAAAGCTTATCTTTTTAGCTTATCTCTTGAACAATGGTAGTTCATTGCGACAAAGTTTAACAATAACTTTCTATTTTGTCACAATGGATTATTCTTTCAGAGTAACCTTTCATTACAACAGAATAATATTTTATTGAAAACGAAAAATTTACTTTCTTTTTTTCTTCTTTTGACTCACAAACTTTACTTATGACGCTAAAATAATAATTGAATTTATGACTTATGAAATCATCATCATCATCATCTCAGCCGTAGGACGTCCACTGCTAAACATAAATTATAATTCATTTGATGTAGAAATACTTTATGCAATAAATAAAATAAAAAAATAGGCCTCCTTTTTGGACTTCCATATGTACCGGTTGGAAGCAACCTGCACCCAGCGTCATCCGGCGACCTTTGTAAGGTCGTCAGTCCACCTTGTAGGTGGACGTTCTACGCTTCGTTTGCTAGTCCGTGGTCTCCACTCGAGCACTTTTCGGCCCATCGGGCATCCGCTCTGCGCGCTATGTGGCCTGCCCACTGCCACTTCAGCTTGCTACTCCGCTAGGCTATGTCGGTGACTATAGTTCTCTTTATTTTTGTTTCGATCTCGTAGAGAAACCCCGAGCATAAAATGCTCTCTTCAAAATACACCGAATTTAAACACAGAATATATTCTTCAACAAAGAATATGTACACTTTACAACCCTCGAACGAAGTTTATTATTGCCCCAGCCAATCAAATTTAATCTATGCAAATGCCTATAATAATAGATCCCATACAAAACTAATAAATAAACCAAACATGACATAAAAACAGTTACAGCAACTTCATAAACTACAGAAAACTTACTGTTTCACCCCACATAAATCAAAATATATTCAACTGTATGCAGTGCCGGTCCGCACGCAACACTGTTCTAAATGGAGGCGAAACGCCATACTTTTTATTAGCTCTTTGAACTTTTGTTAAGGATTAATATGGCTGTAAAAATATAATTTTATTTTTGTTTAATAATCAGCTGTTAACTCGAAGAATAATTAAAACTTACTAAGGGGTACCTTACTAGGCATCTTACGTAATTCATCGTCAACGCATCTGCACTTTCCATCAGGTCAAACGTAGGCCTATAATAGTACTCGTATACTATAGTATAACAAAAGTTACGAAATTTTAAAGCAATTTTAAAATATATTAAACTAGCTTATACTTGCCAATACTTGCTGCTTTACCCGTGTGTCGTTCCTTAGCGAAGGTCCACGTTATAAAACCTATCTTTGTTCCAAATTGCAACCCAATCCGTCCAGCGGTCAGCGGCGATAGATTCAGTTAGTCAGTACTATTTCCTTTAATATTATGATGTTAGATTCCGACACATATACAAACGGCTTGCCTGATATTGAGAAGTAATCACTATATGTATTTATAGATAGAGGTCTATAGATGAAAATATCGATGAAAATGTAACTTAAAAATACTCGTATAAAATAGGTAACTCTTTGGCCACCACCGCTGAAATAGCTGGACCTAGATTCTGCACAAAAAAAGAAACGGCGCAGTAAAACGATATAAAAATAATAATATAACGATATGATATATAAATTTTTATAACCTATAAAACACATATTTATTTTAAAAAACTCCACTTCAAAGCGACCAAAAGATGCTAAATAAAAAAAACTGAAGTTGCATTGATTTTAAAATACTACGGTAGAATTTTCAAGACTTTTTCAAGTTTAGTTAAAATTTGATAGTGGACGTTAACAAAATCAGAGGCGATTTTGGTCCGGAATAAACCCGCTGGTCTCTATAAGTATTTCAATTAGGTATTTAACATGTTATCTACCTCGGGCCTTGTTCAATTTTTCTTAATAATACCTTATCAATCAATTCTGATAAATATCCAATACTTTGAAAGTATTAAAGTTATATGACTTTAAAAAGCAATTTTGTTGTCTGGATCTCAAATAATAAACTAAGCTATTTGAAGTTTGCGAAACATTTTTTTGAAATTTATTGTAATATTGTTTCGATTTTGTTAAGAACTAATGTAATAAAAGTTTATTAAATTCATTTTGGGTTACGCTGTAATTTATATTGAAAGTTTATATTTTACTCATGCTGCATATGTTTGTATTTTATTAAACAAAGACTAAATAAGTGGTATAATTTGACCTCTATTAAATTTCACGCCGTTTTCTTCAAAACAAGAATATTTTGTTTACACACAGTTCACGAGTACTTAGAGGTCTAATTTAATAACAAAAGAAACCACCATATTGTATTACAATGAATTTCTCTTTACCCCTCGGTTTTATTTATATTTTTCCATACATTGTCTGAGTCAGATCACTGTCACAGTTAAATATAGAGTGTACAGGTTTCTTTCTCTTAGTGGGATCACCACTCTAATAAACCACTTCTTTGAGGAGTAAGAAACGGTAGGCAAGGGGTGAACACAATAGATCCCAATGGGTCGATGTGTTGCTGACTTTGTCAGCCCCCTATATAAGGTAAGATAAATATCCCATCAAAAACATAAATGTGAAAAGAGAGCCAAGTTCAATATTACGATGTATCGACGACAAAAGAAGTGAGATCTAAATGCGTGCCAAGTTCAATGGTCAGTCGTGAAAAATATTTACAACAACATAAAATATTTTATTACAACTTAAAAGATTATTTCTTCTTATCACTTAGAATTAATATTATTTTGAAGCCTAAAGACTGACTTGGCCAGTTCTCATAATATACTAGGTAGGTACTCTCTTAACTTTAGCTTGATCACTATTAAACGCACTTAATGCTAATTAGTGCGCCACCGTCTTTTATCGTGTAAATTAGTCCCCTCCATCCATTGGTTGTCTGGAAGATATCGCTCTTTAACGATAAGACCGCCACTTGTACATTGTAATTTTTAATTATAATTATGTACTTATGTATTTTCTGTAACATTATGTGGTGTACAATAAAGTATCTATTGTCTTATCTTAATGATACTTCTTCTTAATGGTACCCATGAGAACTAGCCAAGTCAAACTTTGGGCTTCAAAATAATATTAATTCTAAGTGATAAGAAGAAATAATCTTTTAAGTTGTAATAAAATATTTTATGTTGTTGTAAATATTTTTCACGACTGACCATTGAACTTGGCACGCATTTAGATCTCACTTCTTTTGTCGTCGATACATCGTAATATTGAACTTGGCTCTCTTTTCACATTTATGTTTTTGATGGGATATCATTGCTTTTTGTACAGTACTTTTTAGTATGTAATAGGTTTAAGACACTCAGTCATAATAAGATTAATACCAAATGATTGTTTTATTGCACCTCTCCCCACCCCACTGCTCCATGGCACGGCCGTCGCACCGCGGCCCGTGAGCCTCGCCGTGCTTCGATATACCTATACCTATAATTAATTTAGTACTTATTTATATATAGCATTTATGTGCACTATTAATTTGAATATTGTACCTAATCAATTGATTTTTAAACAATACTAGTTACTGATAAATTTATCTATATTCACCCAGCTATTTTATACCTACCGCCTACCTGGATGGAAATTTAACTTTTTAGATCATCTGGAACTGGATTAGAATTTCGATCAAAAAAAACCTAAGCCGACAAGACTTGTAATGACGACGACTTGGCGGGGGCACTGCTGTGCCCCCAGATACCGCCACATACCTATAATATTATGACTCTATACGTTACAGGTACGTAGGTATCTAAAATGTTTACACCAACTAGCACCTAAAGCTATACATACATTATTTTTATTGTAAACAATGTTAATATTATTACCTCTATGTCACTGAGCCGCCTTGTGCTGGTAGGAGTCGATATATTGATAGGTATTTACATAGGATATACAATTTTTACGTAGGTACCAGGAACCTATTTTTATTAGTGACTAGCTGTGCCTAGCTGTTTTACCCGCATACAGTTTGGTACAGTAGTGTATATTATGTTATTCCAGGGGTCTAAGCTATTTTTTTTTATACCAAATTTAAAGTCAATCGGCCCACCCGTTTAGGCGTTAAAAAGTAAAA
The DNA here is from genome assembly GCA_947507615.1 of Hemithea aestivaria. NCBI lineage: Eukaryota > Metazoa > Arthropoda > Insecta > Lepidoptera > Geometridae > Hemithea > Hemithea aestivaria. The sequence continues at coordinate 12,849,873 of OX382342.1, forward strand.
AACATATTTCCATACGTACAGTAGGTATAAAGTTTTTATTTATATTTATAATTATATTAGAAGGAATAGTGGACTCGCGCACACTTCGTAGTATCTAACAGAAAATAGCCGCCTACACAAAAATTATAGCAACATTCAACATGTATTGCTTTATGCGTTCCTAGGCGTCCCAAACTTTAATATCATACATTTTTTAAAAATTAATAATAATTTAAAATGATAAAAAAATACTAGTTTCTGATTTTTCCCTTTGTTACTATGACATTACCTATCGGGATGCCAAATTTCAGCTTTCTGGGTCATCTGGAACTGGGATATTACTTTTGATCTATCCCTCAGTATGTATTAACTTCACCGGTTACTGGATGTTTATATCTAAATAACCGTTTGAGCTGTGTTATTGGAATTTGGAACAGAGATAAAGTTCGTATATGTAAGTATATGTGCCAAATTTGACTTGTCTATGTGTAATAGTTTTTGTATAACGAGGGTGTAAAAAGTCGTCAAAACGCGCTTTGGACGGTTCGTGTAATATAACACACGGCGCGGTCGCCAGTTCCTTTGCTTGAACTTGGCTTGACTCGCTGCCGCGTGTCTAGATAGAGTGACCAACCTATATGTTGGAGTTTCAGGTCGTCGAGATTATTATTTTTTTTATACTCTGTAGGTTAGCTTTTAAACTTTTAATTTTAAGCGAAGAGACGGCCGTGGATGGTAACAAACTAAACCTAGAACGTAGGATAAATCCCTCTACATCTTATAGGAAACTACCCCATATTTACCAAAAATATATTAAGTTTACAAGCTTTCCGGTGGATCTCGCACTAGGGCTCGCCTATATCTCGAAAAACCTTACAATTAAATCATAAAGATATCTAAATATATAAAAGAAAAGAGTGACTAGTTACTCCTAGTTTTTAACTGACTGACTGACCTATCAACGCACAGCCCAAACCGCTGAACAGATTGGGTTGAAATTTAGAACACAGATAGGTTTTATGACGTAGACCTCCGCTAAGAAATGGTTTTGCCACGCGGGCAAAGGCGCGAGCGTAAGCTAGTTATTATTTAAAAAGAATTTAATTATTTTATTATTCATTAGGTATAGGTTAGCCTTTGACCTCGATCTCGCGTGAAGTTAAGGAACAACGTGGCCGTAGATGGTAGCAGACTGAGCCTAGAAAGCGAGATAAATCGCTCCCTGGCTTCACTGAACATCATGCCGGGACACGGTTATAATAACCGCTTGGCGACACAGTTTTGTCCAGTGGGTGGTAACTAACCACGGCCGAAGCTTACCAACATTAATTAAGCTCCCGAAACTCGACAACGTTCAGGTGAAAATTTCATGATCATCATCAGCCTGTGTTCGTCCACTGCTGGACATAGGCCTCCCCCATGGCACGCCACTCAACTCGGTCCTCCGTCTTTCTCCTCCAACCACTCCCAGCGACCCTCCGGATATCATCACCCCATCTTGCCCAAGGACGCCCTACACTACGTCACAAACGCCGTAAATACGTCGTAAATTTCATGATATATAATTTTAATAAATCCAATTATAGCTATTAAGTACCTAGCAGAGATTTTCTTCTTACACAAATAATTTCGAGCATTGAACACAGTGAGTCCTAAATCAGTAGAATGATAAATGAGGTTTATTCATCATCTGCCAAGAGGCGCACCTAAGCTCGTCAGGCCGATATCAAAGCATTAATTAATTGTTTGTCTTGGTTGAGAAGGGACACCGCTTTGCCACTTAACGGTGGGTTATATTTACAGTAAGGACAATTGAGTGAGCTATGGAGCGGGCTATGCTCGATGTCTTTCTGAAAGATCGCATCAGAAATGAAGTTATCCGGCAGAGAACCAGAGTTATAGTTAGATATAGTTAGTCGAAAGAATTAGCAAGCTGAAGTGGAAATGGGGTGGTCACATTTGCCGTAGAACCGACAACCGTTGGGTAGACGAGTTCTCGAGTGGAGGCCACGTCTCGGTAAACGTAGTGTAGGGCGCCCATGGGCGAGATGGGGCGATGGTATCCGGAGGATCGCTGGAGGTGGGTGGAGAGAAAGACGGAGGACCGAGTTGAGTGGCGTACCATAGAGGATGTAGAGCTGCAGGATATCGTGGTATGATGATAAGCGTACGGCCTTCATGAGACGGATACAACATGCAAAGCTAAAAGTTGTTTGACTGTCTATAAAGTGTAATGGTAAGTCGGTTACAGTGTAGTACATTATTGTCTAATAAGGGTGGGGTTGTTAAATAATTGCCCTTGTTAACGGCGTGAGGGTTTTCATTTGAATTTAACAATTGATATACTTGCTTTATGTCGGTGAGAACTGAGTACGAGACCTTTGTTAGATCTATTTAATGATACCACATACTAATGAGAACTTAGAAATACATCTATTATACTCGCCTCAAGATCGCTATTAGCGATAAGATCGCAAATTGTAGCGTTCTTGGCCCAGTGGTTATTGGTCCGGCTTGTAAGCCGGAATTTCTGGGTTCATATCTCAGTGTGGCAAAGATTTTCGTCTGGACTCTACCGTGTTTTGGAAGGCACGTTAAACTGTGGGTCCCGGCTGTTTCCTATAAGATATGTAGGTAGCAGTTGTTAGGCCATGTTGCATGCCTTGTAGTAGTGTTGGCGACCTTAAAGTGTAAACATTTAAAATAATATGTATTTTAATGTTCATCATTTCGTATGAGCAAAATAATCGCACGCAAAGAATAAGCTGTTAAATTTAATATAAAATATGCAACGTGTTTGAAAGAAACCTAGGTTTAAGAAAAGTACATGAGCTACTTTTCAGCAGCTAAATCGCTGTAAGTTAGTAACAAAATACCTATAATAACATTAATTACCTACCAAAATTCAAAGGAAAAATATATTAATTTTATCTGTCCAAAGGAAACCTATCTAGACTGTCTATGTAATAAGAAAAAAATTATCTTTTATATTCATAACGTTCATTAGAATCTTTATAAAAGCCTAATTAATTAATTGAAAATACCTGAGAATTTGTATAAAAGGTTCCGGAAATTAAAGGAAATTAGGTTGACGTCTATAGAGGACACGACGACCACTCATGCTCCCTGAGCATGAGTGGTCTGCTTGTGTCTATGACATAAAATAGTGTACCTACATTTTATTCCGAAATAAGAACAGGTATGTTGACTTGCCACGGAGGCGTGCTTGGGCGTACCCACTGCCTCGAAATTATGGCGTCCCGCAGGAACACCTTTAGGTTTTTAGTGGGGAGTTCTACATACTGCTGGTGACCATGCGTAACGCATTTTTCCTCTGATAATAAAGTGGATGTTAACAAAGTCAAGAATTTTGAATATAATCATTAATCCGTAATTTAGATACATTTTATTTTGGTTGAACAAAAAAAATGCTGAGGTTATATTATATAACGCTTACGTACAAGTTTTGGGTATGGATACACTATCCGGCACAAAATGTACTATAGAGTTCGATGTATAGAATTCGTCAGTGACATCCCAAGCAACACTACACGACGCACTAAAGTGTTGTCTCTCTATTTTTTATCAAATTTACAAAGGAAAATACACGTGTTCAACGTAGATAATATTTCTTTATATTGTTCTTGACCAAAAAGATGTTTCTGTCAAAATTCTTGTTAGTGAATTCCTCAAAAAATTATTCAAGTTATCCGTACAGTAATTCGTTTATAAATTATGTCAACGAGTAAAAATTAGAGGATACATTAACAGCTCGTAAATGTGAAATGTTTAGCAAAGCTGGTGCCAAATGGGGGTCATTTAAATATATCTCGTGGTCAGGGGAGAATTCGTTGAGTGATGACACCTGGATTTGGGTGGAATGTTCTATACTTTGCGTGGCGTAAGGCTTTGAAAAGATTAAGGTTTTGCTTCAGTTGAATTTGAGTGTTTTAGAATTCGTCGGAATTATTATGTAGGAATCTATGTATAATTGATTACAAACATGCCTGAACTTTTTCGAAATTAGATTTTTTTTATTCGAAGGGTATATTCACTGACTCAGTAGAACCTCTCAATGACATAAGATTATTATCAGTAAAATCAAATTCATCCAATGCCTTCGACTAGTCATCACCATCATTATCATGTCCCTTCTCTTATTCCACACTACGCAGGTCAGCACAACACGTCTTCCTCTTCTATTCCACTCTATCATCCGTCATATCTTCATTTACTCTCCAAGCACGCACAATGCATATCTTCTTTCACACAGTTCACCAAAACCTTTTTCGGACGCCCTATTTCCGAATTCCCTTCTGTCATCATATTCTTTTGATTTTTGATGTACCAGGATAACGGCACTCTATAATTTTTGTATCACTTTTAATTTCAGCCAACCTTTGATATCACAAAAATATCTTTATTTACCATATAAAATCTTAAAACTGAGCTGTAAAAGAACACATTGAATCTCAAAATAATTTTACCCCAAAAGATCCCAAGATAACCTTTCTTTTCGCTTTACAAACACATTTTATGCCAAACATATTTCACTCATTTCAACTACAAAAGGAATCGCTTCAAAGAATATTTGTACCAAGATACAATCGGCCTCCTATTTGCATAACACTAGTTTAGCTTTTTTTTGCTTTACGAGGTTCTTGCCCTTAGTTTTTCAGCTGACCACTACCACTTTTACAATTTTTATTTGAAGGTTTTTGATTGTCTTATGTAAATTTTGCAGACGGTGCTACAATAAACTTTGGATTATGTTTTGCTTGGATTTTTATGTATATTTTGTTAAGCTATTTAAACTGTATTTGAGGTCTGAGTTTAACAGTATTGTTATTTGATTATACATATGTATGTACAAACTCACGTTTAAATGTGTGCTACAAAATTTGTAGTTATTTTTTTCATTTATTATATAGTTAGCCTTTGACCACGATCTTGCGTGATGTGAAGCGACGTTACGCCCGTGGATGTTAGTAGACTAAACCTCTAAGGCGGGATAAATCTTTCATTAGCTTTACTGAATATCATGCTGGAACACTGACATAATTACCGCTATTAGTAATAAAGTTACAAATTTATTAGTCGGGACTGAACGCTTATTCATTTTAACTTAGTTTGACAAAAACAATTTAATCCAAGCTCAACGATTCGGCAGAGATACATGAGCTGTGGTCACGAGAAGACTGGGAAGACTTGATAAGTCCTGACTAATAAAATTAACAGGAGTTTAAATCACGGAAGTTTTTTTTTTTTATTTGTTATAGGTTAGCCTTTGCCCACAATCTCGCCTGATCTTAACCGTAGATGGTAGCAGACTAAACCTAGAAGGCGGGATAAATCCCTCCCTGACTTCACTGAACATCATGCGTCACGGTCATGACACGGTTTTGTCCAGTGGGTGGTTACTAGCCACGGCCGCGAAGCCTACCACCAGTATAGCGAGTGGAAAACCACACATAACCAATTAAAGTTAAAGTTTAAAGTGTCATAAGCTATAATTAAACTCCAAAATCACGCAAAAACGTCCAGATATCTAAACAAGCCATACAGATATCGCTATACACGCATAAAAGGGCTCGCCGAAAGCTCGGCGACACGTAATCTCAAAAATTCCTGTTGGAATCCATCCCGACTGCTCGCGTCGGATTTCTTTATTCAGATGTCATATCTTTATCTTTTCCTTTGTAAATAAAAGACAAAAGGGGTTTTATATTCGGTATTACCGTAAAGAGTTCGCGTTATTGTGCGGCCCGATTTGGTATTTGCTTTATGGGTGGGATATGGTTGGAGTAACAGGGATAAAATGTAATGAGATCCTGAGGAAGTTTTGTGACGTCGTTTTGAAAGTAATCTTTGATTGTGACAATGGTTCTTGCAGGTGTTCCACATATTTTTTATGATAGATCAGCCTCCATTGGATTTTTACGTCATATTCGAATACATTTTAAAAATCATTTTTTTCGTGTCAGTTTTATTTAACATAATATAATCTAAATATATAAAAGGAATGAGTGACTAACTGACTGATCTATCAACGCTTAACCGCTGAACGGATTCGCTTGAAATTTGGAACACAGATAGGTTTTATGATGTAGACCTCCACTAAGAAAGGATTATACAATACAATACTCTTTATTGGGACAAAAAATTACAAAATAGACTTAAAACTAAATAAAAGTACTAATATTAATGTCCACAATGGGCGGCCTTATCGCTTAGAGCGATCTCTTCCAGGCAACCCACCAGGATCCCCTCCAGGATTATAACACGCGGGCAAAGCAGCGAGCACAAGCTAGTATATTTATAAAAGTACCTATTCCAGTTATTTAATTCGATTTTATGATTCTTTCATCTTTTTTGAATCTTAATGGGGAATAGTCACATTTCTTTAAATTAGTGTTTTGTTAGATTTCGTTACTTTTAATTGTTATTTGAGTGTCATTTGGTGTGTAATCCAGATTTTTTCGTTCCTTTTTTCTCTTCGCATCTACATATTAGCTAACTTAATAAAGGAGGAAATTACGTACTAGAGACTAGAGAATGGTTCTTACGTAGGTAGATATGTATCATAAGGTCAAACAAATTTTTATAGACAAAAATTATAATAGCCATTCTCCTTTCGTATTTATTCCATGAGGTCCTATTCCGCCTTGGAAACGGCTGTGAAATTATTATGAGGTATTTTATGGTAATATTTTGGGAGTGTATGTTTGGAAGCAGATTTGAACGTGAATGAGATCTTACGATTTAGAGCTGAATCACATTTTTATACAAAAGAAGTAACAACACGAGCAAGACGCTCTCCTGATGGTAAGCTTTATATACGCTGCCCATAATTAAATAAATAAATATTTCAGGACATTTCACACAGCGCCACCTAACCCCAAACTAAGCAACTTAATGCTTGTAACATGGTGGTTAGGGTAACGGATATAATACTTACATATTATATACTTTTCTTTTGTAAATACATACTTATAATGACAGTGCTACTCAGGATTTTACAATGATGTAAAATTCTAGGTGCACTGCGGCAACGCTTATTACTCCAGAGTCATATAAGATGTTAAGACTCTTTAGCCCAGTAATGTCAATAATTACAGTTCCCTCCTACCGAAGCATAATAAAAAAATACCGAAAAATAAATAAAACTCCACCTGGCGGAGGTGAAATGACGACCTGAAGCAGATGGTTGGCAGAGACTGGATGAGAAGAGCTGAGCAGCGGGCTCAATTGTGCGTATTAGGAGAGGCCTATGTTCAGCAGTGGACGAGTACGGGCTGATGATGATGAAGTACAGTAATGTTCAGTAAAGCCTGGGAGGGATTTATCCAGCCTCTCAAGCTTAGATTTTGATCAGGCGAGCCATGATCATAATGTGCACTAAGAATTTTACTTGTACCTCATTGTTTAATCCTGGGTAGCATTGTATTAATTATGGGCAGCGTTATCTCTTGACATCAGGATCAGGAGAGCGTCATGCTCGTCATCTTAATTCTATGCATAAAAAAAATACATCGTACCGGAAAACAGTCAAAAATTTAATATGTCCATATTTCATGGTATTATTTCGTTTTTAGGGTTTCGTACCTCTAAAGAAAAAAACGAAATACGTATAGGATCACTCGTGGGTATGTATATATATTTATCGTATGCCTGTCTGTCAAAACACTTTAACTCCAAAACGCGTAGAGCTAAAGTTGATTTTTTAAAAATTGTCATTTATATAATTTTTGTTTATATTTTGAACACAAACAAATGTTGTTTTCCTCGCAAACATCCGTTTCACCGTGTCATGCGATATCGCAGATTTAACGGAGAGTTCAAAATATTTGCACTGCCCGTCCTAAAGCCACATTTTTCCACGGCCTTAATTCTAATTATAAATCGCATACTACTGTAATACACGCAGACAACGCACTTTATAAACAATTCTGCAGTCCTGTTTCATTTGTGTGGAAAAAATAATTAATGTCTAAGTTGTCTGTAAGAAATTTCGTAATGCAAAAGGATTGACGATCTTTTACCTTACATTTAAGATATCTAGCTTAGTAAGTTTAATTGTTATTATTTTGGTATCCAATAAAGTATTCCATTAATATATCCAATAAACCTACTATTATATAACAAAATACCTCTAGATATGACGGCCGCTCCGAACCTTAATAGATTTAAAACTCTTTTAAAACTCTGGCTGCTCCAGAAAGCTTTTATAGTTATGACGAATTTCTTAATTTTAAAAATAATGTTAAGTAGGTTTCTACAGAAGGTTTTGTAGAACCCATGTATGTAATATTTTATTATTTCATTATATAATTTAAAATAATTTGGTTGTACAATATTATTGTATCTAGAATTTATTTGACATGTATGATTAAGGCCAATAAATTACTATGAACAATGAACTATTTTTGGTGATGGTCCTATCGTATGTGGTTTACTGGTGTAAGTTGTGTGCGGGATGAGTCATGCAAATAAAACAATGAATTGCGGCGAAGGCGCGGCAATGACGAAAATATAATATTTACTAATTGAGTGATTTATAAAGGCAATGGTTTGAACTATGTAGCTAGGGTTCATTGACAGGGCTTCGCAACATCTAAAATCCGTTAGTTTATTCAGTTATACATATTTTTTTAATATTATATGCATGAAATGTGTGTGGGGCCTAACTGCACGACTATTTTTTTTATTTTGGGCCGTGATATCTGCCTTCTTTTCAAAAGTCTTCACTATAATTACAATTTTCGTGAGGATTCCACCATAGGGACCCCTGAAACCCGACTCAAAGGACCCTTCCCTTGAGAAGTAATTACACATTTAACAGTAAGATATGGAATTACGAATACTGTAAATGTTTTAAATTTTAAACTCTTCAGTCGACAGTATTTCAGTGAATTTATTTTTGTAAACCAAGTTAAGTCTTGGGTAATGACATGGTGAATGAAATTATCAGTGAAATGTATACCTCTTTATTTAGTAAAATAATTTTCTGAAATTTACCTAATTCTTATCAGTTTTATATGTATAATACATGCATAATATAGTATATAACAACAGTTCGTATATAAAATGAGAACAAGCCAAATCAGATCTCAGGCTTTTACATATTTATTATTTATCCTAAGTTGTAAGAAGAAATTATATTTTAAGTTGAAATCTACAAGTAGTTATTATGTGTATATTTATTTATTTAACCATAAAAATCTTAAAAGGTAAAAACTTAAAAACTAAACACTTAAAAACTAATACTTAACTACAAAACTTAATCTAATAAACAGGTGGAGGAGGGAAAGGTGGCAAGAATGCTGGCGGCATTGCCCCGCTGAATACAAAAACTTATTTTTTGAGCAAAATATAAGCCAGCATTCTTGTCACCTGAAGCCTCCACCAAACGTTTAGCGAGGTCTTTGTACAGCTCCCAAGCAGCCGGCCCCCATGGACCCAAGGTTTCAACCCCAAACGGCAAAAATATGTAAGCCCTATCTAGGTTCACATACTTACGCCGTTTGAGGTTTTCAGCCTTGTCGGCTGCAGCACCGGCCTGTGACATTGTCCCTGGAAGATGGGAAGGGGCCAAAGTATCGACACACGTAGCGTCCCAAACCAAGGGCCTTCCCAGCTTCCAGGGAATGAGAGTCATGCCGTCGGGCCTCTTGCCGTCGTCCCGCAACAAACCGTTAGGCTCCAAGGTTGACGGGACGCCGGCACTTACGAGGGCCCGACGTATGATGTCATTCAGACCGGCGTGACGCGGTATGCGGCCGGCGCTCCTCGCGCAGGAGAGCCCATGGTGGCCGGTGCGGTCCACTTGTTCACCGCATTGGCATGTATAGAATTAATTAGTTGAAATAGAATATTTTATGTTATAAATTATATTACATTTCAGGACTAACAATTGAACTTGGCATACATTTTGATCTCACTTCTTTTGTCGTTGAAGTCAACCTATATCGTAATATTGAACTTGGCTCTCATTTCACATTTATGTTTTTGATGGGATAGATAATATTAAAATTAAGTGCTAAAAATATCTCGCCAAAATGTTAGAAGAGTTTACTACTACTAAGTATAAAATTTAACTAATTTAAGACAAGCTGTTCCAAAATGGGAACGTCTGATGAAGTATCAAAGTTTGATTGAATTGAATATCACTTTTTGTTATACTTAACTTAAAAACAACTTGTAAAAAAGTTTACCAGTTAAGCTCCAAAAATAAACTCAAGATATTGATTTTTATAAAGTTAGATGCTTGTAATATTTAGGGAAATTATTCTTCAATTTAAATCCTTATTTCTTTAATTTAATATATATGACTTCTTTTACTAATTTTTATATTAAACATGCCTACGTTTGACCAATTCCCTCCTGATGGACTGATGGAAAGCACAGGTGCGGTCGACGATGAATTACGTAAGATGCCTATAAAGGTAACTATTTACTCGTGCCTTGAAAATTCCCAAGTTACAACTTGGCAACTTGGCTTGGTAGAAACACAGATGACACCAATGTCTTCCAACGATTTTTTCTTTTTTTATGTGATGATGTAGAAAACGTGCAAGACGCTCTCCTGATGTTAAATCAGTACAGTGCTACTAAGGATTTCACAATGATGTGAAATTCAAGGAACACTGCACCAACGCTTCTTACTCAAGAGTCATAAGATGTTAATACTCTTTAGCTCAGTAATTGCACTAGCTACAAAGCACTCCTACCGAAGCACAGTAATGTTTGCAGATCACTGCTCAGGCGGTAGAATAACTGGCACTATTGGGGTCTCCTCCATCCCACCTAGACGACCTCCTGCTAAGGAAGTCAACCCCCGGTATAAATAGGAGTGACTGTACCACAACTACAACGCGCAGAAGGAAACCTTTAAATTCTTAGAAAAATAAAATGTTTAAAAAAAGAATGGATCAGAGAACGAGTGGGCACCTCAAAATTTTTGGTCGCATGGGGAAAGTAGATGAATTTTGTGAGACGAATGGGTTTTCTCCCGTTTAAAGCACTTGGGTTTATTTGTTATTTATAATAAATAGGCCTACGTTTTACCTCAACCCATCTGATGGAAAATGGAAAATATAGATGCGGTCGACCATGAATTACTTAAGATGCTTAGAAAGGTGTACTACGTACGTATTCTCTCCATTCATTGGTTGTCTGGAAGAAATCGCTTTTTAGCGTTAAGACCGACGCTTGTACATTTTTTTTGTAGTCCTTGCTTGTAATGTATTTCTTTTGTGTGGTGTACAATAAAGTTTTATCTATCTACGTATTCACTTATGCCTTGGAGATATCCAATTTGTATTAAAACTTCACACATCACCCCAAATATGATAGTACAACATATCAGCCCCATTCCCCTTGATTTATACCCTGACCTTCGAAAGCTAGTTTTTATGGTACGCCCTTTAGTTCCCATAAAAACGAACGTAAAATATATTGCGATATAGTTGAACAAACTGCCTTCGGCTTACGACCCGCTGCAATATTGGGAAAGGGTGTGGATGATGACAAGTCGATTTTATGCGTCTATATCGTTCAAATGTCAAAACTACATAAATTATGTGTAGTGCATTATATATTATAAGGAAAGTAATATTAGGTACTATTTATACATAAATCCGTTACTAATCACTACATTGTATAAAACAAAGTCGCTGCCCGTGTCTATAAAAAAATAATAGTTGGTGTTTATACTCCAACAGAACAGGTTACCCTACTTACACTGTCAGACTCAAATCACAATTTATAGGTTGTGTGGCCAACCTATATGTTGCAGTTTCAGGTCGCCGAGATTACTACAGGGCCTGCAACATGACCTAACGACTGCCTCCTACATATCTTATTGGAAACAGCCGGGACCGACAGTTTTACGTGCCTTCCGAAACACTGTAGCGTCCAGGTGAACTTTTTGTCACACACTGAGATTTGAACCCAGGGCTTCCGGATTAAAAGCCGGACGTAAGACCACTGGGCCACGGACGCTAAATCGTCAATATGTCCCTATGTATGCTAAAATCTTTAAAACTACGCAGCGGATTTTGATGCTTAAGTTTAATGATAATGACCGCTTGTTGACACCGTTTTGTCCAGTGGGTGGTAACCACGGCCAAAGCTTACCGCTGGTATAGATAGCAACTGGAAAAACCGTACATAACTAATTACAGAGGTTATAGAGAGTTACTTCTAACGTACATCGTCTTCGGCCATGGAATTACTTTTCATTACGTCAGACTAAGACCAAGTGCACTTTTAAAAAACTTTTAGTCGTAAATTGATTGAATAATAATCAAAATTCCATTGTTAGTATGAAAAATGCGGGCCAAAAATATATAAATTTGCGATGTTACAATAGAATATGTTTTTCCCAGTAAAATAACCACTACCCTGAAATCAGCTGCCGCTCGCCACAACGAGGTAGCAAGTGAATATTCGCTGTCGACCTGATGACCTACAACTGACTGTATTGTCCATACCATACATCGATTAAAATACAATAAAGGACAAGGTAGGGGCATCTCGTAAATGGACCGCGCCAATTGGGTTCATAATTATTATTAATAATAATAATTGGGGTTTATACTTCAACAGAACAGGTTACCCTACTTACACTGTCAGAGTCAAATTGCAGTTTCAGGTTGCCGAGATTACTACAGGGCCTGCAACATGACTTAACGATTGCCTCCTATATACATATTTTATAGGAAACAGTCGGGACCCATAGTTTTACGTGCTTTCCGAAACACTGTAGCGTTCAGGCGAACTTTTTGTCACACACTTAGATTTGATAAAAGCCGGACGTATGACCACTGAGCCACGGACGTTCATGTACACAATTTTACTTCGGTACGAGTCTGCGAGGCAACCGACAGTTTTCAACCCATCAGGCCAAGTTTGGATGTAGCAACGATACTGTCGTTACGATAGCGCGTACCGTATCTTCCTCTTTTATTTTAATCAAAGGTACCAAGCATTTTCTTCTACTGTTTAAATAAAAACTATAGGATTCATTTCGGAGAAACTTATTGAGAATATTAAAAAAATGACGAAAAACATGACCCTCGGTAGACTGGCTGTTGGGTAATTAAATGGAGACGCAAAAGCGTATAGTTTTTTGCGTTAGTATTTCAAATATTATAGACTACTAGCTCATCCCCGCGCCTTTGTCCGCATAGCAAAATCCTTTCTTAGCGGATGACTACGGTATAAAACCTATATGTGTTCGAAATTTCAATGTGATCCATTCAGCGGTTTAAGCTGTGCCTTGATAGATCAGTCAGTCTATCAGTCACTCTTTCCTTTTATATATTTAGATGAATGTATTTATTAAACTTTCCAGAAAAAGATTCAGAGGGCTTAACTGCTATAGGTCATCAATCATCCATTCTGTGTACACAATAATTTGCGGTCTTATCGACAACATCAATCTCTCCAAACTCCCACAAATGAAATAATACCAAAGTAATCTGTTATCTGCAATTAATAACATTTTTAACAGTCAATTAAAAATACAAGCGAGCGTTTCCGCAACGAAGTAGCGTATGATTTATAGAGTGCTAACTTGAGAATAGATCGGGATAGAAACCGTGAATTCATTGGTTTGAAGTGTCTAATAATATCTTACTAATATTATAAACATGAAAGTTTGTAAGAATGTATGGATGTCTGGACACGTACATATTATGTTTGTTACTCTTTCACGTCTAAACAGGTGGACCGATGTGAGTTGAAATTTGGTATAGAGATAGCTTAGACTGGAATACCACTTTAGGCTTTAGAACAGCAGGTAAAACCACTGGGCGAAGCTAGTTAACAATACTCTCTTTGATGTCTTTAGCTCACATTAATTCGCATGTTTGAGTTTAACCCTTAATCACTGACGTACGTACGTGGTACGTCAGCCAAAAGGTTTTCTGTTCGTAACTTCGATTTCCGCGGGAATTTCTGCGCGTCCTTTTTAGTAGTTTCCTAGTCACCTGTGACGAGTATGAAGGGGTAGAGATCGGACATCTGCCATATTCCTAACTAGGTGAGTTTGACTTCCCTGACGTATGTGGTACGTACGTCAGTGTTAGTGTGACTTTTTTGCAAAAAATTCAAAATATTTGTCGACAAATAAAACAAACCGTTATCGGTTAAATTCGTGTTTTATGCTTTTAACATCTAAAATACATTGTGTTCAAGTGAAAACTGCCTCTAATGAAGCAATTATAGAATCTTGGCTTTAGAAATCTGACAAATTACTGGTGGATGAAAATTAGAGAATACAGGGTTTTTGAAAAAGTGCCATATGTTATGATTTATGGCAATTGTGATTTTTCCCTTATTAAAACCGTCTTTAGTTATTAATAAAACCAATAAAAGAAGTTCCTATTGGTACAGACTTTATTAATATTATTTTTAAAAAATTGTCAATATAATTTTCATTCGCTCTATGGTTATTGATTAATAAAAAAAAATCTGTGATAATTACTACTTTTTTTTTTTTTAAATTTTCCAATTCAATTTGAATGTGTCTAACAAATAAATTGCATTAATCATCAAAGCAAAACTTATTTGATACATCGGAAGGTCTTCAAAGTTACGTACGTATGCCATACGTACGTCAGTGTTAGTGTAACAAAATTGCACGTCAGTGGTTAAGGGTTAAATCAGTGTGTGGCAATTTTTTGTGTAGTAGAATTTTCTTCGTTACTGTATTTCCCGGCTATTATTTCCTATGAAATAGGAGGCAGTCGCTAGGTTATGTTGTAGGCCTTGCTTTGCCTTGTATGATGCTGTTTATTAAGGAAAAGTTATTTATAAGACTTTACAACCGATTTACTAAATTATTATAATTTCTGTTGCAGTGCATTTCGGTCATTGCCCCCGAGCTAACTAACCTCCAATTATTGTATCGGACTATTTTTTGTATTTATTACCCTATTTTTTTGGCTGCTTTTTTTTTTCAAGTTTCATGAAAAAGTATTTGCTGACACAGTGCTTTTAAACAAATTGACTCACAGTATCTATGCATCTATATTTCTGTAAGTAGCACACAATCAGGGTAGAGTTGGGTAAAATAGGGTAGGATGGGGTAAAGGGGAACTACAGGGGTGGTATAGAAACTAATGATCCACTAAGTACAGCAAAATGGGTTTATTTGAAACGGATTGCAGTTAAATAGGTGGGTTTACTGCTAGATTTATTGAGTTGTTAAGTTTTTAACTGGTTCAATTTTAGTTATTACATACTTTCCTAATTAGCTTAATGTAACAAGGCATGTTATGTTTTCTTTGAGTTATTAGAGATTATAGGTAAATATAGAGCACAATCATGCCGTCAAAAGTCATAGATAGAGAAAATGGAGGTGGAGTTTGTATTTTTTTTTTCATTCAGCTAAAGAAACTATTACCAAAACTATAGTTCAATCATTGTCAACGCATGCGTCTTACACTTGGCCTTAAAAAACGTCACATATAAACTGCATTTAGACTCCTACCACCTCCACGAAATTATTTGTCTTTGAATATTTTAGTTAAGTAGATCTTTAGATCTAGTGAAAGACTGCGCTGAAAAGTTTTAATATCTTATGACGTATAAGTAAGAAGCGTTGGCGCAATGCACCTAGAATTTTACATCATTGTAAAATCCAATGTTATAGTACTTATTATGGACAGCATTATCTCCTACCATCAGGAGAGCGTCTTGCTCGTCTCCTTAATTCTTTGGATAAAAAAGACCAAGAAACTTCAAGAAGACTCCAAGTTGAGAGATAGGGATGTCCTTAGCAACAATGAGGGTTTTTTTTAAAAATAACAATTAAAATTCTATAAAACTCACCGAATGGGGCATACACTAAATTAAAGAGAGCGAATAAAAGCTATTATTGAAATAAGTAAATTCTGAAAAATTCACAGTCACAATTCGTATAATATTCACTTTGCAAGGCACACTCAATCTTGTTGAAATGTGAATAGGCAGTACACAATATAATTCCACAGAAACGTTCATTTTATAAATAAACAATTTGCCCGAAATACACCAAACAAAGCCGCGCCTAAGCCTGATTTATCATTTAACAAGAATTTATACAAATAGGTACAGCTTACAAATTGGAGGCCGATTTTTACAGGCTATGGGGAAAATAGAGGCAAAAGGTTCCCCTATAGCGCGAGTTATCTTCATAATGATTCTTTCGTTACATACGGCCGCGTGGTTTGACTTTTTTTATACAACGATGTAAGAATATGAGCAAGACGCTCTCCTGATGGTAAGAGACAACGATGCCCATAATTACGAGTAGTACAGTGATACCCAGGATTTTACAAAGGTAAAATTCTCGGTGCACTGCGCTTACGCTTCTTACTTGAGAGTTATAAGATGTTGAGATTCTTCAGCCCAGTAATTTCACTAGCTACAGTGCCCTGTAACGATAAGACCGCCAATTGATCTTTCTTCTTCTTGGCACAGGCTTTAAATTTTGTTTGAAAAATTTACTTTGTATGTGGATCAATAAGGAGTTTCTTATCTTATCTTAATTTTAATTAAAAAATGTGAACAGTTGCAAATTTATTACCGTACGCAATATGGTTGATTTAAGCAAATATTTTTTACATCATTATAATATTATTAGGTAGACAGGTTTAGGTTTGACCATATTCCACCTAACGGAAAGCTCAGATAAGATAGACGATGAATCGCTTTAATGTCTAGAAGTTATCTATTTACTGAACATTTGCTTTAAGGGACCTGGTCTAAGAGAAATCCATGATGACGACGTAAAAAGCTTAAGATTATGTTTTGAAACTAGTCATCTAGCTCTATTATTCGCTAATGGAACCTTTATGTTATTCTTTATCTAGGGTCCAAAGAAAATGTAACAATAAGAATTTTCTGTTACTTTATAAGTAGGATTAAATAGTATTTCCGCGCCCACAGTCTTTTTAAAAGTCAAACGGAGGCGCCTTTTATTAATTTTCATAAGTCTGGCATTTAAAAGATGCTATTTAGCGAGTTTGTGTTTTTTAATTTAACATAACTTAAGTAATAAAATGATTGAATGAATTAAATAGTTTATTCGTGTACAAATATCTGAGATACGTGTAGAATAAAGCAACACTGAATACATCATTTTTTGTTTCAGGTATGTAACCGGTAGGAAACTTCAAAATCAAGGATCAAATGGGTATGACATTTTTTGTTTCAAAATATTATAATGATTTTTATACTGAAACTTGCTTACTTGTCGGATGTGAAATTTGAGTTTTTTTTTAACGTACGTATCTGTGATATAATATACCTGTGTAATTCAGGGATATGTACATATGTATAAACGTCATTCGACGTGGCGCAAAATCAGAAAAATCTTAGTAAGTTGTGTCTAGGCGGTGTCTCAATAGACACCATGATTAAGTCCCACAGTGATGAGGTTACGAGTTACGACTAAGAAAAAAAAAAGTTTCAGTTTTAAAAAGGTTCGGAGTTGAATTATAAATAAACAAACGTGTTTCGAGCAAATATAACACCCCCAATTTCAGTGGTATCTGTAATCATTTGCTCACGAACTTTATCGTCCTTAAGTCCCTAAAACAACACAATTGGAGTCGGCAACTTTATTCTCGCGCGATATGAGACCCGCTCGAACAACCGTATTACGTTCTTCTTCATTTGATGTTTTATTTTCCAAATACAGATTTGTAGATATTGGAAAAATGGAATAGTTTTTCACAGACTTTCTTTCGTATTTTTTTATATTTTTGACAAAAGTTCAAAAAAGACTTTGGATTTGTAAAGAATCGAATAAATTACAACTTTCGACGGTAATTTTACAAGTAATCAGTGATTTACCCATATCAAGGATTTTATGCTATGCGTTTCGTTACCACAAAGAAATCCTTTCTTAGAGTAGTCAACATTATAACATCTTGTACCTATGTCCTATGTGTACTAAGTTTCATAACTATTCTATCAGAAAATTTAGCAGAGCCTTTACTGGTCAGTCAGTCATTTAGTCACGTTTTATAATTTCTTCTTTTCAAGCAGATATAGTTTAAAAAAAAACTTTAACTGCTTGGAGCTACAGTCATCTTGGGTAACTTTGAATCTTGGTCTAACTTTGGACTGTAGTTGTAAAAATGGTTTTAGTAATTCATTACATGGACGGATCGATAATTTATTTTAGAAAATATTGTAAGGATCCGTTTGCACAGATAAATTACTAAACCATTTTCACAACCTCGTTCGAAGTTAGACCAAGATTCAAAGTTTCCCAAAATGACTGTACTGATTCTAATGGGTTCTGTAGTTTAGGCGTTAATTAAGGCAAACGAGCACATAATATATGAACAAATTCGGCGTGATAACATTAGTGTGATTTGACTGCAAGTATTTCACATTATGTTTGAATACAAATCGTGTCAGTTAAAAAACGTGCGTTGTTTTCACAGTAAAAACGTCAATTAAATACCAATATTTTGCCAACAGATTAATATTTGTATTGCAACCAGTAAAATGTTATTTTTCAACTTTAAAACTCAATCTGGCAGACTGATATATCCGTAAAACAAAATTGATTTACGAGGGCGGCCTTAAATTAAATTATGTAAACGTATCCATTTAAAGTTTGAAATTTATGGCGGTGGAGTTATTAGCGATTACCCGCAATTTAGTTACGGGTTTCGCAATTTACATAAAATATAAATACCTACTTAAATTTGAGTTGGCCTTTTTACCTGAAGGAGGGTAGTTACTGGAAATGTAGGAAAAACTGGCGCGGTCGTGTAGGATAATTGATTAACTTTTGATACCTTTGCAGGTGTCGAAAATAAACGGTTAAGCGTTATATTTCCTTTAAAGAAAATCTGATACGTTTCCCGAAAATATCTCAAAACGAATAAAATAGTATTTAAAAAACTAAAAAAAAACAATATTCGGTAATATAACCATATAGGTAAATAAATTCGGTCAAATATTCGTTTAGACCATAAAAAGGGAAATAAACACATATAAAATAACAAAAAATGCGGCACCTGCCTTTAAAAAATAATGGTCTTCATTATTTTTATTCAATGTATTTTACAGTGACTGCATAACACACCACCAAATAAATGTCCAAAAATATGAAAGCTGTGGTTTCACCGTCGCTTCATTTCGGAGGTATCGCGTCGCCGCAGTGAAAACAAAGTAAAGAGCAAAAAACCCACATTTTCTGTGGTGTTTTAATATAATTCATTTGGCCGGGAGTGCAGGAATAATCCGCGTTCACGCCGCGGTGAGCTCTGACCTACATCTACTTAAAATCAACAGCGAAAATAAAGTAAATAAAGTGGACAAGTGAGGGTTGTACTGAAGGTATTGAAATACTGAATTTTGTTGATTTTAGAAAACTAGTCCTTGTTTTCTTTAGATCAGCTTATTGATGTTTATGAGCCATAGATTAGGTTCCCTCATAATATTAGTCAAAGATACAAACTTACAGATCTATATTAAATCGATTTTTATATCCATATTTTTTGCAAAGTGAGCCTATCCACAGATCAGCCACTTGATAATCTGAAGAAAATCTAAGTGCCACAAACCGCTGTCGGGTGACAGCATGCTCAGAAAGCTGGCAACATTTTCTGGTTCTGTCATCTTTTCATTAGGAATTCATGAATAAAACCGAGAAGATACTCGTATTTTAATAACAAGCTTCTAAGAACCACGGATGGACGTCCAAACATCTTAAATAGTTTATTTCACATCGGGTATTGAAAGTCAGAGGAGCGGAACATTTCTCCAAGTTCGTGTTAAGTTTCACAAGACCCACAAGTTGGGAACTTAAGGGAAAGGGTATCACGGTAGGCTCAGGCTTAAAACTACTGACCCTTACCTGTGTTTGCATATTGGTCTCAACTCTCAAGTGGGTAGGGTGATGACCCTTGTAACATCTTGTAAAACTAGATGTTTATATTTTAAGCATTTAAATTAGTGATATTTTAAATGAACGAAAGAAATCTATAATAGCTGTGTCTAACTGTAATTGAAAACCTGTGTAATATAACAGACTTTTGTGAAGTTTGATTTTTTCGTACAAATATCCTCAACGACTGCGCCAAAATGTATTATTTACTTAGGTATTATAGTGTTTTAGCATTCTTATACTTTTTCAATGAGCCGTTTTAAAAACAGTTTTATATAAGATTTATTCATTTTTTTATATCATGCGGGAAACTAGAGGTAAATGTATGAAATTTCATAGCTTCAAAAATCATCAATCTACGAGAAAAAAGACACGATTAGCAACGTAAGAAATATTTATTGGTTCCTGGTGAAAATGATATTCTTACAGGGTCTGCAATAAATATCAAATAACGCCCTTATTTCACACCCTATGACCTATAAAAACCTAGTCGATAAAAGCTGATAGGTCTTCTAAACCCAAATTGATCCCAATCCGACCTTTTTCACATTTTTAGTATTAAAAAAGTAATCCGAAATCCGAAGCAGAGCTCGACCACTTGTAATTGCAGATTCTTTTCACAGATGCGAGGAATATATTGTTTGTCTGGTAGGTGCAATTTAAAAATGGTTTTCTACTTACTCGTTATGTATTCATGAAGTTTAGTATTTTCGCGGCTAGCCTAAGTGGGTAGGCGATTTTTTTTACAAAAGTGCCGCTTCGAGTTGGGGCAATTCTTAAATTGTACGAAGAATAAAGAATAAATTTAGCTGGTTCTTTTAACATGTGAATGAGCTGAATTCAAATATATTTTTTACTAGCTGACCCGCGCGCACTTCGTTGCGCGTGAGAGTCAATTAATAAAGCGAATTCGGTGCTGCTATTTTGACTATGATTATATTTCCATCCCCGCGACTTTGTAAGCGTAAAATAAGGCATGGCTATAATATTTGCTCCCGCTGTGGATAGCGAAGAATATCGGGCTGGATATTTCTATGCAGTTTTGTTCGCTACCGTAGGAACCAATGCTATGTCCTTTCTCAGAGATCACACTATTTAAGTTTAGCGGTTATTGATTTCCATCACAAATTTTCACGCCTCTCCTCAGGAATTAATACTATTTGTGGTCCTTTCCCGGTAACTCTTTAACTTATCTCTATTATAATTTTTCTAAGCTAATTAGCTATTATGGGTTACTAATTTCTCACACCATCCTTCCCGCGACTCAAATCAATTCCGTGGTTCCTCAATTTCCATTAAAACTCTGACCCTGAAGGTGGGGGAAGGATCAATACTGAGTCTCCTTAAAAGTTAATTTCTGACATAACTGTTACATCCTCATTACATCCTCATCTACAGGTGACTGTTGAGGAACCACGGAATTGATTTGAGTCGCGGGAAGGATGAGGATGAGGTGTGAACCTCATTTTATATTCATAGACATTTCACGTCATCCTGATATATTTTAAAATATTTTGATAACGTCTTGTCAAGATTCATTCTAAATAAAAAGCTAACATGAAAGTATATTTTATTTGAAATATTGTGAATTTATTTCATTGGCGACGAGAATTAAAAAAAAATATGAACGAAGATCAATTCAATTTATTTTTACGTGCCCAACAGGCACAGCAACAGAATATTTCACAAATTTTGCAACTCTTAGTCCAAAATGTCAGAACGGACACAACAAGGCGTGATGGAACACCAACACCAACTAATACAACACAAGAGAAAATACTCCTCATGAAGAACTTTAATTTAGAAAAATTTAACAAAGACGAACACAATATTGAGGATTACATCGATTTTTTTGATAACAAATGTAAAATTATTAACATAACAGACGACGCTGTAAAAAAAGACATCATAATCAACGCATTAACACCAGAAACGTTTAGAGAAATTAAAATAGCATTGACACCAAATTTTGAAAATAGCACATTTACAGATATACGTATAAAACTGCTGGATTTATTCAGAATTAAAAAAACGAGATATCGCGCATTAACAGAGTTTTGGAATAGTACCAGAGAAATCACAGAAACTATGGAACATTACGCAAATCGGTTAAAAAACATATATAGAGAGTGTGGTTATGAAGACGAGCTTCTAGAACGACAATTACGTGATCGATTTGCAACAGGACTTAACCATACTGATTTGGAAACAGATTTAAAACAAAGATGGCCCGAATTGAAAGAGTTGGAGAATGGAAAATATCGTGAGGTAACATTCAGAGAAATTTTCGCAGTGGCTCAATCAAGAGAACAGGCCGAACAGGACACACCGGGCTCTAGTGTACAACGTATCAAACAGAAACATAAAACAAACCAGCACAACAATAAAACAAACCAACATAGAACCCAACGTAAATTACTACCAAAACAATGTTTGCGATGTGGCAAAAAGGAAAAACACGATATATCCAATTGTGCCGCAGTACAACACACTTGTAGCGAATGTAATGTGAAGGGACATTTTGAAAGCTGCTGTATTAAAAGCGGACGTGCTTATATAACATCAACAAAAAATAGTTACCATAAACCGACATTGCAAAATATTGCATACAAATCTACGTCTAACTCTGCAAATGACACCTCAGATAGCGATGATGACGAAGAACAAATATTTAGCGTTACAAATTCTCAAAACAAAGATTGTAAAAAAATTGACGTGACGATCAACGGTGTTAAATGTACAATGGACTGGGATCCTGGTTCTACATATTCGATTATCAACACTGCCATGTGGAAGAAAATTGGATCACCCATGTTAACTAAAGCACCTAGGTTAAAAGCCTACGGCAATAACAAACTGAAAACAAAGGGACTTACAGATGTCACCATAGGAATTGATAAACAACAGAAAATATTACCTGTAGTGGTAATGAAAGATGCTAACCCAATGCTATTCGGTCTCCATTGGAGTGAAAGTTTTGAGATGGCCTTTCCGAAACCAGTATATTCTGTCAAGACCACTACACCAGCAACATTGAAACGAGTACTTAACAAACACAGTCAACTATTTGATGGAAAACTTGGAAAGGTTAAAAATTATCTAGTTAACATACATATTCAAGCAAATGCTAAGCCAGTACACCTTCCTGCTAGACCAATCAAATTTAGCATGAGGAAGAATGTTGAAAGGGAACTTGATCGATTAGTAGAGACTGGTATAATACATAAAGTGGATCCAAACACAACACCTGTCGAGTGGGCAACACCTACTGTTAATGTTTTAAAACCTAACGGAGAAATAAGAATATTTGTGCTTTCTTGCAGCTATAGTAGCCGGTTGCCATCTTGTTTCCTCCTTAGTCTTCACGTATACGTTTTGTCCGATTTGGAAGTCGGGTGTTGATGCAGTGGTGATATTTGCTTTGACCTGTTTGCGCTGTAGTTCCTGTATCTTGTTTGGTCTGATGTTGGATAATAGGCAGTTCAGTTGTCTACCAAACATCATTTGTGACGGTGACTTTCCAGTTGATGTGTGAGGGGTGTTTCTATATGTGAATAGAAATTCCGATAATCGTTGTTTCATATGTTTCGGGTCTCTTGTCCTCAATCGTGATTTAAAAGTTCTCACAAGAAGATGGCAACCGGCTACTATAGCTGCAAGAAAGCACAAATATTCTTACGTGATCACCACAGCCCAAGGACTCTCTAAAAGAAGACATGCGGATCAAATCAGACCACGCTTGTCATCGTCACCGTCATCAAGCACCCCTTCTACTCACTCACCAAACACTAACTCTCCTCAAACAATTCATACCCATGAACCGTCTTCATCTCACACTCCATCTTCCCAGTCACCTGCGCTAAACACTAATTCACCACAAACACCTTATGCAAACACATCAGTGACAACTCCGACATCATCTCCATCCTTTCAGACTCCCATTGCTATTCCAGCACCACAACCACACCTTCGCAGAAGTCAACGCCAATGCCGACCTCCTCGACGTCTGATCGACGAGATTTAGGTGGGGAGAAATGTTACATCCTCATTACATCCTCATCTACAGTCACACCTCATTTTATATTCATAGACATTTCACGTCATCCTGATATATTTTAAAATATTTTGATAACGTCTTGTCAAGATTCATTCTAAATAAAAAGCTAACATGAAAGTATATTTTATTTGAAATATTGTGAATTTATTTCAATAACAAACTATTAATTAACAGAACCAAAATTCTGAGTACTGGTGAGTTCGCAAAATCTCTTCTTATCGGTCGCCTACGTTACATAAAAAATACGTTGTCCAAATTTTAGCTTAAACGAAGAAGTGGTTACCGATATCCTACACAAACTGCACCCCCTCTTTCCTCCCCTCAAAGGTTGATTTCTGGGATAAAAAGTATCCCATATTTTTTTTAAGTCTCAGTCTACCTTTGTATCAAATTTTAACTCAATAGGGTCCTATTTCCTATACAAACTTTGACCCCCTAACGCTTCAATTCGAAGGTAATTTTTGACATAAAACTTTTTATTATTCCTCAACACATCCCCAATAATCTTATTGTGGATTTGTATACAAAAGTTTCTTAGGAATAATAATTCCCGTTCCCGTAAGAATTTCACAAAATCCCCTCCCCTCTTACGGGTCGTGAAAGTCACATAAAGAACACGCTGTCTAAATTTTAGCGTAAAATATAACTGGTTACTGATTTCCTACTCAAACTTCTACCCTCCTTACTCCCCCGCACCCCTCCCTCTTAAAGTAAATTTCTGTCTAAAATAATATTCAGTGTTCCTAAACAAAACTCAAACCATGATTCCACAAAATTTCACCTGAATTGGTTTAGCGGTTACGGATTTGCATACAAAAGTTTTTCGGGAATAATTCTCGTTCCCGGGGGAATTTCGCAAAATACCTTCATATCGGTTGCTTACGTTACCTAAAGAATACGTTGTCCAAATTTCAGCTAAAACAAAGAAGCGGTTAACGATTTCTTACCCAAACTTGCATCCCCCCTTTATCCCGCCTTTGAGGTTGATTTCTGGGATAAAAATTATCCCATATCATTTTGTAGAACTCAGTCTACCTCTCTACCAAATTTCAGCTCAATAGGGCCAGCGGTTCTAAATTTCCCATACAAATTTTGTACCCCCCTTACCCCCTCTTAGAAGTTAAATTTTGTCATAAAAACTATTTAATGTTCCTCAAAACAATCCCAACAATCGTTTTACAAAATTTCAGCTCAATCGGTTCAGCGGTTAAGGATTTGCATACAAAAGTTTTTTAGGAATAATTCCTGTTCCCGCGGAAATTTTGCAAAATCCCTTTAAATCGGTCATCTACGTTACATAAAAAATACGCTGTTCAAATTTCAGCTTTAAAAGATGGCCGGTTACTGATTTCCTACTCAAACTACTACCCCTCTCTTCCCCCTTCAAGGTTGATTTCTGGGATAAAAAGTATTCCATATCATTTATTTGGATTCAATCTACCACTGTACCAAATTTCAGCTCAATAGGGTCAGCGGTTCTAAATTTTCCATTCAAACGTTGACCCCCCTTTACCCCCCCCTTAAAAGTAAATTTCTGACATAAAAACTATTCAATGTTCCTAAATACAATCCAAACAATCGTTTTACTAAATTTCAGCTCAATCGGTTCAGCGGTTACGGATTTCCATACAAACGTTTTTCGGGAATAATTCCCGTTCCCGGGAGAATTGTACAAAAATCCCTTTTTATAGGTCGCTTACGTTACCTAAATAACACGCTGTCCAAATTTCAGCTAAAACAATGGAGCGGTTAACGATTTCTTTCACAAACTTGCAACCCCCCTTTCCCCCTTTTTAGGTTGATTTCTGGGATAAAAAGTATGCAATATCTTTTTTTAGGACTCAATCTACCTGTGTACCAAATTTCAGCTCAATAGGGTCAGCGGTTCTAAATTTTCCATACAAACTTCGACCCCCCTTTACCCCCCCTTAAAAGTAAATTTCTGACAAAAAAACTATTTCATGTTAATCACAATCTTAACAAAAGTTTTACAAAATTTCAGCTCAATCGGTTCAGCGGTTACGGATTTGCATACAAACGTTTTTCGGGAATAATTCCTGTTCCCGAGGGAATTTAGAAAAATCGCTTCTTATTGCACGATGAAGTTTTCCAAAGAATACGCTGTCCAAATTTCAGCTCGATCCGTCCAGCCGTTTGGGCTGTGCGTTGATAGCACGAAAGTGTACGAACGATTTTATATAATAAAGATAAGTAAATCTTTAGATTGATATAACTCTTTTATTTAAAAACCGATTTAAATAAAACCAATACTATTTAAAAATTAGAGAAATTTGCAACGTTTTAGCGAAAACTGCATACAAGTCGGTTGTGCCGTTTTATCACACATAAGTAATAACCTTTTTACAAATTAAGCCTAATAAAACTACTCTGGTAAATTTTCGTTTATGGCCACATCGATAGATGGCGTATTTTTAGTTTGTCGCACTTTTTGCTTTTTGATTTTTTTGAATTGAATTTACTTTATATTCTATTACTTTTACTTCAAAATTTTGATGTAAATTAGGGGCGATGTGTCCGATATAAAAGATTATTATTTATTTTATTATTTTATTTTACGTTTCCCTAGGAAAAATTGACAAAATGTTTTACGAATTAGATCGCGCAAGCGACTTTTTCGCGTCGTTTTGTTCATATGCGTATTTTCACAGTTCACCTTAGTAAAGGATCACAATGAATGGGGAGAAATTTCCATTCTTATTATATGTATGGATATGGATATGGATGGATATGGATGGATATGGATTGGTCAAAGAAAATTTTGGACAAAGCATTTTTTTTGTGTTTCCCAGCGATACATTTCTCATAATATTATTATGAGAAAATAATATTATATTATCTACTAAAGAAATTCTATATTTACAGAAAGAAATGATGGCAGTAAAAAGGCAAGTTTTTTTTACGCTTCATATTTTTGAGTTAAATGTTTTTTTTAAGGAAACTGAAGGGCAAGGTAGGTAAAGTCCACAATTACTCCTTCAATTAATATAACTTTTTAACAGCTATTGCATCGTCATTGGCTTCAAAGAGATCTCGTTATGCTTAACCTGTAGGACAGCTATAATGCTTAACTTTTTACACTGACGAAATTTGCTGTGAACGACAATCTTTTTAACCAAAGATTTCCTTCGTGACAATAACGCTTGAAACTTGCCCAAAAATATTTCGTGTCTCGACTCGAAAACAAGAAAGCTGCAACTTACAAGTCCCATTTTCCTTTTGTAAAACTTTAGTATTCTCTTGTAAATACCGCTTTAGTTTATGAAACAATAGATTGTTCGCAACTCGACCGCGCAGGAACTATTATAAGTTTCCTGACTTTTGCTTTGAAAGCACTTCGAGAGCAAAATGAGAATCAGGTTGCATATGCATAGAAATATCGAAATAGCGCTGTGGGGATTCTGTGTTTTCACTTTTGGTTAAGACTTTGACCTTCTGTCTCTCTTGAAGCTTTGACGATATAAGCTTGCACAATAACGTCCATGATATTATGAAAATGAAATAGAAAATTTCTCTTTTTTCTTTTCTTAACTACTTTATTAAATTTTATATGAATGTCAAAAAACATTGAGTCTGTATGTCAATAGTCAGAAACATGGAAGAAGGAAAGGCTTATTTTATCCTGATTATCCAGCAGCTCCTTTGGCATACTTTAACATTGTCATAAGACCAGCAACTCCCGTCCCACTGTCAAGAGTATTCTAACATATATCAAGACGCTACTCTCGCTACTCGCGCTGTCATTGCATACAATTTGTAGCTACTCCCAATGTCCCCCATGCAATCCCGCCTAGGCGATGGAGAAAATTCCCCGAGGCCTACCACTCCCCACGGGAGAAGCGGATGATTACTGGCTGACTGACTCCCAATGTCATTGTGCTCTTACAAACGTCAATTACATATGACAGTTTGACGGGAGTAGCTAGTCTTATGTCGATGTTATTATGTGCTCGGAGCGCAGGATTTGGAGGCATGTATGCCGGTGCAACCACGAGCCTCAGCTAGTTAATATATAAATTTTCACACGTTATATACTAGTGGTAGGCTTCGGCCGTGGCTAGGAAACAATCACTGGACAAAATAGTGTCGCCAGGTGGTAATTATTGGAAAATCGACACAAAGAATAGTCTACGTCTTATTCCAAGTTAAATTCTAGCCGCCATAAAGATCTTTTCGAGGGTTGCCAAAAACGTATCAAGAAAATGTTAGAATATTCTCAGTACTTACTCATACTTTCCACGTTCGTAACAATTGCAGTTGCGAACTACTTCCAGTGTTGCCAACGTGATAGTTCAAAACACAAGAAACTCTTTCGAACAATAAAGTTGTTCAGAGCTGCCAACATCGGGAACTTGAAAGAATAAATCTGAGATGTGCATTCTGAGTGGGACGTGGGATAGGTTTTAAGTAATTTCTTAATACTTCGTGAGAACTTGTTATGTATATTAAAATTAACCCACATTTTTTTTGCATTTATTTTGCCTTTAACCACGATTTCGAGTGATGTTAAGTGCCATCAAGGCCGTAAATGATTGCAGACTTAACCTAGAAGACGGGATAAATCCCTCTGATGAATTTTATCTTGTAACATGTTAAATCTTACATTTTAAAACCAATCCAAACAAAATCGTTTGAAGAAACCCTTCCCAAAACATAGGTTTCTTTTCGGTAATAAGAAACATAAAATATATAATTCTACCAATTTACATTTAAAAAATAATACGAGCGAAAAGATTGCCATCCTGTAAGCTTTTCATTAGAATAGAATAAAAACTCTTTATTGCACACATATGTAAATACAATAACCCGTTACAATACCCATGTATATATCATTATTTCTCTCCCTGCAAGGTTGTCTGGAAGAGATCGCTTTTAGCGATAAGACCGCCAATTTTTACACTTATGTCGTGATTTTGTGTTATAGTTCTAAGTTTTTTGTTTGTTTGTAGTGTTTCAATAAAGAGTTTTCTATTCTATTCTATACTAATATAAGCTTAGAACTAAGATTACACAGAAAAAAGTGTTACAATTATTGGCGGTCTTAACGCTAATAGCGAAAGTTAAGTATAGCACTTTTTGTACATAAACGTACTTATTCCAACAATGGTGTAAGTCATATTTTGAAATGATGAATAAAATATACATGGAAATAGGATTAAAGCCACAGAGGTGAAAGATATCCCCTATTACAGCACATTAAAAATGCAACACTGCGGACATTCGCCGTGGTCAGCCCCTTGCTATGTTTACATAATGATAGCTACTGGATCTCTATATTGTTTGTCAAGTTAAATGAAATGGAATGTATGTGCTTTTTCACTATTCGAAACGTTGGAAATGCTTGGATCTTTTAAATAATGTACGATTTAAAACATAATAAGGAGTACAAATAAGTTTCCGCCGTTTTTTAACACAAATTAAATATTTATTATAGAAGAACGGTAATATAAATTTATTTCAATTATTAACAGTTCTTTTTGTGTTTGAATCTTCCTCCAATTCTGCATCCTCGTAAATTTTTGGCCTTCCACTGCGATCTTTGTCTTCTACGTCGAAATCACCGTTTTTAAACTTTTGAAACCACTCTCGACACGTTCTCTCACTCAAAGCACCCTCACCATATGCTTCTACGAGCAATTGATGCGCCTCAGCACTTTTTTTAAAATTTATTATTCATTACAATGACAATTATGCTCCGTGATCACAATACATCAGTTTTGGCCACGGTGTATCACCGCAAAAAAGCAAAGTCGCAAAAAAGTAAATAATCCTGCTCTAGGATTTGTTTTCAACTT
Source organism: Hemithea aestivaria (assembly GCA_947507615.1). Lineage (NCBI taxonomy): Eukaryota > Metazoa > Arthropoda > Insecta > Lepidoptera > Geometridae > Hemithea > Hemithea aestivaria. Next base: position 12,879,622 of record OX382342.1, read on the forward strand.
ATGATCTCAATTTTGTCTGATGTTGATGAACTAATTAAGCGATACACGATGCGGTCGTCGATGGCAAACGATTAGGATACGATTTTTTTACTTTAATAGGCTTTTGAAATTACTGGGCAATTTATAGGTATTTATAAGTCCCTAAATGACGGGTGCAGCGCAGTCTTAACGTAGGACTTATCTAGGTAACACTGCAACTGTAGCGTCCGTGGCCCAGTGGTATTACGTCCGGCTTGCGGCTTGTGATTTGGAGGCTCTGGGTTCAAACCTCAGTGTGGCAAAAACTTTTCGCCTGGACGCTACCGTGTTTCGGAAGGTACGTAAAACTGTGGGCTGTTTACTATAAGATATGTAGGAGGCAGTCGTTAGGTCATGCTTGTAGGAATTTGGTGACCTGAAACTGCAACATATAGGTTGGCCACACAACCTATAAATTGTGATTTGAATCAATTACTTGAGTAATCCAGTAACTAAACCGTCCCAAACGGACCTCAAAACCAATAATAATGCATTTATGAGCGTAACAGATTCCCTTTGACCGTTTCGGTTCAGATTTAATAATATCCTGCTCCAAGTTTAGAATAGACTACGCGGTTTAGTATTAAATTCCCCATTGTACTGGAAATCTAGCTTTAATACCACTGTTGTTATGAAACATACGAGGAAGGATGTATTTAATGTGATCTAGGAAATGCTCATAAAGGTAGCGGGTTTCGCAAATAATAAACGTTAGAAAAATATATATTATTTTTGTCAAAGAATATAAAAAGAAGTTTTATTAAGCAGAATTGAAACACACATAGCCCATTTGTTGCCCGTGTACAGTATATATTCCTCACCACAAACTCTTAAAAACGCATCATAAACTCCTTTTACCATATTTATTAATATTTGATTTATTAACATTTTGATTGATTAAAAATATGTTAAAATGAAAGAAAATTTGAAAATGTTTTGTAATGTAAATTATAAATTGGTATATTTATTATGTAGTGCTGCATACACATATCCATTATTCATATCCATCCATAATTTCGCATTTATATTATTTTTGGATTTTTTTTATACCGCCTAATGCGGACAACATAACCTGCTGCTATGGGTTATTGCAGCACCCTTATATACATACTATTTATTAAAAATAAACATATTATTAATAATTACAATAGACATCATTGAATTATTCCTTTCATTAACATTGTCTTTTTTTTCTTTGATGTTGGATAATAATATTATAAAATTATCAAAGTCTTACAAAATGAGATCCTTACTAAACTCACTGAATACACAATAAACATCACACCCTGTATTTGCTCAACAAGTAAAAGTAAACATCCTGTAACGGGAAAGCAAACAGGTATCAGTTGTTAGACAAACAACGCTTGTAACAACGAGCTCTAATAATAATGCAAATGTAGAGATCACTCTCTGATTACAGGGATGGACTAATGGAATAGGGAATAAGTAAGACGAGGATGCGTATAAGTGATCGGCATACTGCGGCACTGCGACGTCCCGTAGGAACTTCCCCAGGTTTTTAGTGGGTATCCTCTCTGCGCCCAACTTCGGCGGGGGATTCCCACATATTGAACTGGGTACCCCACCAGGTGGGTCTTCCAAGCGGAGGGTGTCGATGCGTAACGCGTTTTTCCTTTAGTCGAAAGAGGTTACACAGAGCGATGAATTGCAGACGGACTAAGACCCTGGCTTCTTCATTTTTGGAGTCAAAATAGTTTTGTTTAAATAACTATATTAACCGCTTGGATTGCTAAGTGTACAGAACTACAAAATATAGGTCTGTCATTACATTACATTGTTTCCAGTGAGATTGATTTTATACAAAGTATAACCGTCTCCTGATAAAACGAGTGCGCCGCCAAATATTTAATTTAAACAAATTCCACAAGCTATTTATTGTGCCCATTTGTTTAACTCACAATATACCCAACATCTTCATGCCCTCTCCTTATTACATCCCTGTTGCCTGACGTTTGACAACTTTATTCCATGTTTTAGGAGTATAGAACTTGTGCTGCAATTCTCAACATGTGCTAGGTGCTAGATGATGTTTTAACTTTCTCCGTAGAGGTCAAACTTTGCGGACCAAGTTTCAAAACATACCAATTTGCGGTGCGGGAAATTGAATCAAAACTATCACCACAAATTACAAGTGTACGTCCAACTGAAAATTTTGTACGTGAATTGATACAAAATATGGATATTGACTAAAAGATTTTTTAAGTGAAAAATTGGTGTAAAAGCAAGAAGACGAGCAAGACGCTCTCCTTATGTTACGAGATAACGCCCATAATCAGTACAGTGCCACCCAGGATTACACAATGATGTGATTATTTATTACAGAAATTCTAGGTGGATTGCACCAACGCTTCTTACTCATGTCATAAGATGTTAAGACTCTTTATCTCAGTATTTTCACTAGTTATAGTGCCCTTCTACCGAAGCACAGTAATGTTTGCATTATTTTTATCAACAAATATTAGACACGCATTTTTTTTTATTTGAAATAATTTTAAGACACAACTCACTAAAGTTGCTTGGTCGCGACGTCAGTGGCCGAACGCGGGTCTGTTTCGTACCGTATTTAGGCGTTACGCGTCCTTTCCCAAAAATTTAACGCTTTAAATTTCAGCATTTTTTTTAATCACAAAGAAATGAGCCTTTTAGTTAAAACTACTGAAGCCTTAATAACGTTTTAAGTACTTAACACCCTAGAAGAGCATATTGGATATTTTTACAGTGAATTAAAATCCCTGAGGAAATAACAGGGCTCACAGAATGAAGGTAAATTCAAAAGCCGTGTTAAAGACATTACAAAAGAAAGCCTATTATAAAATTAGCCAATACATAAAAGACAAAGATGCCTGGAAACCTCTGCAACCACCTGTAAATAAATTATGTAACCAAGATAAAAATTGTAAACACATATTTAAAAAAAGCAATCCATATGAGTTTCTTGCTCGTTCTTCTCATAGAGGTGCCTTGCGAATGAGCGGTAGAATATTGAAATGAAATGTAAAATTGACTTGCAAAAGTGCTCTATTGTAGCCTATTTGAATAAATGAATTTTGAGTTTGAGTTTGAATTTAACCACGAGGCATCTAGTTTTAACATAAAAACCTGGCATCTAGTGTCCGCTGTGAATCCAACAAAAATCCAACTCGATTCCAAACTCTATTCAAATTCGCTCGGTCGTTACGCCACGGATGAATAACAAACAGAACTACGATATGATTTTTAACGGTTTTTGAATATTTTTTAAAGTAATGCATTTTAAATTTTGAAACCACTACATTACCTTACTTTAGAATAAAATATACCTTCACTATTTTTCAGCAGGAAAATGGTGAGCGCAACTAGGAGTTTCGTGGTTTTAAACGCTCTCTACCCAACCTTTTTTGGGTATTTTTATTTTACAAATTATTAGCAAGTCTTTGGCCACGATCTCGCGTTATGTTAACCGTCGATGCGGCCGTCGATGGTAGCAGATTAAACCTAGAAGGCGGGATAAATCTCTCCGTCGCTTCAGTGAACATCATGCTGGAACACAGTCATAATGACCGCTTGACGACTCGGTAAATTACGGTTAATTCAATATTTATTAATGTTTTTAATTCGGTAAATAAAAAAAAAATGTGACTTCGCGGTTGAATAGTCCAGAGACACGATACAAATAAAAAAACGGGTGTAAATCTAAGACTATTAAGCATTTTAATGAAAATGTCCATATTGACAAAACCTTTGTACCGTTTTCCCCTTTTCCTAACTTAGTGCGTAAAGTCCCAAACTCAAAGCATTCTTTAATCCCTCTTGGCAAAATAAAATCTGGTTCATGTCACAGTGGAGAATTGTAATTTCAGTAGGTATAATTATTCTACAATTAAGAAAATGTTTTAAAGTATATTTTTGCAGAATTTACTGTCTTGTTCACTATAATGACAAAAAGTAGATATTTTTATTTCGTTGCTTGCTTTCTATAATATATTATACTAAATAAGAGTTTAATAAGAGAAAGGAATGCTTAGATGGTTCGGACATGTAGAGAGAATGGCTGAAAGGCGATTGACATAAGATATTTATGAGGCAAATGTGAATGGCCAAGCCGCAATTGGTCGACTTAGGCGTACTTTCCTTGACCAAATAAATGACGTTTTAAGGAAAGGCTAGGTGAAGAGTACCCAGAATCGGCGAGCGTGCATGAAGAATGTGATGAAAGTCGAGGAAGCGAAAGAGGTGTGTCAGGATCGTACCAAATGGAGAGAAATAGTCTCTGCCTTTTTTTTTTTTGACCCAGGAAAAATGCGTTACGCATCATCACCCCACGCCGGGGGGCGCGGGGCGGTATGTGGGACTCCCCCGCCAAAGATGGAAGCGGCGGGGATACCCACTAAAAAACCTGGGGGTGTTCCTGCGGGACGCCATAATGCCGGGGCAACGGGTACGCCGAAGCATTCATCCGCTGCTAAAAATAGTCTCTGCCTACCCCAACGGAACCTGGCGTGTTTATATGTATGTAATATTTTACTCATATTATTATACAGTTGACGCTAGAACCCAAAGCAGGTTTTGCCTCGTGGAGATGTGATGTGTGTTGGAGGTTTTTTCTACAAGAAGAAGTACAAGATTCTGGAATTAAACGCGTGCTCGATTATCGAGATATACCGTACTAAGCTCACTCATGTAATAGTCAAGCTAGGCTCAACTGATAATTACGATGTAATATAATGAAGAAGTAATATTAGGTCTAAGAAAACTTTAAATCACGAATATCGTTTCAACCATGAACTTTCCAGGAAAACTATAGCGGTTAAGATATCTTTATTAGATTTAAATATATCGTTGATGAAAGTTATGTTTATGTCACAAGAAAATAACAAGATATATATAACATAAGTTTAAATTCGGAACTTAGGATTCCAAACGAGAGATAAATTGTATTATTTTACGCCCACATTTTCGCAAATTTGTCATTTTATTTTATTTTTTCATTTATTTATCATCTGAACATACATTTAAAACAAATCAACTAAACAACATTATACGAAGTGTCTTAGTAAATTTAGAAACCTAACGGATTATCCATTCGTAAGATTCTAAACGGATCGACGAATCAAATTGAGCTTTTAATTTTACCGTGCCGCGGCAGCGTCCGGCAAAGCGCCAGATACGACTTGATTTTTAATATCTAAATTATTCATATTTCCAGAGTGTCCATGACGCGTCCACGTCTCTGAACATGTACAGATAAAAAAAAAACAGTAAAAAACAAAACTCGTATCTGGCGCTTCGCCGGCCGCTGCCGCGGCACGTTCACAAATTTCCTAATCTTGTTATTTTCCGGTGACATATTATATTATAATATTCCATTTGCCAGTACTACGGAAGCCTACATAGCGCGTAGCCCGACTAGCGCTTGACCTATTTAAATACCTATGTGTTTTCGAAATAACTGTTATAACTACAGGGTCTTTTTCACGTTGGAGAAACCCTTCTGTAAAATGATTTATCCTGTGGCAATACCTTGTCTCATCTAACCCTGTGTAATTTGTACGTTTCACGCAGCACCGACCCTGACACTTTCCAGATTTTTCTCTAATCCCACTTCTGACTTTAGCAATTTTGTTTTATATATTTAACGTTTATTAGAAATTCTTGCGGCGTTTTCGGAAATAACCTACCCACTGTAATAACGATCTCAGATTTAGATACGCAAAATGGTATCGTGTTATTTTTTGACTAAAGTAACCTCTTGGATTCTCCTGGGAAATTGTTTCATAGTACATCTCTAGAAATTCTAAATGGTAACTTATAGAGTTTTTGGAATTAGATTATACTAGCTGCGCCCAGCGGTTTTACCCGCTGTACGTAAAAGTAGCCTATGTGTTATTCCATCTGTACCAAATTTCCGCCTAATCGGTCCACCGGCTTAGGCGTGAAAGAGTAACAAACATACATCCAGACAATGTATGGAACATTCTCACAAACTTTTGGATTTTTAATATAGTAAGATTATAATACTTTCTATATACATATACCGCCCGAAAAAGAAATATAATTACAAATAGAGATATAATGGGCAAAACATTAAAGTTTAAAAATGCGATCTTATTGTGTTTTTATAACTATTTCTGTTCTATTATTTTGTGGGTTTGTTTTTATATACTACTAACTGAAGCCTGTGTCTTCGCTTCTCCTATGGAATTCTTTACCTTGTGGCTATGTTCTAAAACTTTTGTGTCCAATTTTAACGCTATCCGTTTAGTGATTTGAGCTGTATGTTTTATTACTTACCTATATATCTACTAATACTGCCGTGCAGAGAGTAAACCGCAGTAAAATAATTTGTACAGTTTTATTTTCAACCCTATTTCACACAAAATATATTAAAGTATACATTATTTTTGACATTTTACTTTTACTGCGGTTTAGTCTCTGCACGTCAGTATAGTTGTACCCATTGGCTTAAAAAGGAGCTTGTCTATTCTAGGGTCCAAGCCTAGCTACATACGAAATTTCAGCTTTATCGGTTGAGCCGTTAACGTGTGGAGAGCTAACAAATACACACGCCCCAAATTTTTGCATTTATAATGTTAGTAGAAAGAAAAATAACAAGAAAAACACAGATAATGACATATATAGGTTCTATAAAAGTAGATATATGTATATCTAATCACATACTTATAAGACATAAACTCAAGGCCAATCAATTAGCGTAAATGTCGCCTCTCTATAGTTTGGTAAAGTTCATCGTATGTCATAAAAAATAATGTGCTTATAACAGCCCTACCTAGGGCTTATTGTGCCTTAACACGATTTCAAATATCAAAAGGCCTACGCAGTTGAAAATACGTTTAGGCCCACGCTGAAACTAAGTTAGTTTTTAAATATATTATTAAAATTATTCTTTTGGAGGCTTGATATTATGTCTGCTGGATGCTATGTTATGATGATAGTTAGGAATTATGCAGGCAGTTCCATACAAACCTGTCAACCACTTTTTACCAAGGGTAGACTAGGTAAAGTACCCAAACAGTGCTTGAGCAGTGATGTGCAAACATAGCTGTGTTTGTGTACGGAGGAGGGCACTGTAGCCAGTGAAATTACTGGGCTGAAGCGTCTTAACATCTTATGACTCTTGAGTAAAAAATGTAGGAGCAGTGTTGGTACCTAAAATTTTACAAAGGTGTGAAAATAAGGGTAGGACTTTATTAATTATTACCTCTTTATATAATAGAATAGATAGGCAGAGTTAACTCTTGCCATCAGGAGAACGTCATGGTCGTCTTCTTACTTTTGCATAAAGTAAAAAGTATCTTCTAAGGCGACCTTACCACGCACCAGGACCCAAGACAACATGGATCGTACATAATTATTGGATAGTTGAAGGAGAGAGAGGACAAACTGAGCTAAATTCTGTTTGTCTTTGAGACACTTACGCTTTGTGTCAAACTGAAATACCGAAGATGGCACACACGTATTTGACTATGCTCGTATTCACAGAACACATAAGGAGTAACAACGGCTGTTATAAGCTTCTAAACCATCCAGAAGTCTCAGTAAATTAAATTTTTATGCAAAGAAGTAAGAAGACGAGGAAGAGGCTCTCCCTCTCCCTGTAGTATCACAATGATGTAAAGCTTTAAGTGTACTGCACCAATGCATATACGTAGAAAATAATAATTAAATATGTTCCGCCAGCGTCTTTAATCTACATATTATTATTATTAAGATGATGACCAATGATAGCCAATCTTATCCTACAAGTTATCTGTGATGGTAGATCTCAAGGGAACCGGAATATTCGCCAATTTCCATCAGTTTCAGTAGGTACAAAGCGTTGCGTACCAGCCATGCAGCAAAATGTACCAGATTTTGCCTAATTATTTTGAAGCGGTGGCCAAGGGTGATTTGTGTGATGAAGATGTTATTTTGGATCACCGAGTTCGAATCCCAACCAATGACTATAATGAGTTATGAGCGAATTTTTAACTTTTTTTATTCGCTGTACTGGCTTCGGCCGTGGCTAGCTACCACTCTATAATGAATAAGATGAATGGACGAGATTGGCACAAGACAAGGTTGAGTGGCATAATAATATGAGGGAAGCCTATGCCCAGCAGCGGGATGTAGACGGCTGTGGATGATGATGATAATGATGAATGAATAAAAAAAGTATACGCCACTTTACATCAAAAATTATTTTAGTACAAAATATACCAGTATGTAGCAAAATGTACCAGTTTTTATCTAATTAAAAGTTCCCTTTTATAATAATACCACGGTCAGTTGATCTCTTCGTCGGAAAGTTCCAAAAGCCGGTTTAAATTTAAAGCCTTAACTACTGGACTAACTAAGCGGCACAACGTGTTTTTTGCAATAAATAAAATCTTTCTAGTTAGCTAAACAGTATGGGTGGTTAAAATTATGTTACAAAATTAGGCTTTTATGATACGAAACTTAATATTATGAATTTAAATTTATATTATTATACGTTTTAAATTTTAAGGACTTGTTAACTGAATCTAGATAGATAATATGCATCTATTTAGGCATCTTTCTTTGATTTTTTTTGCATCTCTTTTTCTTTTGCTTTTCTCTTTTTTAATGCATATATTTTTTGTATGTGTTTTTAGGTAAATTACCAGATTATTTCGTTCATATTACACTAATTTAAAAATGGATAAAAAATAATCTAATGAAAGCGATGTTATTATAATCACCTTTTTCAGAGTAAATTAATTTACTCATTTTAATTACAAACGAATTGAAGTCTTCTCCTTTTTTTATTTATTTTTACCAGCATTTCTTAAAAAGGATTAAAAAGGGGTCATAATAAATATTGCAGTCTAAAATCGTTTTGGCCTAGGTTAGTTTACTGCAAAACTTGGTAGGGCAAGTTGAAAGTGTTTAGCCTAAGTTGTATCTACTTCGATAACTTGGCTTCCTTTGAGAGATAAAAATCTTTAAATATCTGCATAAAATGAGGGCAATTTCTTTTGCATTTTGTATCTCATTTGAATTTAAAGATAGCATCCGAGAGTATTGGCAGTATTTACTTTTAAGAGGTTTGTGGTGCTGCATAACTTGTAACTTGCATTTTATTTTTAAAAAAGAGTGCTTAAAGTTGACTGCGTGCGGATTTGAACTCGTGACCTTGGTTATGTTTTCGAAATAGGTCCCATTTTTAGGTTTTTTGCTTATAATATGTCAAAAACTGTGCGTCGTACACCTTGGAGGGGTGGGGACTTTAGTTTATCTCCTAACTAGTCCAAACAAAGTTTCTAAGTTGTTTTTCTGCTTACGACTTTTCCATCCACATACCCCTTCTGAGCACTCGTTGACTGGACTATGAAATTATTTTGTTAAAATCTCTGTCATGACCACTTTTTATGTAGTAAATATATCTTTATTGGGAAAAAAGGATCCGTTACTGAAATTACTTTGCGGAAAAATAATAGTATAATGAATAAAAATACAGATACAAAATACATTGGAAATGTATTTTTCATATAAAATAATACTTGCCTGATATCCAATATCTAAATAGCAAGTATTATTGGCCTTGAAATCGTCAATACTCTTTGAATACTAGTAGTTCGCCTCGAACTGGGACCTCGCAGCCCAATTTCCGTGGTAAACCTTAGACTTTAGGCCTCGACTAAATATATCCCAATACAAGAACTTTAACATTAATATTAAAACTCAAAATACAAAAATTCAGAGAAATAAAAACTCAATAAACCTACGTACCAAAATTTTTAGAACATAATCCTTTTTAGAGTTTCGTTCCTCTGAAGGAAAAAACGAAACACTAATAGGATCACTTGGTCATCCGTATATCTGTCAAGACCCATTTATACCCATCCCATCCCGTAGAATTGTATATTTTTACCATAATACACAGGTCTATGGCCGCTTGGTGCCCGTAAAATTAAACTTCTAAGTTAGCGTAGAAAAAAATACACCCATTTATCCTTCAAAAACGTAGGTACTTACATTTTTTTGACCCTCTGAATAAATCAACATTCATAGGGAACTTGCCGTTACCATATATTTATGAAATTTGGCAGACTATAAGTACATATATTTTAAATTCGGGAAAACTTCTGAAAGCCATAAATTTGAATAAATTAATTTAAAAATGGCTCTAATTAAAGTACGTAAACATCGAAGTTAAGCAACATTATGTGTGTACGTATTTGGATGGGCGCGTACGTAGTGATCTCAACATTTTGCTGACTTTTTTGGAGAGATCCACCAGCGGCCCGCGATGCATTATGGTGTGCTGGTGCATCTTTATTGTTGAATGTGCAGGCACAAACAATTACTCTAAGTTTTAAAAAGTTATGCAGACTACTCAAATAACCTCACTGCCAGCGAAAAAGCAGAGGCTCTCAACTCTAAGAGTTCGCTTTGCTCAGTCGATGATATTTGTATGTATTCATATAAATTATGTATTTAAATTATATTTTACTAGCGGCCCGTCCTCGCTTCGCTTCGGGTGCCATTATGAATAAAAAAAATAAAATAATAAGACCTACGCAATAAATATTTCAATGACAAATCTACAGATTTAGTAAAATATTGCTAGAAATAGACAATAATCACGAACATTAAATTCGCATTTTAACATGAATTTAGTCTCATTTTTTTACAACTTGTGATCCTATTTATGATTCTATCTATCTTAAAATATTCTAGTAGCTTCTGGCGCTTCATCGGCCACTGCCGCGGCCTTTACATTGTTTGAAGATACTAAAAAGATTTCAGAGATAAAAACTATCCTATGCTCTGTCCCAGGACTCAAACTGTGTTAAAACCAAATAAAACTACGTCAGTTCGACGGATACTGATTCCTTATACAAACTCTTGAATGCCTGGTTTCCTCTCTGAAGGCGGTTTCTCGGATAAAAGCTATTCTGTGTCCTTCCTGGTACTTAAACTAACCTTTGTAGAAGTAAAAAAAGCTTAATTGGCCTAACGAATATAGATAACACATACAAACTTCACCACTGTTCCCCTTCTAAAAAGGGGATTTCTAACATATAAAAACTATCCTATGTGCTATTTTGGTATACAAACTACCTTTATACTCGTACCTACTAAATTTTAGGCCCAGCGGTATTAGAAATTTCAATACAACATTTACCCCCACTTTTATAGGAGAAAAATGGCCCCCTTTTCCCCCTCTAAGAGGGGAATATCTGAGATAAACACTATTTTACATCCTCTCCTGGTACTTAAATACCTTTATACCAAATTTCAACTCTATCAGTTCAGCAAAAAGATAATAAAAATATCCTGGTTCTCGCAAAATCCTTTCTTATTCAACTTTTAGGTATTAAAAAGAACCTATAGGATAGGTATTCCAAATTTTATCATTCTAGGTTCAGGAATTTTGTCTCTACTATGATAATGATGAGTCAGTCATTACCCTACAGAGTTTAGTGTAGTCTCACATATTATGTTAGTTAGGTTGGTAAGTATCCACAATGCGCAAATCGAGCGTACGATGCGAGAATGAGGCCATGCGCTTGAGCTTGGGAATCAAACAACTTTTATACCAAATTTACATAAGAATATTGGGTTGAATAAATAATCCATATCGTTCCTTGGTAGTCAAACTACTACTATACCAAATTTCAAACTATTCAGGTTAGCGGTTACATTTTTCATATTATTCCCGTTCCCGTGGGAATTTTGGGTTGAAAACTATCTTGTATTCTTTCTTGGTAGCCTTGCATTAAATACCAGCTTAATTTCCCACGTGTTTAAAATTTTCCATATTATTCACATTCCCGTGGGAAAAAATATTGTAATGAAAACTATTTGAACCCTTTCCTGATAGTCAAACTACCTTTTTACTAAATTTCAGCGTTATAGGCGTAGCGGTCACAGATTTCCATTTTGTTCCCGTTCCCATAGATATTTTGGAATGAAAACTATCTCGAATCCATTCATGGTAATGAAACTACCTTTAAACCAAATTTCAGATTGATAGACTGAACGGTTATAGATTTTCATTTTATTCCTGTTCCCGTGGGAATTTCACAAAATCCCATCTTATCGGTCGCCTACGTTACCTAAAAGAACACGCTGTACAAATTTTAGGTCAATCGGTCCAGTGGTTTTATCCCTGCGATGTCAGTTAGATTTCCACTTTTAAATATTGGCATAGACATAGATTGTTCCCGTTTCCGTGAGAATTTTGGGTTGAAAACTATCTTGTACTTTCTTGTTAGCCAAACTTCCTATGCATTAAGTTTCAGCTTAATTAGCCAAGCGGTTAAAGATTTTCATATTATTCCCGTTCCCGAGAAGAATATTGGAATGAGAACTATTGTAAACCCTTTCCTGACAGTCAAACTTCCAAATGTCAGCGTAATAGGCCTTTTTTTTTACCCGGGGAAATGCATTACGCATACCACCTACACACGGGGGGATGTGAGGTGGTTATGTAGGACTCCCCGCCAAAAACAACTGGCGGGATACCCACTAAAACCCCGGGGGTGTTTCTACTCTACACCTTTGTTGGGGTTACGGGTACGCCGAAGCACTCGTCCGCGGCAGCGTAATAGGCCTAGCGGTTACCGATTTCCATTTTGTTCCCGTTCCCGTAAGAATTTTGGAATGAAAACTGTCTTGAATCTATCCATGGTAGTTAAACTACCTTACTACAAAATTTCAGATTAATAGGCCTAGCGGTTACAAATTTCCATTTTGTTCCCGTTCCCGTAAGAATTTTGAAATGAAAACTATCTTGATTTTTTCCATGGTAGTAAAACTACCTTTACACCAAATTTCAGCTTGATAGACTCAACGGTTACTGATTTCCATTTTATTCCCGTTCCTGTGGGAATTTCGCAAAATCCCTTCTTATTGCTCGCCTACGTTACCTAAAAAACACGCTGTTTAAATTTCAGCTCAATCGGTCCAGCGGTTTTATCCCATGCGATGATGAGTCAGTTGGATATATTGGTATAGAGTATATACATAGATTGTTCCCGTTCCCGTGACATTTTGGGTTGAAAACTACCTTGAATACATTCATGGTAGTCAAACTACCTTTCAACTAAATTTAAACGTGACTTAATTGAATCAAAATATTCAACGTCGGTAGCGTCCGCTGCGAATGGAGTCCGCTGCGTATGGAACATTGATATTTTTGAAATCGTGATTTCTTTTGAACGCAATAGTCAATTTTGATAATTCAAAAAGCAATCTACAGATACTGAAACCACCTTAATTATCAAATAATTTATTTAGATAAGGATTCATACCAAGACATGAATAACGTGATCTTGTCGCTATTGTCTGGTTTGTGATAACATTTCTTTAAAATAAGTAGTTATTGTGACGTAACTACAATAGTTAGATATATGGTACCGCGGACTTTTTTTTAGATAATAATGTGTACTTTAATATTGTAGAACATATTTTGGTTCTACCGTCCATAGTTTCCGCAGCGCATTCGATGAAAGACAATTTACGACTTGAATTTTCATACCTTGGTTAACATTATCGAAGTTTTAATAAGGATCCCTAATTATTTTTAGTCAAAAACATAGCCTATGTTACTCAGGGATAATGTATGATTCTAATGGTGAAAGAATTATTTAAATCCGTCCAGTAGTTTTTGAGTTTATTCGTTGCAAACATACAAAAATACAAAAATATAAAAATACAAAAATACAAATCTTTCCTCTTTATAATATTAGTGTAGATAGTGTAGATGTAGATAACAAAACGATTCAGAGAGTTTTTTTTATTCTATCACCACTTCCACAGACACTGTTACCTGCTTATTATTGTTTATGGTCTCCACTTTCGTGTTTTGCCAGTGGCCGTAGCATGCCACACAGAATCCCGACCAAACTTCAAGAGTAGAACTGTCATCCCATACATTCACAAAACTACAATGTATGGCATGACAGTTCTACGCTTGACTTTTCAGCGGGATCTCGTTTGGCATGCTACGGCCACTGTAAAATATTATTTTACTTGACAGCGAGTTATAGTCCGGTACATTGTGTTCGGGATAATTTATACAAAATTTTAGGCAATGTGACGTAGTTATGTCGTCATAATAATATTATATTATAATTATGCCTATACTACTAAATCCAACTTTGGTTGCTTGCCATTAGCGATGAGCATAAAATAACGCTATTAATAAGGTTTTTATTTTAAATAACTATTTTACTTTATTTTTATTTTACTTAAATTAAATAACATTATATATTATCGATCGAGCGAAATGAGGTTTATAAAAAGATTAAAAAACAGCACAAAACGTGTACTTACCTACATGTATATGACACCTATCTCAATAGCAAACTTTAGGCGGCCGGACTATGATTGACGCAATTATTGGTATTACGCAATGTACTAAAAAATAATGTTATTGAAAATAAGATAAATTGCTTGAAATTCTCGAATTATTGGACTTTATCGCTATTAATTCTTTAGCTTGATCTACTTGCCTGCTCTTTCTTGCCTGTAGGATCTTTCTCAAACTTAATGTACCTAACAAATTGTGCAAAACATTATAATTTAGTCATCTTTATAACTCTACAACCCTTCCTTGGATCGATTTGGCTCATATTCGAACATGAGAATTCTTTTAGCTTATACTACCTGATCGCAAAGTTCCATTAAGATTGGAACTTTGGTAACGTTGTAATTAAGCATTTTCTATTACTCTAGAACCCTTCGACCGATTTGGCTGATGTTCGAACTTAAAAATTCTATTGACTTAAACTACGTATTTGCAAAGTTTCATAAAGATTGGACCATCGGTTTTCAAGTTATCGCGTAACAAACATACATACAAACATACACTTTTGATAATATATTTATGTAGGTTATAAAAAATGTGTGTATATTAGAAAAAAAAAAATCAGAGCACCAGTTTTGAAATTATCGTCAGACCTATCGTAATGACTTTAAATCACCTATATCTCTGCAACCCTAAGGTCTATTTCGCTATTTTTGTCACTAAAATTATTCTGTTAACCTTTCTAACTTGTGTGTAAAGTTTCATTTAATTTGGATCAACCGTTATTGAGTAAATGTCGATCAAACTTAAGCGCCAGAGGTCAACCGCTAAACTGGTCGAAACGCAGGCTTTTCGCGGCTCTCGACTCTAAGACCTCGCTTCGCTCGGTCGATTAATTATGCCCGGTGGTCTATTTTTTTTGCCAGCGGGGATTGCCTGACAGTGACGTATCCAGTTGAATCTCTAATCAAGGATAATACTCAATGATTCTAGTCGATGTGAGTAGCTGAAAGCCCAAATACTCGTTATATTGAGGAAAATGACTGAATGCCTGAGAGCGCTGAGCGCAGCCGTGCGTGAGCCACTGAGATTTACACCGAATATGTAGGGAAGTGTAACGGTCAGTACTTAGGCGCATTGTAGATAGAGAACCTGACTCTGGCAAGAATGCTGGTGACTAGCTGTTTCATATATCGCACTTTCTATGGAACAGAGGCACACTGTTAATCAAATTTTCAAAATAAGGTATGAATCTTTCATTTTTGGAAATTTTATTTGTGTGTGTGTATGTGTGTGTGTCTTTGTTTTGTTTATTTTCTATGTCCTAATGCATAGTAAGCAGAATGCAAAAAATATATAAAATAACTCTCTTGTAAAATTGAAAATGTCATTAATCAATATTTTATACAGCATGCTTATTAAGTTGTCATGAAAAAAAATAGTTTAAAATTAGTTAGAAAAGCCAAATAGAGCAAAATATGGGGCAATCCAAAAGTCAATACTTGAGAGAGTTGTGCCTTTCACGTCCTTTTCTATGACTGTCTGAACAGTTGATGATAAAAAAAATCCTGTAATGGCCGATCTAAGCATATAATTAACCAGTGGAGATTATATTTAATGGGAAAATGTATGTCGGAAAACGAACGTTTTTCTTCAATTGATAGGTAGTATAAGCTTTATTGGAGACTTCGTCAAGGAAACATGTTTACGAAATGTAGCAAACTAATTTATTGATAAAGATGAAAGTTTGCTTGTTATGTCTGTCTGCCTAAACGGTAACTGATTGAGCTACGCTATTACATTCACCAGTGTAATACGATTAAAATTGTTTATAAAATAGGACAAGGTCAAAAAATTATTAGTCCGTAATTTTATTCATAAAAATTACTACAAAAATATTTTTTGGATTTTAAACAACATAAAAAAATGCTAAGATATTATAACGCTTATAAGTTTTCGGGTGACGACGAGTCACGTCACTAAGCGGCACAAAAATGCACCAGCAGTGACATCTAGCAACTTTAGTGCGTTGAATCTCTCACGTTTTTCATAAAATGTACAAAGAAATAATACGGGTCCAATACTTTTTAATAATCCACTTGATGGACAAAACAATTTTTATTACAACCTTTTATTTTCTTTCACTAAATCATGCATGCTAGAACTACTGCTTTCATAACTTATAACATTTCTTTAAAAAATAAGTTATTTGTTAACGTTAAATTACGGTAACTATATAATGTATAAACCATAAATGTATTCTATCTCTCTGGAGGGGGGCGTTGGTATCTGCAACACAGTTGTTTCAACTAAAGCCGGTATTGTCGTTTTCCGTTGCACTCAGTGACTGTATTTTTGGTTTGATAAATAAAGTTTTGTAAAACTGTTTAAAGTTTTATATTTTTAACAAAAGATATAACCGTGACAATCAAATAGGTATTACAATTCGGAGATAAAAGATTTTTAACATAAAAATAAAACTACAAAAATGTCACTTCGTCACCAGTCACCGTTCAAGTCCGAACAAAACTAAAAATAAAGACCGTTAGGTAGCGTCCTTTGCCGTGATTGGGCGAAAAGGCGAGACGCCATTGGGCGAGGATGAGGTGCGTTCAAAAATTGTGTTGCCGCGTTGCAGTTTTTATTTATTTATTTACTTGTCCATTGTCTGTCTATCTGTCTGTAATCAAATCATGCCAGTTTAATTTGGTCCACTTCCCGGTATCTGATTGAGCTGAAAATTTGCATGTACCTATGTATAAATCGGGTGACAATGCAACATTATTATGACAATGAGCTGATCTGATGATGGAGCTGGAAGGTGGCCATAGGAACTCCGTAAACCGTAACCCCATCAAGTTTAGACTCATTTGATTCGTCTTGACAAGCTCTTTGGTACTAGAATAGAATAGAACAGAACAGAACAGAACAGAATAATACTTTATTGCGTACCAAATAATTACAGAACACAGAAACTTACTAAACTAGATATCTAAATGCTAGGTTACAATCGGCAGTCTTATCGCACTAGGCAATTTCTTACAGACAACCTAGGAATGGAACAGGACTGAAATTACATGGGTAATAATGATAAAAGCTTGTTTATAAAAAAGTATTTTTTTAACCTTCACTTGTTAAATCAACATTCTATTAACTATGGTGGAGTATTCTATTCTATTCTATCTTATTCTATGGTGTTTTAATATAGTACAAAAAGTTACTTACCTAATCGAAAGCTATACTTAGCGATTTCACCCGCTGAAATGTAGCCTATTTTGTGTTATTGTAAGGTTCCTCTTCTAGTGCTAGTTGAAATTCCACGTTATTATACCAATATTTGTCTTAACCTTTTATTCGGAAAGCTTTCATGAAAAGAAATATCGTATATTTTCATTAGTTCTTCAATACTAGAAAGAATTTCAATTTGCTGCTGATATTTTCGTAGAGCTTTTAGTTATGAAAACATCGTTTTTGATATACTTAGTAGTAATATTATACAATAGATAACTTTATTTCCAGAAGTATTGCACACCACCTCTATACATGTTCTCAATATTCCTTCCAACCAGGTTGTCTGTAAGAGATTGCTCTATGCGATAAGACCGCCGATTGTATACCTTTTTTAGCTTTATGTGTATTGTCTACTTATGAAACAATTTCTTGTAACCATGTTTGCAATAAAGTATTATTGTATTGTATTGTATTATTGTTATATTTTTATTTGTAATTTTTGTAGGTTGACCTTTGACCACGATATCTCGTGATGTTTAGCGACGATTTAGCCGAAGATGATAGATAGATAACTCTTTATTGGAACACAGAAATAAACTTAATAACACAATATCATAACCTATGTGTTACAATTGGCGGTCTTATCGCTAAAAACGATCTCTTCCAGACAACCGTGCAGGGAGAGGAGAATATTGCTACTCACATGGGTTTGCAAGATGGTAGCAGACTAAACCTAGAAGGCGGGATAAATCCCTCTGCCTTCACTGAATGTCCTACCGAATTTAATACTTCACTTGCTTGGTGTAATACGGCTTTCTTCACAGTACTGTGGGTTGAAAGTAGTCACCACTGAAACCTATCAGTATACTGAGTAGGAAAACCAAAAAATCTTCTCTTCTATTCTTTTATCGTGACAAATTAGATTTAATTTGATTTATTAAAATAATATTCTGATATTTTGTCCACGTAATGAGATAATAAAAAATAAATAATTATACAGGGTTTTTTTATGAATTCTCAAAATGGTCACCTCGATTATTTGAAAAAAATTAAATAACTCAAAAACCGTAAATTTTCGCGAAACATATATTGCGCTCAAAACATGGCCAATGATAAGGCTCTATACACCAATGTACTGAATATCCAAAGAACCTGTATGTTAGGAGATTTAAACAGGTTTACACCCAAAAAAAGATGTTTAATATTCATAATTTACCTGTTAACATTACAAAAACGCCGCGACTCAAATGTGACGTTAATTTTTAATGCCTCGGATCCTTCCTGTCATAGAATAATTACGCTCATTACGCGCAGAAGAAACTTGATAAATTGCCCCTAGGGAAAACAGTGTTTTACCAAATTTTTATAAACTGTAGGTGTGTTATAAGAAATGAATTGTGTTTTTACTGACTTCATGAGAAAAGGTTATTAAGCGGTCATCATGACCGTGTTCCGGCATGATGATCAGTGAAACCTACTTTACTGACACTATGACGGCAACACAAACAGTGCTGTAGACGTCTATAGACGGGGGTTATGTCAGGTCAATCAGTAACCCCGGACGAATGCTTCGGAGTACCCACTGCCCCGCCCGGCATTATCCCCCAGAACATCCCCAGGTTTTTAGTGGGTATCTCCGCCGCGCCCATTTTTGGCGGGAGTTCCACAATCCGCCTCGCGGCGTGGGGTAATGATTCGTAACGCATTTTTCCTGGGTCAAAGAAAGGTAAGGTCAAGCAAAAACGTACATGCATAACTGTATTCTAGACTGAAGGGCAATGCCTGCGAAATTACTAGATCAGATTTAACAACGAATATCTCAGGATGACAGGCGCAGTGTAGTGCCACAGAATTTTGAATTTCAAAACACTGGGTTGTATTGCTCGAATCAATGGGCTTTCCGTTTCGATCAAATACAAACCTACTTTAGGGGTTAACCTCATACTAGTTTGCTCGTCTTCTAAAAATATCTCGTAATAATAATATTAATCTATACCGGGGGTGGACTTCCTTTGCAGGAGGTCGTCTAGGTGGGTACCCCAACCGTGCCAGTTATTCTACCGCCTGAGCAGTAATGTGCAAACATTACTGTGCTTCGGTAGAAGGGCACTGTAGCTAGTAAAGTTACTGGGCTAAAGAGTCTTAACATCTTATGACTCTTGAGTAAGAAGCGTTGGTGCAGTGCACCTAGAATTGCACATCATTGTGAAATTCTGGGTAGCACTGTACTGATTATGGGCAGCGTTATCTCTTAACATCACGAGTGCGTCTTGCTCGTCTTCTTACTTCACTACAAAAAAAAAAAAAGAAACTATGACAATTTTTTCACTGACCCGACAAAGTGTACGTTTCTCCCAACGTTCATCTTAATTTTACTTTGTGGATTAACCGCCCGGCTATGTGTAAAGTACTCCTACTGACAGTAATAAACAGACACCACCACCCATCAGCGTTTGAGCTTTTGTTAGCATGATTTATTGTTTGGTAGTTAAGTATTTAAGTTGTTCTGTGAAGCCAGGGAGGGATTTATCCCGCCTTCTAGGTTAAGTCTGCTACCATCTACGGCCGTATCGTCGCTTAAGATCAGGCAAAATTGGTGTCAAAGGCTTAACCTATTAAGAATAAAAAAAAAGTATTTTCCTTTCAGGGTGAGGAAATTGTACATTTCCTCTCCCTGTATGGTTCTCTTTAAGCGATAAGACCTTCTATTAGTTTACTGTATTAACTTTAATATATATTTACAACTTGAATTGTTTTGTTTGTAAGCGAACATCCGGCTTATAATCCGGAGAAACAGAATTCAAATCCTTATGTGACACTTTTCTCATCTGGACGCTACCGTGTTTCAAAAAGCACGTCAAACTGTGGGTCACGGTTGTTGAAGAGGCAAATTTTAGATCGTGATGAAGTGTTTTTCAAAAATTTTGCGATCTAAAAGTGTAACGTTAAAGGTTGGCTGCAACCTATGATTGTAATAGTCTCCATCTTGGTTAGCATTTGACCCTATCGCCCTTTCTTATTAAGCAGAAGAAACTTTAAAACAAACTTAACCCATGTGGAATAAATACCAATAACCACCCATACCAAATGTTACAAATATGGTTTGGTCATCGGTGGTATCTACTCTTATTGCTATATTCCTCGAACACACCTTTATTTTTCATAAAGATATGCTTTAGAGAGCTTTAGAAGGGTGCCTTTACATTATTTGCGAGCTAAATTTAGCGCAAAACTTTTAGTGCTTTTTAAACTCGGGATAACAGAGTTTCCTTTTTGAAAACTTAATCTCGCATTAATGTGGAAGTTAGGAGGTTGTGTGGATGTTTGCTGGCAATTTAGACTTTAATGTAAAACCTGGATGTAAGGTTGTTAAACTCTTGTCACGAAAATATAGCCTAAAATTTGGACGGAATGTAGAGGTAATAATATGTGGATGTGCGTTTTTTAAAAGCTTTCCTGGTAACAAAAATATACCCCCCTTTTGGCAAATTAATGATGGCCCTTATATTTTTAACCCCCGATGCAAAAACGACGGGCCGTTATAAGTTTGACATGTCTGTCTGTCTGTCTCTCTCACTCTGTGTGTGTGTGTGTGTCTGTCTGTGGGATCGTAGCTCCCAAACGGATGAACTGATTTTAATCTAGTGTTTAAAAGTAGAGTTAGTCGAGAGGGTTAGTAGAAAGAGAGAGGAAATCGGTCCAAGATGGCCGCCGCTACAAAATGGCCGATTCTTTTTTTTTCCACAACCATCTCAATATAAATGAAAGGGCTTGACTAGTAAAATACAACACACTATAATACATTTTAAATTCAGATGGCCGCCACCAAAAATGACGAATTTTATATTTTGAAAGCGTCGGGTTTTTTTAAATTTAATTCACATGTAAACTATTTGATAACACTTGGGCTACTTACTATAACACAACTAGGAATACTGACAGGCTGCTAATCCTATATAAAACACCTACATTTAAATATATTCTCAAAACGGCTAAACACATGGTACATAATTAAGTGCCTACTTATTATAAAAACGTTTCGCAAGAACTGTCCTTTTGTGATACCGAGGCTTACGTTTATTTTACCCTCAGAATATTCTCATTTTCATTTTTGAAGACCTTATCTTTACGTCCATTCGCTTAAAGGGAAATTCTACCTGTTTTTTCTTCAACATGATGTGATATTTTAATGAAAATTATAATATTATGTGTAAGAATTTAACGTGTGTGCAAAATTGTCGAGAAATTGTTCTTACGGATAATATCTTAAAGAGCTTTTGAGCGAGAAAAGTTGTACGGTCCTTAGAAACTTTGGAATTTATTACTTACTAGGTTATACTCTCGGCTTCGTCTGCTTGAAGTTATTTTAGCTGATGTTTGCGTCGTACCCACTAAGCGAAATTTGATATAAATCTGTTTAGTGATAGTAGATTGGTAATTTTTCGCAACATTTTAGCAACTACCGAGGATAGACTTCCTTTGCAGGAGGTCGACTAGGTGGGTACCCCAACAGTGCCAGTTATCCTACCGCCTGAGCATGTTCAAACATTACTGTGCTTCGGTAGGAGGGCACTGTAGCTAGTGAAATTACTGCGCTGAAGAGTCTTTACATCTTATGACTCTCAAGTAAGAAGCGTAGGCGCAGTGCACCCAGAATTTTAACTACGTAAAATCCTGGGTAGCACTGTACTAATTATGGACTGCGTTATCTCTTACCATGAGGAGAGCGTCTAGGTCGTCTTCTCACTTCGTTGTTTTAAAAAAAATCTCTTCGTACAACGCTACATTCTGCCATTGCAAGTTGTCAGCTTCCTTGAACTATAAAGTTTAACGCTCCCATTTTTTATAATTCCCCATTCCTGTAACTGCCTTACAGACTTACAACATAAATTATTTAGGTACCTTCCATTTCTAAGTCGGCTTACGTTTCACATGCCCTTTTTGCGCCCTTGAGTCGGACCCTTAAGTACCTCTTCGGTATGTGTGTAATGTGTAATCCTCGCAAAATGTGATGTAATTAAGATTATTACTACCCTCGAATATGGTTATAAGAAAGTGAGTTTCCAGTTTAAATATTGAGTCTCGTAAAAGCGACGCCTTAAGCAAAAATTGTTATTATCTTTGTCTAATTTGCAATTTGCTTAGTTTATGATTATGATTTTGTACGTCGAGATAAGTACACTCGGGTGCTTTGGGGTTGGTTGGTAAACATTTTGATTCTATTACATTAAGGCGGTTTCCAGAGCAGAATGGAGGAGAAAAACATGTTGTGCCGA
Source organism: Hemithea aestivaria (assembly GCA_947507615.1). Classification (NCBI taxonomy): domain Eukaryota; kingdom Metazoa; phylum Arthropoda; class Insecta; order Lepidoptera; family Geometridae; genus Hemithea; species Hemithea aestivaria. The sequence continues at coordinate 12,902,425 of OX382342.1, forward strand.
CCCTACCTAGTGTGGGATAAGGGCAGGAAGATGAAGAAGAAGACATTAAGCCGGTTTCCAGACAGACCAACTAGAACTGGTGACTTTCTGTTAGCTGTCGCATACATCTTAATGCAATAGTTACATCGAATAGGCCTTACATTTGGAAACTACGCTTATTTAGGTTCAGCGGCAGTCATAGATTTATGAAAATACTACTTGCTAGGTAGTTGCTAGTCCCGAGTTCTGCAATAATAGTGCTTGCTCAGTGTGAAAATTTCTGACAGTTACATTAATTATCCATACAGGTATGTATGTAAAATGTATAATATAGGTCTATAATATATCGAATTGATTAAACTCCACAATGTATAGGCCTATATCGAATTAATTGAACTCCTTTTTTATATTCGGATTTTAAGGGTTTTATTTAGAAAAGATTTTACTTGTTCTTTTATAAATTAAGTTTCCCTCAAAAAGTAACAAAAATCCTTTTATAAGATCCCTTTGGTATTACAATTTTTCCACCTTTTCAACAACGTTGATGGCTTCCATTTCAAGCCCCATGTCCAAACATTGTAAGACCGATAAGCCCCTATAATTTACAAGGTTAACCCTTTGAAAGGTCAACCGAATTTTAAAAGGACACCCGAAAGAGCTTGTCAAAAAAATAGGTCACGAAAAATGTAGAAATGGTTCGCGGAATTTCAATCAGTTTTGATTTGGTGTTGGCATTTCTTTGGCGTCGTTCGGGGAAGGGACTGCAGGAAATATCATTAATTTGTTTTTAGAAGGAATACAAAAAAGGGAGAGAAATAAAAAATACTATACTAGTAGGCTTCGGCAGTGGCTAGTTACCAAACACTGGAAAAAATCGTGTCAACAAGCGGTCATCATTATTATTCGGGGAACCTCAAAAAGACCTTAAGCCGCTTCGACCATTTCTGATCTTTTGTAGCAGTCCAGATGAGTTACAATTCACTGTTTAAACCTTAAAAGCGGTCATTATATATATATTGTTCCTGCCATAATGTTCAGTGAAGAAAGGGTTTTATCCCGCCTTCAAGGTTTACCCTGCTACCATCTACTGTCGCATTGTCACTTAAGATCAGGCGAGATCGTGGTCAAATGCTAAGCTGTTACGAATAAATAATATATTTTATTTTGAAACGTCAATTCCCAACCGTTGCCCGGAGATTACCCACTTACCCGATTACCCGGGTAACTTTACTCAACCCTATGCCCGGTCACATCTCACGATTGACACCACAAAATGTAAGGCAGACACTGCACACTAAAATAGAATTGGTGGATGTGTAGTTGTGTAGCCAAGTTCAATCGATACGATAGTGTAAATAAAATATTGTAACATTCTTCACTGAGTACTTTCTAAACAGACGATTTTTTGTTTAAGAAGCTTACCTAAATATTGTCATAGCTCTGAGATTTTAAAGACTTTCTCTATAGGGCTGGACACATTAGTTGCATGTCAGACGAACAAGTCGCGGTAGCCACAGGGATAGCAGGAGAAGAAACTGAATTCTTTCTGCAATAGCTGGACGACTATAGACCTTAATTCTTTAATAGTCTCTATGATTGACTTATAGTGTATAAACATCTGACGTTTACTAAAAATACTGAAGAAAATTATTTTTCAATGTGCACTAGTGCTTGATTGCTAACGTGCTCCGTTAAACTTGGAATAAATATATTTAAATACCATTCCATGGGGTGTCTGTGTGTATTCCAATAGCCTCCGATTGACACATTCCTGATCCTCCAACAATGACATAATGGATCGCGTGAATGATTAAACGGTTTCCGCTTCAGAGCACAATTTTACCCGTGGTTAATTTCGAACAAGGATTTCTAATTGATTGGGCTAAATTAATTTTGTACTTTTATATGACAAAACGCTTGAATTAAAAGATGTTTCTTAGCAAGGGTAGTTTATTACGTGACGAAGTTGAAAGATGCCTTTTTACAAGTTTTTATTTACTTTCACCTGTCTGTTGTCTGTCTGTCTCAAATCTTGGAAGTTTAATTTGATCCACTTCCCGATTTCTAATTGACCTGAAATTTGGCATGCATGTATAAATCGGATGACAATGCAATATTATTATGACAATGAGTTGATCTGATAATGGAGCAGGAATGTGACCATAAAAACTTTGTAATTAAACGACACAACCTCATCGAGTTTGGTCTCATTTGATTCGTCTTGACAAGTACTTTGTTCCTAGATGGTAATAATAATAAAACCTTGTTTTTTTTTTAATTTCACTTGTTAGCGTTACCGCTTTAAGCTCCCGAGTGCGATTTTCGGCCTTCATTGGTGAATTTTAGGCAAACCTAAAACCTGCTTATACTAGATGTATTGACTGATTTGGACAGTCAAACCCTGAAATGCATTTTTATTTAATCGGGGTTTGACTAGTCAAACCTAGGAACGACTGATTTAGACGGTCAAATTCCTGTATGCTCCGATTTTTGACAAATCAAAATTTGTCGCGCGTTTTTGGAATGTCTACGTAAAATGAGGGTGTCCCGTCGATCTATGGGATTTTTATTTGAGCTATAGCAAGAGTTTTCGAAATTTGCGTTTGAACACACATTATGAATAATCCAAAAAAATATAATTAAATATCATCTTGAGAGCTCATTCATCAGTCTAGAGAATTTCGTTTTTTTATGGTCCTAATACGTCGTATATGCTAGATCTATGGAGCTGTTCGTTGAAAGACCAATCAGTCAAACTTTCTTCAAACATAATACAGGAGACAGTATTGATACACCTTTAGTTTTAAATGATGTATTTGTAAAAAATACTTTATATGTGTATCAATAAAGAGTTTCTTATCTCATCTTAGTATTAAAGCATCGTTTTGTAGGTCATAAGTGTGCCATAATGCGGCGCACAGCGCTGCGCTGAACTTGTAACGTTCTGTCCAGTCATTACGTTCGAGCAGTAAAAACACACATAAAATCCCACATCTCACCGAAGATTACGATCCACGTTGCCCCATAAAGGTGGTAGCTTGCATTCGACGGGTTTCAGTATTAACCTTGCCATTGATCACTTATTAAGAGCAGATCGGCATTCGGCATTACTGGTAGAGTGATTTTCACGAAATAATAAGTCCCTTAAACCGGGCGCCACAATCGCGCATTTTGAATGAATGAATGAAATCGTTTACTCGTATACAAACATCTTAGATACAGCAATGTTAAAAAAAATAGTACGAAAGAAATAAAAACAGTGCGATCAAAAAAAAAACATTAAACGTAAGACATTTGTTCACGAAACGGTCGTGGTCGTATTACTGGTCGTTATCAGACTTTTCGACAATGCTTCTTATAAAATGGACCGACATGATTACGATCACAAGTCCTTAATCATATAAGACTTAAAAGCCTGGGATGGTCAGAATTGTGAAGAAAAATATAGTGCATATCTAGGTCATGTAAGACATGATCGTTATCAATTGCTCCAAACGATTATGATGGCTAAAATCTCCGGGGAACGATGCGTAGGAAGGCGGAAACTGTTGTGGCTCCGCAATAACAGGCAATGGACCGGGGAGAAGAAGGTGGAAGATCTATTTAGGATTGCCCTGGACAAGGATACATTTCAGAAGATGACTGCATAATTTCTAAGAAAAGGAGAGACACTAATAGAAAAAGACGAAGACTTTTGGCCGTTGCTTGTTTCCATGATGACGATGATCTGGTTCAGCCGATTTCGACCATGGCGACAGCTTCAACTCATATATTGGTCAGCTTCAACTCATATGTTGGCCAGCTTTAACGTATGTCTTCACTGGACATCATGCAGGAACACAGTCACAATGACCGATGGCAACTGTCCACTCAGCATGGTAGGTACGTCGTACGTAACTAGCAAACTACATAAGAGTCTACATGTAGACTCTTGTCCAGTGAAGCTAGGTAGTGAGAGCACCTATTTGTCCAACAATACATCGTCAATGACCAACATTGTATCAACATTACTTCAGGTATTGTAGTCATCTTTAGACGACGCGACAGCAACTGCTCACCGTCAGGAGGACCATTTGCTTGTGCGTTTTTGTCAAATATTTTCAAAGAAAACAGAGGCAATGAATATGAACTAATGAGTGCACAAATAACCCAGTGCTAAGTGTAATCATTCTGTAAGCATTCTCAACTGTCATTTGCCCATCACTCGTGCCGCGTGCCACAGTTTACATAAGTTTCAAAGCCGTTCCACTTCCTTATTTCTTCAGTGATCTTTGCTTCCTTAATCCTCGTGTAGCTTAACTGTTGATCCTAGTCTTATCTGACACATCGATACCGAATTTGGGAAACCGTTAAATTTCGAATAGACTTTTGACTAAGTAACTAAGTATCTTTTACTAACATAAGATACCTAAAAGATACGTCGCAAAAAAGGTGTTAGTTACTTTTGTAGATTTGCGGGCGAGTAGTGTAATAATAATAAAATAATAATAATTGGGGTTTATACTCCAACAGAACAGGTTACCCTACTTACACTCTCAGAGTCAAATCACAATTTATAGGTTGTGTGGCGAACCCATATGTTGCAGCTTCAGGTCCCCGAGATTCCTACATGGCCTGCAACATGACCTAACGACTGCCCCCTACATATCTTATAGGAAACAGCCGGGTACCCACAATTTTACGTGCCTTCCGAAACACGGTAGCGTCCAGGCGAAAATCTTTGCCACACTGAGATTTGAACCCAGGACCTCCGGCTTACAAGCCGGACCAACGACCACTGGGCCACGGACGCTACGCTGTAGTAATCATTTTCGGGGCGGATCAATAATTCATAAAAAATGTTACAAATTGGGTAAGCTTACAATGGATAAATCGGTTTTGGATGACTTAAAAACCATCTTTAATTTAGTTCAATTAAGGAATTATGTAATAAAGTATAGTATTGTTAGTAGAATTATTTTAGGGAAAGCTATACCAGTCTTATATTACAAAACAAAATATTTTACAGTCATCTTGGGTAACTTTGAACTTTTTAGTCTACCTAACATTGAAGAAGGTTGTTTAATGTGGTTTACTAATTTGTTGCATGGATACATATTATAATAGTTTTAATAATAAAATCTGCGGACCCTTAAAATATTTTCTAAATACTTTAACGATCCGTCCATGTACTAAATTACTAAAGCACCTCGTTCAGAGTTAGACCGAGATTCAAAGTTATCCAAGATTATTGTAATGAAAACAAATATTTAACTACTATAAATACTAGCGCCATAGTTCAGTTTCACAAAGAAATAACCACATGTGCATGCTTCAGCGAAATTAAACTACATTTTTTTATACACATCGCGACCTCCATGAATAAAGGCATAACCCCACTTATTTACAAGAAACCCTTTGTGAGTGGCGAGCCTATGCTTAGCGACACTCGAACCATAGAGTAGAATAATACAGAGGAAAAACCCTTGGAAAATACCAGAATTAAATCTAATAGTGTGGCAAAATTTTCACCTGGATGCTACCTTGCTTTGGAAGACATGTAAAACATTGGGCCTCATGTTTTTCTTATAAGATATCATCAAAGCAGTGGTTAGGTTATGTTGCAGGTGTTGTTAAATACTTGTCGTTTTGAAATAATTGTAGCATAGGTACCTTTATATACCTCTATAAACACAATATTACTCTATATAAATTGTGGCATACTAACCCTTATTTTTAATCGTATCCATGCACCGTACCTTTTTCTCAAGAAAACGCCTTTCTTGAAAGTAAATCCGTAGATATTCTAAATTAAAAAAAAAGGTCAAAAAGACATCATTTTAGTTCTTCACTATTCGCACGATCAATTCATTAAAAGTACCTTAGTACCTATACTACCTTCTCCTAGTTTCTATTTTCCTGGTACTTTTTACGTTTAAACTATACCGTTGGACTACTCTTGTCCACCTCGTGAATTACGGCATACGGCAGGTTAACTACGAAACAGTGTCACTAAAATATTGTCTTACTGACTGTACCTAATTTCGATAAAGTTCAAAGTTCCACACAAAAAGAGTTTTAGGACGAGTTGTGCAATGAAAATATAATTAATTTTGATTTTCTTCAACTCGTCCCATTTGGGCCGTAGGCTTGTAGGACGAGCTGGGAATCACTCCATTTTCCGGCTTGAGGTTGACTAAAACAGATTCGACACGACTAAAAACGCGTGCAATTCTAGAAGGCCGGATAAATCCCTTTACCTACCTGAATTATAATATATACATCTATTACATTATAATGTACTACGGCCAGGGCTAAGGGTGTAACAGACGCCCACTTGAAACACGAGATTACAAAGTGAAATTCCTCTCTGTATCCTCAAATTTTCTGTGGTTCGGCTAACAATGCCATCCGTTACAAAGCGCTCATGAAATTTAAATAAAGTGTTGCCACCACAAAGTGGATCTGCGTAACTGAGCAGGGTGTGTCTAGTTCGTAGTTATGACTGTGGTGTGATAGTTGTGACTCGCAAGCGCAAAATATTATTGGTGTTAGATGATATGATGATGATATTCTTCTTAGATTTCACCGGGGGTTAACTTCATGTGCATGAGGTCGTCTAGGTGGGTACCCCAACAGTGCCAGTTATTCTACCTGAGCAGTAATGTGCAAACATTACTGTGCTTCGGTAGGAGGGTACTGTGGCTAGTGAAATTACTGGGCTAAATAGTCTTAACATGTTATCTTGAGTAATATGCGTTGGTGCAGTGCTCCTAGAATTTCACATCAATCCTAAGTATCACTGTAATGATTATGGGCAGCGTTATCTCTTAACATCAGGAGAGCGTCTTATTCGTCTGCTACTTTATCACATAAAAAATGTGATGTCGTTAGACTGTAACTCTTAATTGATAATACAGGATAGCTGGACACATGACCTGTCATATGTACGAAGCAGGATCTCATCGAGGCCAATGACAGAGTTATAGCTCTTTTCACTTACTGGTCCAAGCAGCTATAGAAAAAAAGCCATTTCGACTTGAAAAGAAGAAGAAGAAGCTGGACATATGCTTTCTTTAACATTTTATTAGTTAAACTGTTAAAAGGTATATTTAAGTTATCGATAGACTGGGCCCATAACCTGTTTGCCGTACGCACAAAGAACAGAATTGTCTTAACTAGTAGTAGGTCGCCTAGACTTTTGTATTACTCTTATTTATTACTACTAGATGATGATGATGGAAATATTGCCTTAGAATAACTTATAAATAATAAAATAAATTATAATATTTCAGGACAGTTCACGAAGGTTTGTTAACCTGTTTCCTCCGACCATAATGCCCTTCTCCTGCCATGTTGATGTCAGCTTTTGAAATATCTCTTCAAGTGTTGCCGTAAATAGTTTTGGAGATAGCGGGTCTCCCTGTTTGACTCCTTTGTGAATGGGGAAGTTCCGTCCAACTGTTTGGATTTTTATGTCTGCAGTGCTGTTACGGTAGATGTTCTGAAGTAGGTGAATATATGTATTTTCTATGTCTTGATTTTGTAAAGCTTGGAAAATTGATGAGTGGTGAAGGCTGTCAAAGGCTTTTGAATAATCTATAAAGGCAATGTAAAGTGGTAGGTTGAATTCTTGGTGTTTTTCAATTATCTGGTTGAGAGCGTGAAGATGGTCGGTCGTAGATAAGCCTCGACGAAATCCTGCTTGTTCTGCTGGCTGATGTAAGTCAAGGTTGCCGGATATTCTAAATTCTATTACTTTGATAAATGCTTTGTAGAGATGTGAAACTAGGCTTATGGGTCTGTAATTTGATAGATTTGATTTGTCTCCTTTTTTATGGATGAGAATAATGTTGGAATGGCAAAAATTATCAGGGAAGCGACCGGTTTTTAATACTAAGTTAAATAGTGTTGTTATTTGGGGTAAAAGGGCTGGTTCTCCTATTTTCAGGGCTTCGGTGGTAATGCCATGAAAGATCTTTTCAAGGGTAACCTTCCTCTCACTCTTAAGAGAAAACTCATGGACGTGTGCATTCTCCCCATCCTTACCTACGGTGCTCAGACTTTTTTGACTGATCGTCAAAAATCCACTCTCGTGGTTTGTCAGCGAGCAATGGAGCGCAGTATCTTGGGGCTTAAATAGACATGTGGACAGAAAAAATTTTTTTTGTCCATAATGTAGATTTAAAAAAAAATTGGACACGTATTTTTATTCTTGTAAATTTAATGAAAAATGAGTAAGTTACAGCGCCTTAAAGTTGCGGAGAAGGGGGTAATGACGTCACGCCTCAGTACGATTTGTACTGAGGTGTGACGTAGTGTTTCTCCCCCCATAATTTTAGATTCCTTATATCTCAGTCAAATTCAATGATATTAACAAACAAAAAAATACGTATCGAATATTTTTTATTATTTAAATTACGGACTAATAACATTTAAAAAATGTTAGCCTTGTCATCACGCCTATTGTCAGACCGAGTTAGAAACAGTGAACTTCGCTCCAGAACTCAAATTGCTGATGTCGGTCAAAAAGCTGCCAGCTTGAAATGGACCTGGGCAGGTCACATCTGCCGCATGTCGGACGAGCTATGGGCCAAGCGTGCCACTCAGTGGATGCCCAGCACCGTTAAACGACGCCGCGGCAGACCCAGGCGGAGATGGCGAGACGAACTGGACTCCTTTTGTCCCAATTGGCAAATCACGGCCCTTGCACGTGAGGAATGGAAGGAGGGAAGGGAGGCCTTTGCCCTGCAGTGGGACGACAATGGCTAAAAAAAAAAAAAAAAAAAAAAAAAAATAGGACAGTTCACACAGCGCCACCTAACCCCAAGCTAAGCAACTTAATGCTTGTGTTATGGTGATTAGGATAACGGATATAATACTTATATACTCTTTTTTTATTAAAAACATACTTATAATAGATACAGAAAGCCACTCAGACCAGAAACAAATATCACTTATCATTATCATCAGCGTCTTACCTACTGCTTGGCATAGGTCTCCAGCCTTCTATGCCATTTTTTCTGCGAGGATCGCGTGCAGATTTTTCTTACCAAGAAAAGTATTGCCAATAAGAAGAGTCGTGTTAGACACATTCTTAGTATTAGTCTATCTGACAGTTTAAGTCAAATGTAAATTAGCTTAAGTGTATGTAGAATCCAGATCTTTCCTGTCAACATTCTCTTCTCTGTTTCTGTCTCGCATCCTAGGTCTTTTCTGATGATACCGTTGACCAATCACTCAAATAATGATGATGATGATGATGATGTCGTCCTGAACGTTTTTGGCCTCGGCGACTGTAATATTTGCAGGGCTATTCACTTATCGGTTAGGGAACCGAACCGAATACCGAATTGTCAAAAATGTATGAAATGACGTGACATGACATGTCAAGTTGTATCTACGTAATATGTCATTTCATACATTTTTGACAATTCGGTATTCGGTTCGGTTCTTTCACGGATAAGTGAATAACCCTGCTGGACAGGCATATATAGGCTCAAATAATACCGTCATAGTGAATCTATCACTTTTTCTAAAAAAAACTCATAAAATATTGAAACTCAGTTCGTTTACCAAAATAAATTGGACAAGCTTAAAAATAATGAATGGGTCGGTCAATTTATTTCACCTTAAATGAGTCACTCATGAGTAAACGGAGGTTTTTGAGAAAACTCGGCAAAGGGCCGGCTCAAAGTGTCTTTTATAAACGTGAGAACTTCTGCTGTGGGGTAAAGAATAAGCGATTTTTGAACTGGCTATAGGTATTTAATTAATTTTGACAAAAAAGTGCATCAAGCAGATTAGAATTTTACACATATTTTTTACGTTGTTAAAATAATTATACGGATGATTTTTTTTTCTACGAAGTAAGAAGATGAGTAAGACGCTCTCGTGTTGTTAAGAAATAACGCTGTCCATTACTATAATCAGAACAGTGCCACCCAGGATTTCACAATAGTGTAAAATTCTGGGCGCACCGCACCACTAACGTTGCTGGGTGAGATGACATTATTTTTAAGTACACGGTCGAAATTTTGGCTCCAATTCTAGTTATCTAAATATATAAAAGGAGAGAGTGACTGACTGACTGATCTATCAACGCACAGCCTAAACCGCTGGACGGATTGGGTTGAAATTTGGAACACAGATAGGTTTTATCCGCTAAGAAAGGATTTCGCCATACGGGCAAAGCCGCGAGGATAAGCTAGTAATTATATAATCCGTATCGCGTTCTCGCCCAGAAACATGGACGACTAAATATTTTATTTTACCTTATAAATTTATTTATCATTAGCCTGTTAAATATATCTTTAACTGAAAGGACTGCTTATTGAATTATATCATGATTACAACAGTTTAAATTCCTAGTACCCAATGAACGTAAAATTTATACCTAAAACAAATATCTAAAGGAGAAAGCTCTTAATTTCCGCAGCGGATAAAGTTATTATCTTGTACCACATCTCAAAGTTTTCATTCGTACAAACAGAGTAATGGCAAATTTGCCGTAACGGTACCCATTTAAGCATTCCTGTGTTTGTACTCTTTCACACCTTTTATTTGAATCGCTCTGGCGCAAACATTTTCTGGTAAATTTGAAACCCAGAGATTGCATTGAGGAAACGATGGAATAAAAATAATTCAAATCTTCCGCTCGGTTACCATGAAAAGTAAAATAACGTAATGCATCTTTTACCTTTCTTTTTATAGATATAACAAGGTACATGTCTATTTTTGTTACTTATATCTTGCTTTATCTTTGTTTGAAAAACAACCATATCTATCTGAGCTTTAAAATCATAGGCATACCTAAGTTTTTATTATTTGAGACTTTAGGGTAGTAAAAAAGGCATTTCAGTCACGTTAAAAAACGTTTAGACTATCAAAATACTTTCTCCGCAATAAAATGTAATGTTTCAAAGTTGGATCGTCATTGAAACGTGAAGTCGCCAAAAATCTTCAACACGTCGTCAGCTCAGTCTAAACGCTATAATAGACTTTAAAGGGATTAAGTTCTGCATGGAACTTGATACTTTCTGTTATAACAGTAAGGGTAAATACTCAATTCAAATCTTAAAACTCTTATCATAAACGTGAAAGTTTGTAAGAATGGATGTCTGGATGTCAGGATGTTTGTTACTTTTTCACGCCTAATCGGATGGACCGATTGAGCTGAAATTTTGTATAGAGATAGCTTAAACCCTGGTATAACACATAGGCTACATAAGTACTGCGGGTAAAACCGCTGGGCGCGGCTAGTAATATTATAAACGTGAAAGTTTGTAAGAATGGATGTCTGGATGTTTGTTACTTTTTCACGCCTAAACGGATAGACCGATTGAGCTGAAATTTTGTATAGAGATAGCTTAGACCCTGGAATAATACATAGGCTACATAAATACTGCGGGTAAAACCGCTGAGCGCAGCTAGTAAGAAATAAAAATAGCCAATAAAGCGCTGGTCGGGCTATGCACAATGTAGGCTTGCGCGATAACCGGTAAATCGCATGTTAACTTAACCTTATCTTTTTGTGACAATATTTCCAAAACTAATAAAGTAATCTTTACCATTATAGTTTTTCTGAAAAGTTCATGATTGAAATCATATCCATGATTTTTTTCAATGCTTGAAAGCCAGTTAATATTTTACATCTGTAGCCGCATCGTGATTTAAAGCCTTATTACACTTGGCTGAATTTAGTCACTAAATTCAGAATCTAAATTAGGATGAACGATACTTTCTTTTAAATTTAGGATGCTAAATGTGATTACACTTGACGAAATTCAGTGGCGACTAAATTTAGGCTTCTAAATTTAGCCAGGTGTAATAAGCCTTTTAACATCACGCGAGATCGTGCTGAAAGGCTAACCTGAAATGAATAAAAAATGAGTTTTAATTTTGTGTTCCATTAAAGTGTTATAAATAATTATATTTATAGTATTTATACCTGAGTCTCGGCAACCAATATATTTTTGTCCCTTTTGGTGTCGAGAGAAAATTAATCAAAGATTTATCTGAGCGTTTGGTTGAAGCGACCGGTGACCAAAAAGCTGGCAGCTACCTCGGACAGCGCATCAATATCGCCATCCAGAGAGGTAATGCTGCCAGCGTTTTGGGTACGATGATAGATATGATTTCTCAGTATTTTTAAGTTTTGAATATTTGGTTTTTAAGGTGTTTTCATTTATGTTTTTAATTCATATTGTTTAAAAGTAAATGAATTATCGTGTTTATAGTATTTTGTATCCTTTCATACTGCATTCACAACAGTCTGCAATCCATAGGTCGACGACATTGGAACGTCGCCAAGCTGAAGTCACTTGATGTCTCCAAAGTCTGGAAATTTCTCATGAATTCGGTATGACTCAATGATCCTTTCATCGGAGTTATTAGATATAAAGCAATTACTTAAATGTGAGAGCAATTTATTTCGGATGATCAATTTCTTGAAGCTTAGTTCAATTGGCAGAAAACGCCCCTTGGAAATTGATGATTTGAACACAAGAGAAAGAAAAGGTAGAGAAAGAGATACAGAGAGATTCAGAGTCTTGAAAGGTAGGCAACGTACCAGGTACCTACCATAGGCGACGGTAGCCTACAGATGTAAATACACCGATTTAAAACGTTATATTCCAAATCTTGTGGTATAATACTCCAAATACACAATTTCAAACAGTTTAAAACTCTCCTACAAATATAAAAAAAAATATTTTATTCTTCGTTATTTTGAGCAATTATTGAGTTAAAACCTACTACGTTAACATTACAGCAATGCCATGTCGCCAAAGTAAAAAAATCCTATACCCCTGCAATAAGTAGGTAAGTAAACCTACCTATAGTAAAAATATTATACAACATTAATAAAAAAGAAGCAAAACTAATATAATAAATCACCCTCAAAACAACAATAGCAAAATATTAGTTAATAGAATTTTAATAAAAGTTTATAGAATATCAATAGAGAGTAAGTACCTATTTCCTACAATGTTGTCGAGATACCTACAACTGATTACGATATCGTAACGAGGCAAGAGTGTGAGTTTAGTTAAAACCGAATTAAAATTATTAGGTATACCTAAAGTAGGTATATTTATTATGTGGTTATCAAAAAAGTTTTTAATTCTATTCAACCTATAGTTTTTTATTACGAACACAGAGCTTTCACCGTATCAATGTAGTTTTTATAACTAATTCCTATCTCTCCACTTGGTCGGACGGACCAAACTAACTGAACTTACGGTACCTACTTGTAACGCCTATATTTAATGTCAGTAAGTACTCAATCTCGATGCGACGTTGCCAGCTTTCAACTCTACATACACGGTAAAGAGTATCTCTTTACCGTGGTGCGGCGCCGGCACTGCTCTTTATGTATGTGTGTGAGTGTACGTAGTTATAGGTAGATTGCGAGTGTGTGAAAATGCGACGTTGCCGTTTGGTGCTGCGCCCGCACTGCTCTTTATGTATGTGTGTGAGTGTACGTAGTATAGGTAGATTGCGAATGTGTGCATTTGGTTAGATTGGTTAAGTTACAAACCGAATTAAATTATAACAAGCTTTTATTTGACAGAAAACAGACAGGTGAATGGTCTGTTGTCTGTCTATCTGTATTCAAATCCTAAACGTTTGTTTGCGCGCGTGTAGCTTAGGTGAGAATGTGTGAATTAGGTGAAAATGTGAAGAAAGTGTTCATCCCGTTGTGGATGTAATGACAAAAAACAAAAGTGCTTAGAAGGGATACATCATGTCGGTAACAAATGTTACAACCAGTATAATTATTCAGAACATACAGATTACGTTGAGGACATTAATTAGATAAAAATATGTTTTATTTTTAATAATTTTATCAGTAAGTTTAGTACAACACATACACCTACCTATTATTATGCTGATCACATCAGAAAAAAACTTGTAAATACAACTTATGAATACGTACCAGCTTACTTAAATTTTATTATATATTTTCATTACTATCGCACATGCTTTTTATTCAAAATTCTATGATCATTCTATAGAAAATCCGTCTAATCGCTTAGCTACCGCTATGAGTTCAGCGCTACCGATGCTCATTCAAACGGCTGCAGTTCCGTGTATATAGCTTTATTGTAATGATTAAAGGTTTTTTAGAAAGCTGATGAAAGAAACTAAATATTTTATAATAACCTATATTTGCATTATCCTAACGGTTACCAAGTTATATACATAAGAAGAAAATTTTTTTTTAGAAATTATGTTTTTTGGAATTATTTCCTTTCTTACTTACTTCAAATTAATAGTTCTTAGAAATAAAATGATGCTTATTTAATAACCTTTCATTTGACACCCTACTTAAGTAAATCGGTTTAGTAGATATTGAAATAACCCGCACAATAGAATAGGCTGGCGGCCATCTTTGTGACGTCATAACTACCCCCTCTATACACTTAGGAAGTGACTACCGCACTTTTCGTGTTCAGGAAAATATGACAAATAAGTACATACCAATAATCTGTATGGCGGAGATGTGTCCCACGGAAATTTTATTTTTTTGTATTGGGGACCGTACTATATGCAAAATTCGTAACTCAAATAAAAGCTTGTAATAATTTAATTCAATTTTTAACTAACAATAAAAAAAAAATATTCACACACTCTCACCTCAACTACACACACATACGTAAATGATTTGATTACAGATAGACAGACAACAGACCCTTCACCTGTCTGTTTTCTGTCAAATAAAAGCTTGTTATAATTTTATTCGGTTTGTAACTTAACCAATCTAACCAAATGCACACATTCGCAATCTACCTATACTACGTACACTCGTACGTAGTATAGGTAGATCGTGTGTGTGTGTGTGAGTACACACATACATAAAGAGCAGTGCGGGCCCGCACAATACGGCAACGTCGCATTACATACACACTCGGAATCTACCTATACTACGTACACTCACACACATACATAAAGAGCAGTGCAGACGCCGCACAATACGGCAACGTCGCACGACTAGGGCGGATCCAGGATTGGGCCCTGGGGGGGAAGGTGCAAAAATATTATTATAACGTTAACTACAAAATGTGTGAGTTTTGCTCGCTCTGAACAGTTAAAAAATTCAAATATTCTTAAAAGATATAATATGCAAAATTCGTAACTCAAATTAAAGCTTGTAATAATTTAATTCAATTTCTAACTAACAATAAAATAATAATAATATTCACACACTCACGTCAACTACACACACATACGTAAAAGATTTGATTAGGTACAGATAGACAGACAACAGACCCTTCACCTGTCTGTTCTGTCTAAATAATAGCTTGTTATAATTTAATTCAGTTTGTAACTAAACCAATCTAACAAAATTCACACATTCGCAATCTACCTATACTACGTACACTCACACACATACATAAAGAGCAGTGCGGGCCCGCACAATACGGCAACGTCGCACGACTAGGGCGGATCCAGGATTGGGCCCTGGGGGGGAAGGTGCAAAAATATTATTATAACGTTAACTACAAAATGTGTGAGTTTTGCTCGCTCTGAACAGTTAAAAAATTCAAATATTCTTAAAAGATATATGCAAAATTCGTAACTCAAAAAAAAGCTTGTAATAATTTAATTCAATTTCTAACTAACGATAAAATAATAATAATATTCACACTCTCACCTCAACTACACACACATACGTAAAAGATATGATTACAAATAGATAGACAACAGACCTTTCACCTGTCTGTTGTCTGTCAAATAAAAGCTTGTTATAATTTTGTTCGATTTCTAACTAACAATTTTTTTTAATATACTACGAAGTAAGAAGACGAGCAAGACGCTCTCCTGATGGTAAGAGATAACGCTGCCCATTATTAATACAGTGCTACTCAGTATTTTACAAAGGTACGATTCTGGGTGCACTGCGCCAACGCTTCTTACTTGAGAGTCATAAGATGATAAGACTCCTCAGCCCAGTAATTTCATTAGCTACAGTGCCCTTCTACCGAAGCACAGTAATGTTTGCACATCACTGCTCAGGCGGTAGAATAACCGGCACTGTTGGGGTACCCACCTAGTCGACCTCCTGCAAAGGAAGTTTACCCCGGTAAAAGTAATAATAATATTCACACACTCACCAAAGCTACACGCACACATACAAACGTTTAAGATTTGATTACAGATAGACAGACAACAGACCATTCACCTGTCTGTTGTCAGTCAAATAAAAGCTTGTTATAATTTAATTCGGTTTGTACCTTAACCAATCTAACCAAATTCACACATTCGCAATCTACCTATACTACGTACACTCACACACATACATAAAGAGCAGTGCAGACGCCGCACAATACGGCAACGTCGCACGACTAGGGCGGATCCAGGATTGGGCCCTGGGGGGGAAGGTGCAAAAATATTATTATAACGTTAACTACAAAATGTGTGAGTTTTGCTCGCTCTGAACAGTTAAAAAATTCAAATATTCTTAAAAGATATATGCAAAATTCGTAACTCAAATTAAAGCTAGTAATAATTTAATTCAATTTCTAACTAACAATAAAATAATAATAATATTCACACACTCACGTCAACTACACACACATACGTAAAAGATTTGATTACAGATAGACAGACAACAGATCCTTCACCTGTCTGTTCTGTCAAATAATAGCTTGTTATAATTTAATTCAGTTTGTAACTAAACCAATCTAACAAAATTCACACAATCGCAATCTACTTATACTACGTACACTCACACACATACATAAAGTGCAGTGCGGGCCCGCACAATACGGCAACGTCGCATTACATACACACTCGGAATCTACCTATACTACGTACACTCACACACATACATAAAGAGCAGTGCAGACGCCGCACAATACGGCAACGTCGCACGACTAGGGCGGATCCAGGATTGGGCCCTGGGGGGGAAGGTGCAAAAATATTATTATAACGTTAACTACAAAATGTGTGAGTTTTGCTCGCTCTGAACAGTTAAAAAATTCAAATATTCTTAAAAGATATATGCAAAATTCGTAACTCAAATTAAAGCTAGTAATAATTTAATTCAATTTCTAACTAACAATAAAATAATAATAATATTCACACACTCACGTCAACTACACACACATACGTAAAAGATTTGATTACAGATAGACAGACAACAGATCCTTCACCTGTCTGTTCTGTCAAATAATAGCTTGTTATAATTTAATTCAGTTTGTAACTAAACCAATCTAACAAAATTCACACAATCGCAATCTACCTATACTACGTACACTCACACACATACATAAAGAGCAGTGCGGGCCCGCACAATACGGCAACGTCGCATTACATACACACTCGCAATCTACCTATACTACGTACACTCACACACATACATAAAGAGCAGTGCAGACGTCGCACAATACGGCAACGTCGCACGACTAGGGCGGATCCAGGATTGGGCCCTGGGGGGGAAGGTGCAAAAATATTATTATAACGTTAACTACAAAATGTGTGAGTTTTGCTCGCTCTGAACAGTTAAAAAATTCAAATATTCTTAAAAGATATATGCAAAATTCGTAACTCAAATTAAAGCTTGTAATAATTTAATTCAATTTCTAACTAACAATAAAATAATAATAATATTCACACACTCACGTCAACTACACACACATACGTAAAAGATATGATTACAAATAGATAGACAACAGACCTTTCACCTGTCTGTTGTCTGTCAAATAAAAGCTTGTAATAATTTAATTCAATTTCTAACTAACGATAAAATAATAATAATATTCACACACTCTCACCTCAACTACACACACATACGTAAAAGATATGATTACAAATAGATAGACAACAGACCTTTCACCTGTCTGTTGTCTGTCAAATAAAAGCTTGTAATAATTTAATTCAATTTCTAACTAACAATAAAATAATAATAATATTCACACACTCACGTCAACTACACACACATACGTAAAAGATATGATTACAAATAGATAGACAACAGACCTTTCACCTGTCTGTTGTCTGTCAAATAAAAGCTTGTTATAATTTAGTTCGATTTCTTACTAACAATAAAAAAAGAATTGTATACTACGAAGTAAGAAGACGAGCAAGACGCTCTCCTGTTGGTAAGAGATAACGCTGCCCATTATTAGTACAGTGCTACTCAGTATTTTACAAACGTACGATTCTGGGTGCACTGCGCCAACGCTTCTTACTTGAGAGTCATAAGATGATAAGACTCCTCAGCCCAGTAATTTCATTAGCTACAGTGCCCTTCTACCGAAGCACAGTAATGTTTGCACATCACTGCTCAGGCGGTAGAATAACCGGCACTGTTGGGGTACCCACCTAGTCGACCTCCTGCAAAGGAAGTTTACCCCGGTAAAAGTAATAATAATATTCACACACTCACCAAAGCTACACGCACACACACAAACGTTTAAGATTTGATTACAGATAGACAGACAACAGACCATTCACCTGTCTGTTGTCAGTCAAATAAAAGCTTGTTATAATTTAATTCGGTTTGTAACTTAACCAATCTAACAAAATTCACACATTCGCAATCTACCTATACTACGTACACTCACACACATACATAAAGAGCAGTGCAGACGCCGCACAATACGGCAACGTCGCACGACTAGGGCGGATCCAGGATTGGGCCCTGGGGGGGAAGGTGCAAAAATATTATTATAACGTTAACTACAAAATGTGTGAGTTTTGCTCGCTCTGAACAGTTAAAAAGTTCATACATTCTTAAAAGAAATATGCAAAATCCGTAACTAAAATTAAAGCTAGTAATAATTTAATTCAATTTCTAACTAACAATAAAATAATAATAATATTCACACACTCACGTCAACTACACACACATACGTAAAAGATTTGATTACAGATAGACAGACAACAGACCCTTCACCTGTCTGTTCTGTCAAATAATAGCTTGTTATAATTTAATTCGGTTTGTAACTTAACCAATCTAACCAAATGCACTCATTCGCAATTCTCCTATACTACGTACACTCACACACATACATAAAGAGCAGTGCCGGTGCCGCACCAAGCGGCAACGTCGCACTTAAGACAAGGGCGGATCCAGGATTGGGCCCTGTGGGGAATGTGCAAAATATTATTATAATGTTAACTACAGACAGGTGAAGGGTCTGTTGTCTGTCTATCTGTAATCAAATCTTTTATGTATGTGTGTGTAGTTGAGGTGAGAGTGTGTGAATATTATTATTATTATTTTATCGTTAGTTAGAAATTGAATTAAATTATTACATGCTTTTATTTTAGTTACGGATTTTGCATATTTCTTTTAAGAATGTATGAACTTTTTAACTGTTCAGAGCGAGCAAAACTCACACATTTTGTAGTTAACGTTATAATAATATTTTTGCACCTTCCCCCCCAGGGCCCAATCCTGGATCCGCCCTAGTCGTGCGACGTTGCCGTATTGTGCGGCGTCTGCACTGCTCTTTATGTATGTGTGTGAGTGTACGTAGTATAGGTAGATTCCGAGTGTGTATGTAATGCGACGTTGCCGTATTGTGCGGGCCCGCACTGCTCTTTATGTATGTGTGTGAGTGTACGTAGTATAGGTAGATTGCGAATGTGTGAATTTGGTTAGATTGGTTAAGTTACAAACCGAATTAAATTATAACAAGCTTTTATTTGACTGACAACAGACAGGTGAATGGTCTGTTGTCTGTCTATCTGTAATCAAATCTTAAACGTTTGTGTGTGTGCGTGTAGCTTTGGTGAGTGTGTGAATATTATTATTACTTTTACCGGGGTAAACTTCCTTTGCAGGAGGTCGACTAGGTGGGTACCCCAACAGTGCCGGTTATTCTACCGCCTGAGCAGTGATGTGCAAACATTACTGTGCTTCGGTAGAAGGGCACTGTAGCTAATGAAATTACTGGGCTGAGGAGTCTTATCATCTTATGACTCTCAAGTAAGAAGCGTTGGCGCAGTGCACCCAGAATCGTACGTTTGTAAAATACTGAGTAGCACTGTATTAATAATGGGCAGCGTTATCTCTTACCATCAGGAGAGCGTCTTGCTTGTCTTCTTACTTCGTAGTATATTGAAAAAAATTGTTAGTTAGAAATCGAACAAAATTATAACAAGCTTTTATTTGACAGACAACAGACAGGTGAAAGGTCTGTTGTCTATCTTTAATCAAATTTTTAACGTTTGTGTGTGTGCGAGGTGAGAATGTGTGAATTTTTATTTTTATGTGTGTGAATTTCATTATTATTTTATTGTTAGTTAGAAACCGAATTAAATTATTACAAGCTTTTATTTGACAGACAACTGATAGGTGTAGGATCTGTTGTCTGTCTATCTGTAATCAAATCTTTTTCGTTTGTGTGCGTGTAGTTTAGGTGAGAATGTGAGTGTGTGAATTTTGTTAGATTGGTTAGTAATCGAATTAAATTATTACAAGCTTTTATTTGACATTAGAGTTATGAATTTTGCAATTTTTTTTTGCAGTCTCAGCAAGCTTCTCGCTCTTATGTTATTAAGGATATTGGAATTTTTTAACTGTTCAGAGCGAGCTCCACTCACACTTCTCGTAGCAAACATTATAATATTTTTGCACCTTGCCACTTGCTGACGCAGCTCAAACGAGTTTGGGTTCATTTGATTTGTCTGAAAGAGTAGGAGTAATAATAGATTGTTATTATTAAAGGGTTTTATAATTTTCTTTATGATAATATTATTTTTTTCAAAGAAGGAGCTTTTAAACTTATTACTCCTTTGTTTTTATAAATACATTAGGTAATCTCTGCTCTTGATGGACTGATTTAGCTGAAATTTCGTATAGAGATAGCTTAGAACACATAGACTATAATATTATATAGAACAGCGGGTAAAACCGCTGGGGGCAGCTAATATGGACATAAGACACCTATTGCGTCTCGAAAAAATCAAGAAATGTAGTTATAATTACAAAAAAATGTTTTTTAATTCCAAAGGTTTTAAATGGTGTTTTACGGTGTTTTTGGGTATTAAATGGGTTTTTTGGTAACTAACCGATAGGTAAGATTGGTTATATACCGGCCTCACATCTATACGGTAGCCACTTACCATCAGGTGGGCCGTCTGCTTGTTTGTCACCTATGACTTAAAAAATAAAACAATAATGTTTTTCTTTATTGAAAACTAAAAAGGTTAGTTTTATAATGTTTTTGTAAAACTGACATTGTGATGATGACCTTTTTATACAAAGAAGTATAAAGACGAGCAAGACGCTCCCCAGATGGTAAGAGATAACGCTGCCCATTTTAGTACAGCGCGGATTTTACAATGATGTAAAATTTTAGGTGCACTTCGGACAATGCTCTTTACATATTTTTTTACAAGCTTTTATTCAATTTCACCTGTATGATGTCTGTCTGTCTGTCTGTAATCAAATCTTGCAAGTTTAATTTGACCTACTTTCCGGTTTTCGATTGAGCTGAAATTTTGCATGCAGGCATAAATCGGATGACAATGCAATATTATTATGACATGGAGCTCATCTGTTGATGGAGTTATTTGATTCGTCTTGACGAGTACTTTGGTGTTAGATGGTAATAAATAAGAATAGCTTGTTTTTAAAAAGATTTTTTAAATTTCACTTGTTTTCTTTCCTTCTAACTGTAAACCGTTGTGGCACAGTATAATAATAAAGTTCAAACATTCCAAGGCACAAATACATATATCTCATTGCAACAGGTCGATTGCATTATCGAGGATCTATTATCGTACACGGATTCTCACTCGAGCCCTCATCAATCTTGCCATTCAAATGGTATGGAAGTACGGCGCTGAAGTACCTTGTCGCAGGATTGAGGAGATTTCTATGGGTGAGATCTTTGAAGAAATTTATAGCTGTGCTTTAAACTTCTTGGTGTGATCGAGATGATGATGTTATTCTTTTTCTTATAAAAATAATTACCTAAAAAAACGAGAGGTTTTTCAACCCCTCAAGCACAGACGCCGCGCAGACTTGTCTTGCTGTCAACTCAACTGTCATCCCATTAAAGAATTTTTACCTAATCCATCCCATACATTCACAAAAGTACAATTGAGTACAATGTATGGGATGACAGTTCTATTCTTGAAGTTTTGTCGGGATTCCGTGTGTCATGCTACGGCCACAGCCGTAGCTCACTTTGACGTTGACATAAGACTAGCAATTCCCATCCTACTGTCAAAACTAATTGACATTAGTAAGAGCACAATGACATCGGGATTAGCTACAAATTGTATGCAATGACAGCGCGAGTAGCGTTGTGGTGTCAGATTACTCTTGACAGTAGGACGGGAGTTGCTAGTCTTATGTCAATGTCAAAGTGTGCTAAAGGGGCTGATGATATAACGCTGTCCATAATCAGTACAGTACTACCTACCCAGAATTTCCCTACGATGTGCGATTCTAGGTTCCAACGCTTTGTTACTCAAAATTCACTTATTATGTTAAGAGTCTTCAGCCCAGTAATTTTCTAGTTACAGTACCCTCCTATCGAAGCACAGTAATGTTTGCACATCACTTTTCACTTTCCATCAGGTGGGATGTGGTCAAAAGTAGGCCTATCTCGTAAAAAAAAAAAATAATCACTGCTCAGACTATTGCAATGTAGCGTAAAACTACTTTCTAGAATATCTGGATTGCCGTGTTAATGATTTATAAGAGTCGAGCTCATATTCATCTACTTTATTAAAAAAACAATTTATACATTAATGTTATGAAAATTGTGTAATATTCTGTCTTGTATTTGTTTTGTTCGTTTTCCCGTAAAATGAAGGAAAGCGTTTAAATTATTACCGTCGAGGAAAAATTTACCGACGATCAACAATAAAAATGTAAGAAAAAGCTTTATTTCCCCAAAATCGGCTTCAGGAAAATCTGAGAGATGTAATAATGTCATGATTCTAAGCAACTGACTGACAACTGACTAGGTTTTCACTTAGATCGAATGCAGTAGCTCAACAATTTTTCTCACTTAGCATATCCAGTATTTCTACGTCCTAATATCCTACTAATAATTGTGTATACCTATAGATAGAAAGATAAGTCGGATAAGTCTAAGCGGCTGAATCGATTGAGTTGAAATTTGGCATTATGTTTTTTTGTAATGATGACATCCTTGTCACTGAATTCTTGCCCTACATAATTAGACTATTTACGAAAAAAATAACAACAAAATCGTACAAAGAAAAGTCAAATACACCGATTATTTTAAGTGTCAAAAACCGTACCTTGGTTATCATATCTTTTCTTGCCCTGCAAAACATTAAAACTATATGCGAACAAAATCATTTATTCATTTATTGACAATATATTAGAACGGCAATAGAGCCACTTACACTAATTTGTAAACATTGCTATAATTACTGCATATTAATCGAAAGAATTTGCACAAAATATTAATGACAGTAACAAAAATGTCAAAGTTTCATCATAAAATACGAATAAAAAGATGGATATAAGGTCTGCCATCCATTACAAATACAATATTCAAAAAACATTTTGATGTCACACCTTTCAGTTAGTTACTCGATGAGGAAAACTGATCTAATATTCCACATCAAATACCGACGACAAAAAGATCTTAAAATATTCACGTGGAAAACTTACAGCTACTTGACACACTTCGCTTTTTATTACAGTGGTTAGTAAATAATAAAGGAGGTCATATTTTTTACTAGTACACTTCTCTCATGATTATTTACCGACACAAGTGGAATGAGAATAGAAACCTCTGCTCAATAGTGAGACGACTACTGCTGAAATAATATATAATTATTATTATTATAATAATTGCGCCGGTTGCTTATTAAAGTTGGCGATTAAACTTGACACTGGCAACGCAAGCTGCTGCTTGACGCTGGCATTAACGTGTACCCACACCCACACATATGCCGTGGAAGCTGCTTATCATTCCTCCTGCTCGCATCGTATTCCTCAATTCTGAGGGTCGTGACCACCTCTCACTATCTTCTGCCTCATGATGTCACGCCATCGATCCCGATTACTTGCCACCTGCATCGCATCGTATACCGAGGTGTCCAGTGTGGCGCGGATTTGGTCAGACCATCCACCACCACATCTCGAAAGCATCAATGCGATATCTATCTACTGCATTTAGTGTCCACGTCTCAGCACCATAAAGAAATATCGAGAAGACGAGAGTGCGCACAAGCTCAATCTTATAATTACGTAATAATATAAAATAGTATAAAACAAAGTCGTTTCCAGTGTGTCTGTCCCCAAGTATGCTTAGATTATTAAAACTATGCAACGGATTGATGCAGTTTTTTAAAATAAATAGTTATTCAAGAGGAAGGTTTATATGGGGTGACTGAATGGGATGTACTATACATGCATAATATAGCACAAAAACACAGATAATTTTCTGTAAGGCGCTACTAGTTATCTATAAAGGGATGATTTAAAAAAGGTCGTGCGATGTTCTTTGATGAAATCGTATGATTGCCATCCAACGAGGCAATGGTTTGGAGCCTTTGGATTTTCTGTAAATTGGTTAAGAGCGTATATATCGAGTGACGGTCTCTCGCTCGCACTGATATATTTAAGCAGTTTGATATATTTAAAAATGGCATGAAAAGAATTTTTGAAAGAAATTTTTTTTTCAAAAATTTCTTGCCTATTTTAAATATATCAAACTGGAAACACTTTTAAAATGTGTGCAACAATATTATGGAGGGTTGTTCTTAAGGAATTTTCAATAAATTAATTATATGAATTTATATTTCAAAATTTGTTAAATAGTGCGAGCGAGAGTGCGTCACTCGATGTATAAGCCCTTAATACAAGTGGTAAAGCTGTAGTATTGTTCCCTAATTTTTTAAAGGCCACGAACTTCTTAGGCAACAGAGTGTACTGTTTACTTGTAAATAGCGACGATCTGGAGTCGCGCTCGCCCTATGTGGGGTCACCCTAAATGTTGTAGTGAATTAAAACAAAATATATTTTAATTGCTTTTGGGTTTTGTTCATTATCCGTGAATGAACCTAAAATAATATTAATTTCCCACCAATTCCAATTGTTTTGTTTATAGGAATTCATTAATTATTAGGTAGTGAACAACCACTTTAAAATTGTTGTTCATGTTCATAGAGATCAGGAACATTATGTTTGACATGTATGTGCAAATTAAGAATGGTTGACCTCTACAAATTTTGGTCAACATAATGAAAGGAACTTCCCGTTTATGATTAGTTTACTACAAAAATAAATAGGCCTTGGAGTTTATTTTTGAATTGTTTTTGAACGATGTTTTGTTTTTTACAAGCTTTATATTACTTTCACCTGTCTGTTGTCTGTCTGTCTGTCTGTCTGTCTGTCTGTCTGTCTGTAATCAAATCTTGCAAGTTTAATTTGACCCACTTTCCGGTTTCCAATTGAGCTGAAAATTTGTATGCGTGTGTAAATCGGATGACAATGCAATATTTTTATGACATCGAGCTGATCCGATGATGGAGCTGGAAGGTGGCCAAAGGAACTCTGTCATAAAACAACGCAACCCCATCGAGTTTGGGCTCATTTGATTCTTCTTGACGAGTACTTTATGATGCAAGATGATAACAATAAATAAAGCCTCTCACTATCTTCTGCCTCATGATGTCACGCCTTCGATCCCGATTACTTGCCACCTGCATCGCATCGTATACCGAGGTGTCCAGTGTGGCGCGGATTTGGTCAGACCATCCACCACCACATCTCGAAAGCATCAATGCGATATCTATCTACTGCATTTAGTGTCCACGTCTCAGCACCATAAAGAAATATCGAGAAGACGAGAGTGCGCACAAGCTCAATCTTATAATTACGTAATAATATAAAATAGTATAAAACAAAGTCGTTTCCAGTGTGTCTGTCCCCAAGTATGCTTAGATTATTAAAACTATGCAACGGATTGATGCAGTTTTTTAAAATAAATAGTTATTCAAGAGGAAGGTTTATATGGGGTGACTGAATGGGATGTACTATACATGCATAATATAGCACAAAAACACAGATAATTTTCTGTAAGGCGCTACTAGTTATCTATAAAGGGATGATTTAAAAAAGGTCGTGCGATGTTCTTTGATGAAATCGTATGATTGCCATCCAACGAGGCAATGGTTTGGAGCCTTTGGATTTTCTGTAAATTGGTTAAGAGCGTATATATCGAGTGACGGTCTCTCGCTCGCACTGATATATTTAAGCAGTTTGATATATTTAAAAATGGCATGAAAAGAATTTTTGAAAGAATTTTTTTTTTTCAAAAATTCTTTTCTTGCCAATTTTAAATATATCAAACTGGAAACACTTTTAAAATGTGTGCAATAATATTATGGAGGGTTGTTCTTAAGGAATTTTCAATAAATTAATTATATGAATTTATATTTCAAAATTTGTTAAATAGTGCGAGCGAGAGTGCGTCACTCGATGTATAAGCCCTTAATACAAGTAGTAAAGCTGTAGTATTGTTCCCTAATTTTCTCAATAAAGGCTAAAGGCCACGAACTTCTTAGGCAACAGAGTGTACTGTTTACTTGTAAATAGCGACGATCTGGAGTCGCGCTCGCCCTATGTGGGGTTACCCTAAATGTTGTAGTGAATTAAAACAAAATATATTTTAATTGCTTTTGAGTTTTGTTCATTATCCGTGAATGAACCTAAAATAATATTAATATAAATATATTAATTTCCCACCAATTCCAATTGTTTTGTTTATAGGAATTCATTAATTATTAGGTAGTGAACAACCACTTTAAAATTGTTGTTCATGTTCGTAGAGATCAGGAACATTATGTTTGACTTATATGTGCAAATTAAAAAAGATTGACCTCTACGAATTTTGGTCAACATAATGAAAGGAACTTCCTGTTTATGATTAGTTTACTACGAAAATAAATAGGCCTTGGAGTTTATTTTTGAATTGTTTTTGAACGATTTTTTGTTTTTTTCAGGTGTGTTTTGGAGGTCTTATCGGATGACGTACTTGTAGGTTAGTGATATAAAAATAACAGTTAAAAATAGAAAGTAAGCGTCACAGGTAAATTGATGGAAAAATTAACGCGTGAATTAATAAGAAAATGAACACACAAACTTGATATCAATTTAATATTTATTTTTTTCATGTATAGACATCTTTTTTGACAAAACAAAACAACCAACTATAAAATAAGACATAATAAGGGGAGACATATACACAAAAAGGTCGCAACTCAGCATATGCCGGCCATTCCACCGGCGCTGGAATAATAAAAGCTTGCTTTTAAAAAGTTTTTTAAAGTTTCACTTGTTGATTAAATAAAAAAAATTTAAAAAATTGTTTTAGTTATCAAGTCACATCCCTCATTGAATTTTCAGAAGACAGACAAAATACCTATATACTTATTAAATTCTTAATTAATCCATTTTGGCAATATCATTAGTATAAAATTATTACTTAAATAATTAATTCTCGTACAGAGCTGAATTCCTGCGTACTGAACGCCGTCATCGAATTTCATGCCCTAAAACGTTCAGAGGCTATATATGTGGCAATTAATACCAAATAGTTTGGGTGCTGTTGGCTGGTTTTATTACTTCAAGACCTGTGTTTATGAATTAAGTGAAATTAATCGGAATTAAATTAATAATAGAAATGATTAATCTTAGATATTCTTTTTACGTAATTTAATTCTTAGTATTGCATAATGAATAGAAACAAAATTCTAGATTTTTAAAAGTTTTAAATTCATCAAACTATATTCTCTATAATTAGTTATCTACAGCCCCTGCCCCTAGTAATGATGAGGAATTATAAATAAAGTTCTTCTTCTTTCTTCCATTAGCTTAAGATTTATAGCTTTAGGGTTTTGAGCATATAAACGAGAAAAGCAATTAAGCAAAAACAGCAGTCAATTAATAAGGGTTTATTAGGTTGACGCTGCCTCGGAGAAATAGGTACGAAGCTCTATAAAAATATTTTTAGTCGATTCGATTCGTTTATTTGTGTCATCATTTCTTTTTTATGATTATGATTTCTTCCGCAGAAATCCTAATCTTTCTACTAAGGCCGTATCCACCAACTGCTAGGTAAAGGCTTCTTCATAGTTACGTTCACCTACTTGAGTCTTGACATAACTATATAGTGCCAACATTTTTTTCTTTCTTTCAAATTTATTTAAAACCCCCACACTGCCTCAGAAAAGCAGTCGCGGTGCTGGACGAAAATTTGTTATTTTTGAATTTGTAAGCCTGCCACACAAAGGATAGACGCGGGCGAAAACAAAACGAAGATCGCGACCACTGTTCCGCACCATGACGCGTTCATATGTCGTCAGCTTAGGTAATAATAACATCCAGTGCTCCTAACCTACATAAAAAACAGCTCTAATTAAGATCGGCAGTAGGGCGGGGCGCCATTAGCCCTGCAATTATTTTTATGGAGTGATCATGTGAAGGTTTCTCCTTTACTGATTATTTATGTGATTATAATTAACGTTGTTTGTTTGCTTCTTTTGGGAAATTGCTTTTTTATCATACTTAGTTATTAGGACACTACGTACATTCTACTAACAGTTTTTTTCTGGCAGTAAACCTATAAAAACAGTGTTGACATTAGAATCTTAAATTGGAGGCAACTAGTGAAGCTAAACATGCATCTTTGTCATTTTGCTGTGGCCTACTATTTCCCTTTTAAAATGAGTCCCTTTTAAACTGTATGTCCATGGCTCAGTGTTCATACGTCGCACATTTAATCAGGAGGCCTGGGTTCAAATAAATCTTAGTGTAAACATTTTCGTCTGGACGTTAGCTAGCGTGTTTTGGAAGGCACGTAAAACTATGGGTCCCGGCTGTTTCCTACAAGGTAGGCAGTCGTTCCGTAGGCGAACTAAAGTCACCGACATAGCCCAGCGGATTAGCAAGCTGAAGTGGCAATGGGCAGGCCACATAGCGCGGAGAGCGGATGGCCGATGGGGTCGAAAAGTGCTTGAGTGGAGACCACGGACTAGCAAACGCAGCGTAGGACGTCCACCCACAAGGTGGACAAACGACCTTATAAAGGTCGCCGGAAGGCGCTGGATGCAGGTCGCTTCCAACCGGTACATATGGAAGTCCAAAGGGGAGGCCTATGTTCAGCAGTGGACGTCTTACGGCTGAGATGATGAGGCAGTCGTTAAGACATGTTGCAGGCCTCGTAGAAATATTCGCAACCTGAAACTGCAGCATATTATGTTGTCCACACAGTCTATAATTGAGATTGTTTTTTATTTTATTCATTATAGGTAAACCTTTGTCCACGATCTCGCGTGATGTTAAGCGACGATGCGGCCGTAGATGACAGCAGACTATACCTAGAAGGCGGGATAAATCCCTCCCTAGCTTCACTGAACATCATGCTGGAACACGGTCACAATAACCGCTTGGCGGACCCGGTTCTGTCTAGAGGGTGGTAACTAGCCACGGCCGAGGCCTACCACTAGTATAGCGAGTGGAAAAACCGCACATAAAGTCGTTGGTGCGGGGCCGGGATTCGAACTCGGTGGTCCAAATTTGCATCCACACCACACAATCCTTTGGCCACCACCGCTTCAAACACATTGTGCTTTGACACTGACAATGTAAGTAGCAAAACTTGTCTGTTGCAGTATAAACTCCAACTTTTATGAGCCACTACGCTTCTAGTGTAGGTCAGGCTTTAACATAATATACACTACCACATGATAAACAGTTCTCGTAAATTCATACATTTAACACAGTAAATGCAAATAATTTAACACATCATTCCCTAGCTGTTGAAACACCCTTGTGGTTCAATGCCAGAATGTTAATGTTTGCAAAATCAATCGTCGGCCGCAGCATAATGTGATCATTAACTATTCTCTAACAAACCCTCGGGACCTTGTCTTGGACATGTCTCGTAGAATCATTTACATAGGATTTAATGTTTATTTGGTTTGGCTTAATTAATCTTTTCAAGACTTTAGAGTTTTAGGTTTTGTCTTGGAGAAGACTTATGGCAGAATATGTCAGTCAGTTTCAGTCAGTCAGTTGGTCGTTGGACTATTTGTTTTGAATAGCTATAGGCTATTAGGTTTGTTGGGGTAAGTTGAATAGTTAGTCTAATTCATATTTTATTTACTTATACATTAAAAAAAATAGGTTCATCTCATCAACATAAATCAATCAAGAGATTAATGCTTTATTGTCTCGCTGCGGGGCAAATAACTTCTCCTAATATTTCCCTTAAAATTCTTTTTTGGTTGGTTTGCTTATCCAGATCCTGTTTTTCTGACCCAGAAACCTGGAATCAGGAGTATATTTCATGACCAATGACCGGAGGTACTGACGACTAACTCTCCATATATATTTGACGCTGCTTTATATTCTATAACACCTTCAAAAAAAGTACATCTCCAAGCCGTCTGCCACGCTGCGTCAAAAACGTTTGTCTCTAACCCACAGCGAAGAATTTTCCCCCATGATTTAATAAAATGCTTTATTTTGTCTGTCAGTTCGAACATCCGCTAAATTGATTGACAACTGCTCCATATTGAACTGATGGTTAATATTTTCCTTTTATTGTGTTCGAAGCTAAAAATGGAATTTTTGGAAACAAAGGTAAAACTACCAAAATAAAACCGCTATGATTGTGATTATTCGACTGCTTAGCGCCACACCTTTACGTCCCCTATGAAGATCTTGAATTTGCCAAGACCTCATTCCCACCCATGTTTCCAAGAGATATAACTAGGGAAACTTCAAGGCACGAGTGAATAGGTTTCTTTTCTAGGCATCTTACGTGATCCATTGTCGACCGCATCTGCACTTTCAATCAGGTGGGGTGTGGTCAAACGTAGGCCTAGTTTGACTAAGACATGGGTGAGTCCAAGATCAAAGATCACCGATGATGGGGTCATTGATAGAGGGGAGCCATAAGACAAAGATACGTTGACTTAACGGTGGTAGGGTTGCCAAAAAAGATTTGCTTCTACAATAAAATATAGCACGTATAATATCCTCTTCCACACAGTTCATTTCTTCCAATTCTTTTAAGGTGCATAATGTCCCTTCCTGCATATCCTTTGACACGATCTTGTATGATGTTAAGCCACAATGCGGCCGTAAATGGTAGCACACTAAACCTAGAAGGCGGGGTAAATCCTTACCTACCTTCACTTGACGTCATGGCTTTATTAGACTTTATTACTTACCATATAGGACAGATAGTCTGAAAACAATAGAGAAAGAAAGACAAGCCTTTTTATCAATCTCAATTGCCTTGAGAAATGCATTCATGATGATAGAAATACGCCTACTCAGTGCCAACTCAAAACAATTCACTGTCTACACTTACTGTCGATTTAGTTACCTACCCAATGTTTATTCCCTAGAAATTTTAGGAAATAGGTCGCGTCAGAGCGTGGAACGGCAGGGCGTAAATCAATGGCCCCCAGTCACGGTCTAAGAAACCTTTTAGGCATTGTAATACCTTTTATTTAGGTAGGTGTTTTACGATCAGAAAACTACCGCCGCACATGCGAAGCGACTTTTGATTTTGGTTACGCATCGTGTGCGAATGTTCTGGCTTTCTCATTTAAATTATACCGGTTAGAACTAGAGTACAAAGTAATAAAACTAATTTTAAATTACATTCGTTCATGTTAAATAGTATGTCAAGAGACTTGCTACTTTAACACGAGCGGACTGTAAAATTCCGACATTGTTTGAAAGTTTTACAGAATTCAAAATATTTTAAATCACAATTCTGCAATGTAGGATTTATTTATTATAGGTTACATGATATTATCGTCATAAGGTATAGTGATACTATGGTGATACGTGAAATCATTAATTAATTATTGTGAGGCCATATAGATCTACTGTTGGCTTATATTATATAGACCGTATCCATTAGAGTATATTTAAGCCGGGCTCTCAGTTATTTCTCATCCAGTAATCTGTCACTCGTTTTTTCCATACATAATCTGGCCGTATGGCGCGATGCTACTTATATAAAGAAGAATTTAAAATAAATACCGATGAAATATCAGCTGCTTGAAATAATATGAAAGAAAAATCTAAGGGGTTCCGTTTTGTAAATAGAAAAATTATATCAATTCATTTTATATGAGCTCAATACCCAATCGTTACTTCAACAGCAGAATTGATTTATTACAACATGCTCGTTTTAAATCCCCTACTTTATAATAACGAGCTCAGAATAAGTTTTCATAAACATAGTGTAGTCGCAACGTTATTTATTAAGCGGAATATTTCAGGATGATAACTTTCATGCTGTTTCCAGAAACAACGACTGAATAAATGTAGTGCAATTAGTTTTCTCGCTTTTAG
The DNA here is from genome assembly GCA_947507615.1 of Hemithea aestivaria. Classification (NCBI taxonomy): domain Eukaryota; kingdom Metazoa; phylum Arthropoda; class Insecta; order Lepidoptera; family Geometridae; genus Hemithea; species Hemithea aestivaria. The sequence continues at coordinate 12,934,718 of OX382342.1, forward strand.
CTGAATATTGAAATAGTTATTGTGACTGAAACTGAATACTACAATTTCTTGTTTATTTCCATTAACATTATTGGTACGCTTTTCCAAGGAACTTTTTGAGTACGAATTATAAGTTGGCAGAATCCTAGATTTTTCCCAAAGTTTTTAAAGTGGGCTGTATTTTGATGGGAAACAAATGAAGACATAAATGACTTAAGATCTTTTCTCTTATTAATTGAAATTTTAGCAGTGGTGGCCAAAGGTTAGTGCAGATCGCCGTCGAGGCCGCGGATGAGTGCTTCGCTGTACCCGTTGCCCCGGCATCATGGCGTCCCGCAGGAACACCCCAAGGTTTTTTAGTGGGTATCCCCGGCGCGCCCATCTTCGCCGGGGGAGTCACACATACCGGCCCGCGCCCCCCAGCGCGACGTGATGATGCGTAAGGCATTTTCCTGGGTCAAAAAAAATTTTGGATCACCGAGTTCGAATCCCTGCCTCGCAACAACGGGTATAATTATTAGTTAAGTGCAATTTATTTAACTCGCTATACTGGTAGGCTTTGTCTGTGGCTAGTTATCACCCCCTAGACTCTAGACAAAACCGTGTCGTCAAGCGGTCATAGAAAAATCCGTTCAGTGAAGTCAGAGAAAGAGAGAGATTTATCCCTTCTTCTAGAAGGCTAAGGATAAATCTCTCTGACTTTACTGATTATCATGCCCGAACACGGTCGGTTCACTGTCGGCGACATGGTTTTGTTGTGTTTTATAAACACACTGTATAATAAATAAATGAGTATTTAGACACACTCTGTATATAAGACCGCAGTTTCATCAAATATAAAACACAAAGGACATCTCGAGGAATAGCGGACAGAGAGTAGGTGACAATTGTGTCCCATTCACGTACGGACAATCTGACACTTTACTGTTATTATCGTAAAGCTGACTTGTGCCAAGGCTTTGAAAGTTTTTTTGCTAAGCTCATACTTATAGGTGAGCTATTCACCACGATCTGCGAAAACTGCGAAAACTTGTAAATAGTGACTAGAAATTTACATATTTTACCCACTAAGATACTTATGTTTTCCGAATAAAATAAAATAAATCTTGCGTGATGTTAAGAGCGTAGGAAGATATATATCGAGTAGAACCTATATATCGAGTGACGCTCTAAAGAGAGAGACAAAAATTTTTTTGCAAGAAAACAAATTTTTCAAAAATTCTTTTTATGACATTTTTAAATATATCAAACTGGAAACACTTTTAAAATGGGCGCAATAATATTATGCAGGGCTTTTCTTAAGGAATTTTCAATGAATTAATTCTATGAATTTATATTTTAAAATTTGTCAAATAGTGCGTATATACGCTCTTCAGTGACAATGCGGCCTTAGGTAGCAGACTAAATCTAGAACCCGGGTTATTTTTTATTTGATGAAGTAGAAGACGAGCAAGACGCTCTCCTGATGTTAAGAGATAACGCTGCCCAAAATCAGTACAGTGCTACTTAAGATTTCACAATGATGTGAAATTCTAGGAGCACTGTACCAACGCTTTTTACTCATGAGTCATAAGACGTTAAGACTCTTTAGCCCAGTAATTTCACTAGCTACAGTGCCCTCCTACCGAAGCACAGTAATGTTTGCACATCATGCTGTAGAATAACTGGCACTGTTGGGGTACCCACCTAGACGAACTCCTCCAAAGGAAGTCTTACCCCGGTAAAAATATAAATATGATAGAACTTTCGAATTTTTAATATTAATATGAGTAGGAAAAGTAGGATATGATATTTTACTTTAATTTTCCATCAATTTCCTTACATTTTCATGATGTCGTTTCATTTCAGTAACTATCACCTTAACAACCTTACCAAGGATGCAAGGCAAGAATTCCGCCCATAATACACTGACGTCGCACAAAACGGAATTTCCGTACAAATCGCAATTTTCACGGTACAGTAAAATTAAATGTCACAGAAGGAGATGTTACGTCTTCCCGACATTCTTGAATACGTATTCTAGCTTGGAAAGTATGTTACTTGTCATACTTTTCAAAATTTTCAAGCTAGAGCACGAGTGGGTACCTACATATCTTGAAAATATTTTTTCCGCTTGCCACACTGGTAGTAGGTAAGATTTATGTCCACTTTAATGTACATTACTGCGTTTGTTACTTTATTCATTTCAATGAGAAGGTTTAAGCAAGTAATATACATTAAAGTGAACATCAATCTTAGAGGTTGTGATTATTCACATAAGCCAATAGCCCTGCTGATCGTGGACAAAGGCTAACCCATAATTACAAGCTTTTATTTACTTTCACCTGTCTGTTGTCTGTCTGTCTGTCTGTTTGTAATCCAATCTTGGAAGTTTAATTTGACTCACTTCCCGATTTCTGATTGAGCTGAAATTTGGCATGCATGTATAAATCGTATGACAATGTCATTATTATGACATGGAGCTGATCTGATGATGGAGCAGGAAGGTGGCCATAAGAACTTCGTAATTAAACGACGCAACCCCATCGAGTTTGGACTCATTTGATTCGTCTTGACGAGTACTTTGGTACTAGATGGTAATGATAATCAAAATAAAAGCTATTTTGAAAACGTTTTCTTTTTTTTTTTTTTTTAAGATAGATGTGATGTACATGGTTACACAAAAATTTTAAACTAATTGCTTATGAACTAATAGATTATAACCTATGGTGTCCACCAGAATTTTTTTTTTTACTTGTTTAGTGAGACGACCCTCTGGACTTAGCACTACATTCCGAATGGGTTAGGGGAGAAAGTGGATACTTGAAGTTGTCTTACTGTCTTTCCACAGCGACAGGAACTCGTAAAAACTTGGTTTTATTTCCAAGCGTATTGTTTGAAACGTTATTCCTAATGAGGTTGTTTCAAAATAAGTGTTGAAAGTTTCACAAAAAATGTTATAAAAATGTCAGAGGTCAGGGATAACCCTTGTTTTTTTTATCAAAGAAAATATATTTATATAAACAACCAAACATAATAAATACAACACAACAATAAAACGTGGAATGAAAAACTAAAGCTAAATAAATAGTAAAACTCAAAGAATAGTCAACAGTTTTCATTTAAAGCTTTTTTATACAACGGAGTAAGAAGACGAGCAAGACGCTCTCCCGATGGTAAGAGACTACGCCGCCCATAATCAGTACAGTGCTACCCAGTGCACTGCGCCAACGCTCCTTAATTGAGAGTCATAAGATGTTAAGACTCTTCAGCCCAGTAATTTTACTAGCTACAGTGCCCTCCTACCGAAGCACAGTAATGTTTGCACATCACTGCTCAGGCAGCTGTTTTATAAGCAAACACGTACGCTTGGGTCGTTTGTTGTTTTGTTGTCTTTTGGTCGAAACTCTTGGGCATATATGGGATAAAGCTTGTTGACTACGGAAACCTAAAAAGGGGTAGTTAGGTGTATACTGAAAACATCGCCCTTCAATGGACTTTTGCCGCGCCCAAACACTAACACCACATAATGTGACCGATCAGACGAAGAATGCCATGCCAATTATTAAAACCGTCGGTGCATGTAACATTCCAAAATGTACTCGTATTTCGCTTAAAATATCATTATTTAATCTACTCAATTACCCCAAAATATCATGAACAATTCGTGGCCAGTATCATGCCAAATGTAATTACAATTAATTGAATTACGTAAAAATATCTGATAATGCGGCGCGTCCGTTGCTTGTCTCATCTTGCATAACACCATTGAGTTGTATGAACTTCTAGAGTACAAAGTATTTGTTTTGTTTTTCTATTTTATAATTTGTGCCACTAAAGAGTTTTCTTTTCTATTCTATATTCCTAGCGAAAGTTCCGTAAAAAATATCTTGTGCTATTTGAAAATTCACAGAAAATTCGCTTACTTCAATGTTGAAATAAAAGTTTCAGCCTTATCATGATACATAAATGATTAATACATAATTTCATTACTTGTATTTTCCTTCCCTGCTTGGTTGTCTGGAAGAGATTGCTATTAAAGATAAGACCGCCATTTATAACACTTTTTTAAATAAGATGTGTTTTTTAAATGAAGTGTATTTAACCCATTAATTCCCAAGGGTAAAAATAAACGCATATTTATAGGTTTTCTTGTTAATTATGTTTTTAAATACATTCAAAAAGAGATAATTGTAGTAAAAAAAAATTAATTAATTAGTATACATTCTACAACATGTTGCGTCGGCGTAACGTTGGAACTAGTGGTCTTCTATTTTACGAGCAAGTTGAACAACGCTTAAGTATTAGCCTAAGTGAAATATTTTCAAACAATCAGCATAAAGTGTGTATTTGACCTTTTCTATACATATAAATTGTACTTCTACATTGTTGACATCTCTTTGGTGTTTATTTTCATGCTTTTTTTATGAAATTATCAATATTATTGAAGCGAATACAAGAAGGTAACGGGTTTTTTGATGGTCTTCCTTGATTTGTATCTGAATTACCAAAAATGTGAATTATCTGCAAGTTAGTTCTTTGGTTTTCCTTAAATTTATAAAGTTTCGTAAGCTTTGATACATTTATGTCTTCATCTTTTGACAAGTATAATATAGCACCAGGCAAAGAATGATATCCAAATAAAAGTAGTATATACCAAATATCTTTGAATTCCAATACCGTGACAGTAGCAACATTTTGGAAAAGATTTAGAAAAATGACGGTTATGGTTACGAATGTATTTTTAAAGAAAAACCTATAGTTTATTTCCAAACTTCATCACAAAAAAATACTTTAAAATGTGTTTTTCCACCTAAACATTATTTAGTAATTAGTATCATTGCTGCTTCATCACCTGAAGGAAAATGTTTACGAGTTGGATGTTCATTTTCCAGTCCGAAACATAATATTATTTTGGTGACTTCTTCGGCAGTCTTGGCTTTTTCACAATTAGTGTACATTTCAAGCATTTCAGCGCTATCAGTTATTGATTTAATTACATAGCGCGTTATCATCTATGTCTTCCTCGTCTGTAAAATTATCAACAGCCGGTGTAATAGTACATCTTTACCTCTTATAGTGTAGGTCAACTCAGAGTTTCTTGAGAAGACAATGGTCGCCTACCAAGCAATTATGTTACAACTTTTTACTTTGTATTTACTGCGCTCTTTGTACGCTCACTTATTACTATCTATTGTTTTTTTTATAAGAATTACAATAGGACCCGGTCAGCTTGACGTTTTAAAATAAAGTGACCCATAAAACAAAAGTGTTTGTTCTTATTGAATACCGAGGACCTATTGTTTACAATAAATTTTTACCATCAATGGCAAGCAGTATAACAATAAAAACTGATCCCTGTTTGTCCCAAAGTGACGCACGTGCAACGCTCTCTGTAAGTCTAAAATAAACAAAACGTGGGAGTATTTTTGTCTTCAAAAAGGGTTTTTATCGTAAAAAATATATTGTTCAACCTTTATACAGTGTAAAAAGTATAGCTTTATTCAAAAAAATATTTTTTATGATTTTTTGAATCTGTCGATGTTGGGATGAATCAAGTAGCAGTGATTGAAAAATAAAAATAAAATGTATTTGGTTTTGAACCACCATTTAAAAAAATAATAATCCATCTCTTAGTTCTTCTTTTTGAGATTGGTTTACATATCATAGATTTATTTACTTATTTTAACACAAGAAAAAAATCAAATCTGAACGGTAACACTCGCGCAACGTTGGGAATAGATGGGTTAATATTTTGTTTGTAATTATTTTAGTGTGCAATAAAGAGCCATCTATTAATATACCAATAATTATATAGTACACTCTAAAGCGGTCTTATATTATATTTCAACTTTTTTTAAATTAATGTACAATGAACATAAGTGCTTGAAATCAGCAACAAAAGTGCGACATGAAGGCCGCAGTTAAACAGACCTCATTTATAAAGTGTGGGTTCTCTAGTCCATACACAACTCAATGAATATATTAAAAATATCAGTTTATTCCGAATGAAAACTGTTTTCAAAAATAATTCTGGGTATTTTTGACAATAGGATATTTAAAACGTTTCTAGAATAATATGTTAAGTGCAATACAATTATAAAAGCACAACTAAAAATATTGTAACTAATTTAATCACGTTTCCTTTATATAAGTATTATAGTTAGTATTAGTAGGTTCTAATATGACCGACCAGTCAAAAATATAAATAAATAGGCCAAGCGCTATTCGGGCTAAGCGCAATTTTGGCTTCTGTACTACTGGCAAATCGAATATTAACGACCTTAACTTTCATCAACGATATCTTTAAAAGTTATAAGGTTATCTTAAGCGCTATAGTTTTTTCTAGAAAGTTAAAGTGGAACTATATTCGTGATTTTTTTCAGTATTTTAAAGCCAATAGTTAAGATTTTAGAGGGCAAAATTACAGCTTTCTAGGACTTATTGTTTCTTCACAAAACCGCGGACAAACGGACGGACAGACTAAGCGAAACTATAAGGCTTCCTTGTTGACTACGGAAGACTAAAAGGGGCTCTCCAGACTTGCACATATTTTTATACAAGTTATAAAAGCATTTATTGAGAAAAACAAACTAACAATACTACAGCAGTAATGAGCATTTATTAATCACAGATCGGCCACAAGCCGATCTACAGAAAATCCAAGTGCTCCAAACCACTGTCAGATGGCAGAGTGCCCAGAATGCTGGCAGCATTGCCACGTTGAATGGCAATACTTATACGTTGGGTCAAATATTAAGGCCAAGTTATTATTTCCCACCAAAACAAAACCTAAGAAACAGTTCGTTGATTACATGAAGTATTTATTCGGTCAATATTATCGCGAGTGTTTTTGTTCGAAATTACGAACGTTCTCGAACTTCGGAATTAATTTAAAAGTTTCCGGAAAACAGAGCCCTGGAAGACTATGGAAAACTTTTTGAGTTTTTACGAAAGTTGTGAGTTTTTCAATAACGTCATATTCGTTAAGTGACATTATGTGATCTTTTGGCAGGTCCTTGTTAAAAATTTTAAAGTATAAGGATAATGAAGGGCTTTATTACCATTTTTACATTAAAAGATTCGTATTTCAGGACAACTGGTAGAAAATGCTAATGTAGCATTAAGTTAGTCCTAGCATTGTGCTGAATAATAATTAAATAAATATTTAGATTCATCTTTGTAAATAAACGGCATAAACTCACTTGTATTTACTTCGGCTTTTAGCTTGTAGGGACATGAATGTTTAGATTTAAGATTGTAATAATAAAGTTGTTCTCGTGTATTCATTTAGATCCTAGAGATAGGCTTAGTATTTAAGGATAAGCTAGTACCTAAGTAATTAATAAATAAGCATGTTATCACATAATATTATGACGAGCGCACGAGGCACGCGCCACCGCTGACTGGCGTTGTGGGCGTGCACTCCGTATATTTATAGTGTGCGAGCGAGATACATGTAGTGTCGGGTGCGCTGTCTCGCTCACACCGGCCGATGATGAAAGCCGAAGATTGTCGCCGGTAGCCCTATGCTAAGTGCCCATTGTTATTTAGTACTTAAGTAGGAACAATTTTGTAAATAAACAGATTTTACCATCAGAACAAGTTGTTTGCTCTAAGAAGCCACACACCTTCCCTCAATGGTGACCCCGACGGAAAAAGCTAAAACGGAAGCCGGCGCGACCTTCTCGCAAGCGGAAGCCCTCTTCGACATCTCTAAACTGTCGATCCAGTCCAGGATCCTACCCTTTTGGAGAGAACATCCGAGACTGTGGTTCGCGCAATTTGAAGCCATCATCGAATCTTCAAAACTCGGCGACGAGCAGAAGTACCGCTACGTACTAGGGGTGCTGCAGCAGACGGACGTGCAACAGATCAGTGACATTCTGCTGAACCCACCAGACACGGGGAAGTACAAAGCCATCAAGAACCGTCTGCTCTCGGTTTATCAAGACTCAGAAGCGAAGCAGCTCCAGAAACTTCTCAGTGGCCAAGAACTAGGAGACCAGAAACCTAGTCAGCTGCTACGAAAGATGCGAGACCTCGGCGGCAGCTTGGTCAAAGACGACGCTCTGAAGGTGCTATGGCTAAACCAAATGCCATCACACATACGAGCCGTTATATCTGTCAACGAAGAAGCCAGCCTCGACACAGTCGCTACGATGGCAGACAAGATGATGGAACATATGGAGCCGCAAATATCAGCGATCGCCACAGCAGACTTCGCACCTCCGCTACAAGAAACCAAGCTTGATTTAATTTCGAAGCAAATCGAGAAATTAACCTTGGAGATGGCTGAGATTAGAGGGAGACAGGAATATCGCCGTCCTTTTCACTCGCGCGGCCGCTCGCGCTCGCAGTCACGTGGATTGAAGTCACGGAAGCCCGGCGATGCAGATTGGCTATGCCGCTACCACTACAGATTCCGTAACCGAGCAAAACGCTGTGAAGAACCGTGTTCCTGGAAGAAGAGTGAGAAGAAGTCGGAAAACTAGAGCAGACATCGAAGACGGCGGGCACCGATGTCAACGCCATTACTAACAACCGCCTATGCGTCACCGACCGTCAAAGTGGTGAACGTTTCCTCATAGACACAGGCGCAGAAATATCAGTGCTGTCTGTGAGGATGGGCAGGAGGCATTCGCCGACAGACTTCAAATTGTACGCGGCGAACGGAAGCATCATAAGAACATACGGCGAGAGAACACTACAACTGAATGTGGGACTACGTCGAAGCTACGCCTGGACCTTCGTGATCGCAGACGTCAGGAAATCCATCATCGGAGCCGATTTCCTGCGACACCACAACATTCTGGTCGACCTAAAAGGACAGAGGCTCATAGACGGGCTTACCAAGCTATCTATAAAAGCCATAGCAACGCACAGCGACGACACAGCGGTACACGTCATCAACGAGGCACATCCATACAGCGACATACTTGGGAAATATCCGGAAATCCAGAGGCCCATGTCGTTGAAGAAACCACCGCCACACGACGTCAAGCATCACCTGGAAACCTCGGGCGCACCTATATTTGTCCGTCCTCGACCGTTAGCGCCTGACAAATATATTGAAGCAAAGAAAGAATTCGAGCGTCTAATGGAGATGGGAATATGTCGACCTTCAAAGAGCGCGTGGGCAAATCCTATGCACATTGTGAAGAAAAAAGATGGACAACTGCGAATCTGCGGCGATTATCGCCGCCTCAACGCCATGACAGTTCCAGACAGATACCCAATACCAAGAATTCAAGACTTCACATTCAGACTGCAAGGCATGAAGATTTTTTCAAAAATCGACATAAAGAAGGCATATTATTGGATCCCCATGGCCAGTGACGAAGATTCGCAGAAAACAGCAATTACTACACCATTTGGCTTGTTCGAGTTCACATCGATGACGTTCGGGTTACGAAGCGCTGCACAAACCTTCCAGCGTTTCATGCATCAAGTACTACGAGGCCTAGATGACTTCACCTTCAGCTACGTGGACGACTTGCTCGTATACTCGCCAGATGAAGATAGTCACAAGCGACACCTACATGAAATACTCAAGCGCCTGACGGAATACGGACTCACAATTAACACTGACAAGTGTGAGTTCGGCAAGAAAAAGCTCACTTTCTTGGGATACGAAGTCTCTGAAGCCGGAATTTCACCACCAGAAGAAAAAACGCAAGCCATTTCATCATTCCCAAAGCCACAAACAATAGAAGAATTAAGAAGATTTATGGGAATGATCAACTTCTATCGCGACGCACTCCCACATCAAGCCGAACGACAGCTTCTATTAAACAAGCTGTTGCACAATGCAAAGAAGAAGGACAAGACGCCGATCGTGTGGACGCCGGAGACCGAGGAAGCTTTCAAACAATGTCGTGACAGCATAAAACAAGCAGCGACATTGTCACATCCCATGCCTGGCGCCAAACTACACATCATGACAGACGCGTCGGACAAGAGTCTGGGCGCAGTACTACAACAACGACAAGACTCAGTGTGGAGGCCTATCGCCTTCTTCTCAAAGACGCTGAGTGAAGCACAGAAGAAGTACAGCGTGTACGACCGCGAACTCTTAGCGATGTACACCGCTGTCAAACACTTTCGTCGATACATAGAAGGCAGCGACGTGGTTATTCACACCGACCACAGACCGCTTACATACGCCTTATCGAAAGCTCCGAGCAACAGCGACACACCGCGGCGTGAAAGGCAACTTGAATTCATCAGTCAGTTTTGCACTGACATACAGTACATCAATGGCTCGAGTAATACAGTCGCCGACACACTATCAAGAATAGAAGAAATCACATGTACCTCAACACTGGACTACCAACAACTCGCCAGCGATCAAGAACAAGACGAAGAACTCAAGCAACTACGCTCAAGGAATAATCTGAAGTTTGCATTCGTAACACTGCCAGGCGTTACGAAACCAATCACTTGCGAGATGACTACTGCCAACCCGAGACCGTACCTGCCTGCATCAATTCGAAAAGCCGCCTTCAAAGCACTTCACGAGTTGAGTCATCCTGGAGTCAGAAACACTAGGAAACAGATGGTCGCAAGATACTTTTGGCCCGCTATGAACGCAGACATCGCGAATTGGACGCGCAGCTGTCTCGCTTGCCAGAAGAGCAAGACGCAACGACATACTGTCTCACCTCTCGGACAGTTTCAAGACGCGGGACGATTCGACCACATACACGTCGATATCGTCGGCCCGCTCCCACCGTCTGAAGATTGCACCTACATACTCACGATGATGGACCGGTGCACTAAATGGCCAGAAGCAGTGCCTCTACGCGACATCACAGCCGAAACAATAGCAAGAAACGTCTACGAACACTGGATATGCAGATTCGGATGTCCGCTGAGAATAACGACGGACCAAGGAAGACAGTTCGAGTCCGCCCTGTTCAACGCGCTAATGAAGAGGCTAGGCGTAACCCGGTTACGCACCACGGCATACCACCCGCAGGCAAACGGCCAGATAGAACGCTGGCACCGAACGCTCAAGGCCGCGTTTATAGCGCGCGAGAGTAGTACCACATGGACGAGAGAGATAGCAACAGTACTACTGGGACTACGCATCGCTCTCCAGAAGGCCACCAACATCAGCCCAGCTGCCTACACGTATGGCACGACACTACGTCTACCAGCTGATTTCTTCGTACCTACAATGGCACCACAGGAAGAACCACAGGAGTTCGTCAAAAATCTCACCGACACGATGACGTCACTCACACATGAACCGAAGCAGAAGCCGACACAGCATCGTACAGTGTTCGTCCACAAAGACCTGGAGACCTGCACACATGTATTTGTAAGAGTGGACTTGATGAAAAAGTCGCTGACGCCGCCATACGAAGGACCTTACCCGGTGCTGCAGAGGCACGACAAATACTTCAGAATCCAGCTGCCAAATCGGACATCAGTCGTGTCCATAGACAGGCTTAAGCCAGCCTACATATGCGACGACGAGGACCAGGACGCCCCGAGCAGTACAACGGTTTCAGCCACGACTACTGTTCTAGCTCCAGCAGTACAGCAGCCGTACGTCACTCGCAGCGGCCGAGTCAGTAAACCGGCCATACGATTTACTTGAAGGGGGGTGATGTAGGGACATGAATGTTTAGATTTAAGATTGTAATAATAAAGTTGTGCTCGTGTATTCATTTAGATCCTAGAGATAGGCTTAGTATTTAAGGATAAGCTAGTACCTAAGTAATTAATAAATAAGCATGTTATCACATAATATTATGACGAGCGCACGAGGCACGCGCCACCGCTGACTGGCGTTGTGAATCTGGGTTGTCTTCTCGATTGCGTTCCCCCGTCAGGGGGAACGCAAGCGGGGCGAGGGTGTCAGGTTTTTGATCCTCTTACCCTGGCTTTCTTCTCGGCTTGTGACTACAAGCCGGTCTTTTGGATCAGACGGGTCTTTCTAGACCGCGTCCAGAAGCTCCCGAAGATAAGGCTTCGTCTTTCTTCTTCCCGGCTGGTCGGGTGGTCTCGCATGTTGCGGGGCGATCTGGTTGAGGTGTTGGTGCTGCGACTCGTCCGCTCTCCTGAAAAGGTTAGTGGCCAGTCTGTTTATGAAGGTCTGTAACGCTTCTTGCTTCAGATTCTGTCGTATAGTTTCATTGCGGACGAATCGCGGCGCTCCCACGATGTTCCGCAACACGAGATTCTCCTGTGCTTGTAGTCTGTCCTTGTTCCTCTTATTGGTTAGAATGTACCATGCCGGCGCCGCATAGGTGAGACGAGGCCGGATGTACGTCTTGTAGACCATCAACTTTGTGCGTGTGGGCAGATTGGATCGTAGGACAGGGATGAGTTTGGCGCGAGCTCCCTTCGCCTGCCCTATGATTTGCGTCGTGTGCTTGTCGAACGAGAGTCTTCTGTCAATGGTGATCCCCAGGTACTTGACATAGGGCTGCCAGGGGATGGTCTGGTTTCGGAGAGTCAGCTGGGTCGGTAAATGTGTGTTACCCGACAGGAGCGCTTGAGTCTTCGACACATTTACCGACATCCTCCATTTATCAAGCCATTCTGGCAGGGCGTCCAGGGTGGGTTGCAGCCTCTTTACGGCGTACTCCGGCTTGTAAGAGCTGGCGTAGTAAGCCGCATCGTCCGCATAGAGGGCTAGCTTAGCCTGCCCAACGACTGGGATGTCGTCGGTATACCAGGCATAGCAGATGGGCGCGATGCAGCTTCCTTGGGGCACGCCGGCTTTTACCGGTCTCGGCTCTGATAATACTCCTTCTATGGTGACTTGGAATCTTCTTCCGTCCAGGTAGCTTGCCACGGTTTTTATAAGGCTTCTTGGTGCCGTAGAGTTGGACATTTTGTGAATGAGGCCTTCGTGCCACACTCTGTCGAAGGCCTTTTCCATGTCCAGCAGTACTATTGCGACGTTTTCCTTCTTGTTGTAGCTCACTGCCATTTCGTTGACGACACGAGCGACTTGCAAAGTGGTGGAGTGGCCAGCCCGAAACCCGAACTGCTCCTCTCTTGGCTTCAGGTGTGGGCCTAAGTGTTGAATCAGGAGTTTCTCAAATAATTTGGAGGTGGTGCTCAAGAGGGAGATGGGCCGGTAACTCTCTGGCTTCCTCAAGTCTTTTCCGGGTTTCGGGATCATCACCACCTTGGCTGTCTTCCATCTTACTGGGAAATGGCAGGAGCGCATGATGCCGTTGAAGAGTGTCGTCAGTGCCACTATACCCTTCCTAGGCAGGTGTCTCAATGCTTCATTAGGAATCTCGTCCAGGCCTGCAGCCTTCCGTCTGGGTAGACCTCTGGCGCGTTTCTGGACTTCGCCAGGACTGAAGAAGACCTTCTGCTCGTTCTCCTCTTCTTCTTGGGTGGCGAGGTACTCTGTCACTTGTCTTGTTATGCTTGCTGCGTGGGCTTCATCTTTAGCCGGGTTTGGCGAGAACTGCTCCTCTAGGCTCTCTGCGAGGATTTCTGCCCGGTCCGCGGCCTCAAACTTCAGGAGACCATCTTTTCCCGTCAGAGGTTGTATGGGTGCTTGTTCGCTCCTAAGCTGGCGGCATAGCCGATGTACGGAGGGGGTTTCCTCACATACATCGTCTATGTGCTTTTCCCACATGGTGGAGGCATGCTCGTCGAGAGCGTCTTTGACCTCAATGATGAGTCTGTTGAGTTTCGTCTTCAGACGCGGACATCTAGTATCTTGCCACATTCTTCTGGTCTCCCGCTTCTCAATGATGAGCTTCCTGATGAAGGCAGGGAGGGAGTCTTGTGTCTTCTTGGGAGGGAGATCAGAAGTGGCAGCTGTCATTGCCTCTCGGAAGCTTGTGGTTAGGGCCTCTGTTGCACGCTCGACGTCCTCCACGGAGTTGACGGGCTGTATGACTATCTCCTCCTCCAGTCTGTCCTTGAAGATGTCCCAGTCTATCTTCTTCCTGTTCCTCTGGATGAGGACTCGGCTGGGTAGACCGGAGAGAGTTGCCAAGACTGGTCGGTGGTCGGAGTCCAGGTCGTTGATGACCTCAAGGTTGATTGACGCCTCTATTCCTCTGTGGACCACTATGTCGATGACGTCCCCATCAGCGCCAGTGTCAGGATAGTGGGTCCAGGAGTCGGGTCCCGTGACTTCATATTGATATGTTTGTGCGTCATTGTACAGGATGCGGCCGTTCGCGCAGGTCTTCGTTGAATTCCAGAGGGGGTGCTTGGAGTTCAAGTCACCTGCGATGAAAGTTGGAACTTCCGCATCCAGGAGGCCACGAAGTTCTTGAGGCTTCAATTTCTCGAGGGGCGGCTTATAGATGGCGAAGACTTTCATCCTTCTTCCGTTGAGATTTAGCAGAACTCCCACGGTTTGGAAGGAACTGTGTTCGGTGATGGTGAGCGATTGGTGGACAAGGCGGCGGTGTACGGCTACCAGTATTCCCCTATATGGTCTGCCAATCTGGGATACCTCGTCCTTCCGGTATATTAGGTAGTTCGGCAGTTTAAATTTTTTCCGGCTTTCCAGGAAGGTTTCACTGATTAGTGCCACATCTATGTTTCTCTCACGAAGAAGAAGCTCGAGTTGTCTTCTCTTCCTCGTGAGTGATTGGGCGTTCCAATACAATATTTTAATGGAGTCCTCCATGTTGAAGTGTGTTCATGAGGACTCTCAAGGTTGCAGTTTCCGCGTCTGTGCCGGACTTCACAGCTTCCAGAATCTCCTTAAGGACCTCTATGGTGTGGCCCAAGGAGTCGCGAGGGAGGTGTGTAGCGGTGGGGTTTGGTGCAGGCGCTACAGAAGTGTTTGTGGTGGTTGGCTTCTTCTTCTTCTTCTTCTTTTTCAGAGGGCCGGATGCTGGTGGGTTTGCGGGGGCCATCAGGGTGGCTGAAGTCGACTCGTCCACTGTGTTGTGTTGTACGAGCGTTGTCCCCTTCTTGGCTTTTAGGCGTGCGGAGAGGGCGGCGGCGCCGCGCCTGTTTCGTGCCTCCTTCACGAAAATCGGACAGTTTCTGAAATTTGCGGGGTGGGGGCCTCCGCAGTTCGCGCAGGTAGCGGGTGTTTGCTTGCTCCGCGGGCACTCATTTGCTCTGTGTTCCTCACCGCAGCGGACACAGGCTTGCTTACGGTGGCAGTTTTGGCTGGAGTGCCGGAAGGTTTGGCACCGATGACATTGAGAGGGGCCCTTTTTCCCCCTCCAGGCCTCTACGGTGATTCCCGGCATCATCAGCACTTCATCTACCTGATATATTCGTGGTGTCAGGTCGGGTGTCTTTCTAAATTGTACATAAAAAATACTTCCTGGGCGACCCTGTCTGCCCTTTATATTTTTTGAGTGCTCTGGCTCAAACCCCTTCTCCACGAGGTCGGCCATGATGTCCTCCGGGTTAGTATCCGAGGGGAGTCCTCTAATGGCTACTTTGAGGCTGCGGTCTTCAGGTGGGGCGTAGGAGTACCAGGTGATGTTGTCAGTGTTGACCAGGTCGGCCAGGTACGCCTGGATCACCCGGTACTCGTTTCCATCTCTCGGGAAGAAGCGTATCCCCTCCTTAAAAGGTCTCCCGTTTGGTGGTTGTCCGAGTAGGTCCGCGATCTTCTTGAAATGGGCTGTCCAATTGGGCAGCTTATCTACAATTAGAGGGGGATACTTGCTCCCCTTCGTTTGGGCGGCGCCTATTTGGGCGGGCGGGGCGGGCGTCCCGTGGGCGGGCGGTGGTATGGTCCCGACGGCTTGTGCAGCGGTGGTTGCTTGGGCAGGCGGGGCGGCAGTGCCAAGGGCGGGCGGGGCGGCGTTCGCTAGGGCGGGCGGGGCGGCGGTCCCATGGGCGGGGTGGGCGGCGGTACCACGAGCGTGCGGTGCAGCAGTTCCCCGGTTGGGAGGGACAGTAGTCCCTAAGTCGGGTCGGGCGGTTTTACCCGCAGCGGCCGGTGCCGGGTGCCGGGTGCCGGTGGCGTGCGCGGTTGGAGCGGCGGGTCCACGGGCGGGCGTGGCTGTTGTCCCACGGGTTGGCTGGGTGGTGGTGGGCCCTCGGGTGGTTAGGGCGGAATTTGCTTGGGCGGGCGGGCCGGTGATACCTTGGGCGGGCGGGGCGGCAGTGACTGCGGCTTGGGCGAATGTCAGCTTTCTGGCTGGCTGAGCGGCAGGCGGCAAAGCAGGGGCTTGGGGGCCCCGCGGAAGCGGTGCAAGCGGAGGTAAGAGGGGCGCGGGCGGGGTGGTCCCGCTCGGCCGCGTATATTTACCTCTCGGCGAGTCGGGTGAGAGGGAGCGCGCTCGCTGGCGAGGTCGCTTGCGTGCGCTGTCTCCTCCTACGGCTGGTATGCGACGCGGGGTGAAGAGGGGCCCCGCAGTTGGCGGCGGCAACGTCACCATGGCGTTCTTGGCGAAGTCCAGGGCGGTCTGGTCGTCTATTGATAACTCCGTCCCGGTTAGCTCGGCTTCGCGGAGGCGCAGGAACAGCGCCATCCACTGGAGCATCGGCTCCGAGAGGACCCCAGCTTGGCAAAGCTGGGAGAGGGTGAGCATATCACGCTCATGAAGTCCTCTCGGCGACAGTGCCCCCGGGGAGGGCCACTCCTGGCTCGTCCCTGATGGGGTGATGGCTTCTGCAGTGGCAGCGTTGCGCGTTGTTGGGCGCTGGGGCTGCGGCGGCGGTGGTGGTTTTGAGGTGCTGGGGCCCTCAAAAGGGCCTTTTTGACGGCCATGGTTTGGGTCCATGGTGTGGAGGATCCTATCTGGGCAGCGATCGGCGCGTGACGTCAGCGGCGGACGAGCCGGCACGGTGCCATGCCCGTCCGAGCGGTGGAATCCCGGGCGCAGATATTCCCCTCCGTGGTATTTAAAATAAAATTAAATTAAATACCGCGGGCGCGGTCCGAAAGTATTTCTTTAAGAAATATTGCGGACAAAGCGAGAGCGGTTAAGACACGTCCGTACGCGCGCGATGACGGCGGTCCGATATTGTAAATATATACGTTCGATTATTTATATAAGCTACGAACGCTCCCCATGCGCGCAAAGTGATTGTGAGTAAAACGCGCACGTCGGC